>OX243820.1:3088271-3098984 GCA_945859605.1 Lumbricus rubellus | reverse complement strand
GCACACCAGTGTTGGTTTCCACACATGTGGGCATTTACAGTAATTTTTAAAGAGAGCACCACGATTCTAATGAACTTAACAAACCACTCATGATCTTATAGTGTGTAGAGATAGCTACTTCGAGAAGTAAGAAAGTGCTCTGTACGGAAACGTCTAATGTGGAAATGTACATGTAATTATTGATCGAAGATACAGACATAAACAAATGTTTCGCATTGACCTAAAAGCTGCTCAAGTTGCTCTCATCTGCATTTATGACACTCAGAACAGATGTTCGATAATAATGGTGTCAGCTGGTGTGACCCCTCCTCTGCTCTTCCATCTATTACCCCTACACTGCTCTTCCATCTATCACCCCTCCTTTGCTCTTCCATCTATTACCCTTACTTCGCTCTTCCATCTATCACCCATACTTCGCTCTTCCATCTTTCACCATAGGTTGTTGATGAAAGTTTTCAATGTTTTTCAGTTCACTCTTGTTTAACTGTCCAGCAGTTTCTGTTTTTTCTTCACATTTTTCCTTTTTCTGTTTTTCGGAGTTTGTATGATAGGTTTTATGACGACAATCAGTGATCTAAAAGTCAATGAAATTTAGGTTCCACGCGTTATTCAGCATTTTATTGAGCGTAAAGAAACTATTTAGAGGTGTCTTACATCACAAAACGGCTCATATCAATGAAGAAAACTGAAGCATTTTACTGTAGAACAGTAATAAAATTCTCTTAATGAGGAACAGTGATTTAACAACCTAATATTACTATTAGTATTTATAAATTCTACTAGCTGTACCCGGCCACGCGTTGCTGTGGCAGAAAATCCTTTCCCCTCCCCTCCCCCCCCTCCCCTCCCCTCCCCTCCCCTCCCCTCCCCTCCCCTCCCCTCCCCTCCCCTCCCCTCCCCTCCCCTCCCCTCCCCTCCCCTCCCCTCCCCTCCCCTCCCCTCCCCTCCCCTCCCCTCCCCTCCCCTCCCCTCCCCTCCCCTCCCCTCCCCTCCCCTCCCCTCCCCTCCCCTCCCCTCCCCTCCCCTCCCCTCCCCCCGCTCCTCTCCTCCCTCACATCGTCTCTTACTGAGAGCGGATAGAGCCCAAGAATGGTGAAAGGCAGCTTTCGTTATGAACGGGAATTATTATGCGACTCGCTTATGACGTCACGGCACGCGACCTCATTCATGTTTCGTCTGGTCACTGTGTTTCGGGACAACGCGTTTCTGATTTTGTTGAATTTGCAAATGGCGGTCGATTGGAATTCAAAGTTCTCTTTTTGTAGAAAAGATTGCGTTTTTTCGAGCGCCCCTTCAAGCTCTCGCTACTCAGAGGCGCTCCCGAATGCAGAGCGGACACTGCATCGGAGTTTCACGCCGAAGCGCTGAGCAAGTGTGAGTGAAGAACTTGCCCAAGGTTCTTACGCGGCGTGGTGGATTCGAACCTCGAACCTTGTTAACGTAGCCCTCCTCCTTACTCCGGGTTTTGAACTAGCACGGCCAGATTACGACCGGACCATGCAGTGGCCTTGGTTCAAATGTGTTTAGAAACAATTTTTTGTCTGGTTTTAGAAAGCCGTTGCCTTCACGTTTTGTAGCGTTTTGAATGATTATCATTACTGCATCTTTATCAGTTAAATCGTAGAGCCAACGAAAATAGTTACCTCGTCGGAAAAATCATAGTTAATGGTGTTTAAAACCGGTTTAGTTGTCCATCATGTTTATATGCAATACAATACAATACAATAACACGTGTTATTAAGAAATTATGACGTCAAATTCTTATTCTACTTGCATTAATTATTTTTTCGTTGCTTTTTTTTTCCCGTTGCAAGGCTGCAAAATTACCACAGGACGAATCGACATTTTTGAGCGCAAATCGCTTGCCTATAGTTTCAGTTTCCAGAAATTAAAGGTGTCGAAATACAATCCATAACGTTTAGCGTGGACAATTATAATGAACATTTTAGCCATAATAATTTTTATCAAACATGCAATTCTACTCCATTAGCTGTATCAGTGGCGGATCCAGAAGGTTTAAATGGGGGGGGGGGGCCAAATGAGGACCGGAGGACGAGCGGCCGAAGGCCGATCGCCGAGGCGCGTAGCGCCGAGAGGGTGGGGGAAGGGGGAGGGGCTTGGGGAGGGGGTTGTACCCCCTCCCCAACCAAAATTTTTTAAAATTCCCGCACAAAATGGCAGCATTTTAAGCTGTCATCTTAATGAAATTGCTATGCTATTCAAATGCTGACAAACCAAGCAAGAACTACCAAATCATCAGATTTGGGAAGCCATTTAGTAATGATGTTGTTTCACTAATAAAGAGACCTGGCCCGCGACTAATGATCTGTGAAGTATTATCATCGATTTTCGGGTGTTTAAGAACATCATTTTGATTTTAGTGTAAGCAGCGACTTTCGGGTGTTTAAGAACATCATTTTTGATTTCAGTATTATCAGCGATATTCGGGTGTCTAAGGGAAACATTTTGATTCCAGTATTATCAACGATTTTCGGGTATTCAAGGACATAATTTTGATTCCAGTAATATCAACGATTTTCAGGTGTCTAAAACATCATTTTGATTTTAGTATTATCAATGATTTTCAGGTGTCTAAGAACATCATATTGATTCCAATAATATCAGCGATATTCGGGTGTCTAAGAACATCATTTTGATTTTAGTATAGTCAGCGATTTTCGGGTGTTTAAGAACATCATTTTGATTTTAGTATTATCAGTGATATTCGGGTGTCTAAGGACATCATTTTGATTCCAGTATTATCAACGATTTTCGGTAGTCTAAAAACATCATTTTGATTTTACTATTTTCAACGATTTTCGGGTGTCTAGGGACATCGTATTGATTCCAATATTATCAGCGATATTCGGGTGTCTGAGAACAACAATTTGATTTTAGTAGTATCAATGATTTTCGGGTGTCTAAGGACATCGTATTGATTCCAATAAATCTGCGATTTTCGGGTGTCTAAGAACATCATTTCGATTTTAGTATAATCAGCGATTTTCGGGTGTTTCAGAACATCATTTTGATTTCAGTATTATCAGCGATATTCGGGTTTCTAAAGACATCATTTTGATTCCAGTTTTATCAACGATTTTCGGGTGTCTAAAAACATCATTTTGATTTTAGTATTATCAATGATTTTCGGGTGTCTAAGAACATTGTGTTGATTCCAATATTATCAGCGATATTCGGGTGTCTAAGGACATAATTTTGATTCTAGTATTATCAACGAGTTTCGGGTATTTACCGACATAATTTTCATTCCAGTATTATCAACGATTTTTGGGTATTCAAAGA
Organism: Lumbricus rubellus; assembly: GCA_945859605.1. Classification (NCBI taxonomy): domain Eukaryota; kingdom Metazoa; phylum Annelida; class Clitellata; order Crassiclitellata; family Lumbricidae; genus Lumbricus; species Lumbricus rubellus. The sequence goes on along the minus strand of OX243820.1, from coordinate 3,095,681 downwards.
CATAATTTTGATTCCAGTTTTATCATCGATTTTCGGGTGTCTAAAACATTTTTTTGATTTTAGTAATATCAACGATTTTCTGGTGTCTAAGACATCTATTTGATTCCATTACTATATCAACGATTTTCGGGTGTAATTTCGGGACGTCATTTTTATTTTAGTTCTATAAACGATTTTCTGGGGTGTAAAGACATCATTTTGTTTCCAGTATAATCAACAATTTTTTCGGGTGTCTAAGGACATCATTTTGAATCCAGTGTTATCAACGACCTGCTGTCTTGTAGTTGATTAGACTATTTCAGAGATCCGCGGGACATTGGAATTCAAGCAGGTTAAAGACTTTTATGACAGCATAGAAAAAAATTGGTATACCTATAAATAGTCGTCATTGTTTATCTATTTGGTTATTGTTTAGTGAAACTCTGCACATTCCCATCTCGGCGCTTCGCGTTTTCGCGCTTTCGCGCTTATATCATCTTACTATGGATATATCATATATGCATGTACAGCATACATTGCATGCCATGCATGATAGTCGGATACTGCTGAAAGATTGTTTCTTTTCTTTGCGTCATATTAAGACTATGTAATTGTGTGAGATGTAATTGACTAATAGACTATAGTCTATTTTCATTTATATAATATTAATTCTCCTTGCCATGACTTACCCCTGCAAAAAATTCTTCGGGCGCCATGGATGGGGGGGGGGCACGTCCCATAGAGATTTGAAATGGGGGGGCCATGGCCGGATTGGCCCCCCCCCTGGATCCGCCCCTGAGCTGTATGTAAATGTTGTTTCATCTTACTTTCTCTGCTCAAAGAAATGACAACCCTCTATAGACGGGTCCACTTATAACCCATACATCCCTCCCTTTATTAACCCAAGCGATGGTAGGCTGTGACAGTTGTGATGACACTATGTTCGCCTTTCGTGGCATGCCTGCACTAATTGCCTCTCCAAATAATCGCCCGATCACTTGTCGTCAATTGAATAATAATTATCGTCGAATTATTACTGGTGATTAGAAATTATTGTCGATGATAACATGATATGGGTCAAGTTAAGAAGAGTGCGTGGGAACATATCGGACAAGACTCGGATGTTTGCATTCATTCGTTCATTCATTCATTCATTCATTCATTCATTCATTCATTCATTCATTCATTCATTCATTCATTCATTCATTCATTCATTCATTCATTCATTCATTCACTCACTCACTCACTCGTTCGTTCGTTCGTTCGTTCGTTCGTTCGTTCGTTCATTCATTCAACCATTCAGTCATTCATTCATTCATTCATTCATTCATTGACTCATTTATTCGTTCATCCATTCATTAATTCGTTCATTCTTTCATTCATTCATTCATTCATTCATTCATTCATTTGTTCGTTCATTCATTCATTCATTCATTCGTTCATTCATTCATTCATTTGTTCGTTCATTCATTCATTCATTCGTTCATTCATTCATTCATTCATTCTTTCATTCAAGCATTCATTCATTCATTCATTCATTTGTTCGTTCATTCATTCATTCATTCATTCGTTCATTCATTCGTTCATTCGTTCGTTCATTCATTCATTCATTCATTCATTCGTTCGTCCGTTCGTTCGTTCGTTCGTTCGTTCATTCATTCATTCATTCATTCATTCAACCATTCATTCATTCATTCATTCATTCATTCATTCATTCATTCATTCATTCATTTGTACATCCATTCATTAATTCATTCATTCATTCTACGAACTTCTACAGATTCCCTTCAAGAAATCTACTCATGAGCGCTCCAAATCTAGCCACGGCAAAGAAAAAAACACATGAGAGATTTATCAACAATCATTGTAATGTATACACGGTGATTCATTAAAAAACGTCCCATACATATTTCACTGTAACTCCGTCAAATGTCATGCTATGTGAAAGAAATTTTAAAGGAAGACAGAGGAGTTATTTCTAAACATTCGGAAAGTTAAAGTTTATGTTCAAATTGACCCCCTTTGGCAGCTACGCATGCGCGAAGACGAGTACGCCACTGTTTGACTGATTCATCAATGATGCGCTGATCCATCTTGTCCTATACCTCCACAATTCGACTTCGCAACTCACTGACATCACATATTCGAGATCTGTAGACATTCTCTTGCATGACACTCCATATCTTATAGTCCACTGGATTTAAATCAGGGTTGTTGGGTGGCCACAAAGTAGGCGGGATCAATTCAGATGTTTCAGTTTCCAGTAACGCAACAGTGTCCCGTGCTCTGTGCGCAGGAGCGCTATCCTGCTGGAAGATGAAATACTCATCGGTAATGTCACGAATGTCTGGTAAAAGGCCCCGTTTTAGTAGAACATCTCTCTAATACTGTTCATTGATCTTAACGCCCGGTTCGATGAAATAATGTTCGTACGACCGTGTGCAGACAGATACCGTAAGGGATTTGCTGAAAGTTGGTCGATTCCGCAAAAGACAATTTACTGGAACGTCCCTCTTCTGTGTACCGGCAGATGCGTGATTGTGAACATTCTGATTGTTATTGGGTGATGCCCCAGTAAACAATTTCTCACTAGGAGGCTAAACCAGATGAAATAGACCAGGTTTGCATGATACAACCCCAGTGACTGACAGGAACGTTGAAATCTTGCTTATTTCTCGAGATTATCGTGACGTCATTAGTTTCGTCATCCGCGTTACGTCATTATAGCTCTGAACGTGACATAATTTATATGGCACTTGGCCAGATCATCAAACTTCATTATTCTGAAATTTCATTAAATTTGATGGTCATCCACATGAGTTATGCCAACTTATGTGTGGGACGTTTTTTTATGAATCACCGTGTATTTATAACAAGCGCGCATTTCGAAATTACATGCGATCATGTATTACACGACATTACATTACATTACATTTACCGTTTTGTCTTTTTTGTATTGAAGGCTCGATTGACCGATGATCAGCTGAAGGGTGAGTGTGATCTCTTCTCCACTTCTTATGTACATGTATAGCTTGTATGTATGCTTGCATATGATTGCATGTGTGTACTTGTATACATGCACATGTATGCGTATACACTTATACGTTCGTGTGTACTTATACGCATACTACGCACGTACGCATGCACGAAGTTACGCACGTACGTACATATGTATGTAAATTGTCATGGATGTATGAACGTTTCATTCATTCATTCATTCATTCATTTTAGACATTTGTATAGCGCCTCTTCAAGAGAACCTACTTAGAAGCGCTCCCGACCCAACCGCGGCTAACGTTTCCTCTATTTAATATATAATTATATATGTGTATATATATATGTATATATTATGCATATATATATATATGTGTGTGTGTATATTCAGATATGTAATTATGAGTGTGTGTGTGTGTGTGTGTGTGTGTGTGTGTGTGGGTGTGGGTGTGGGTGTGGGTGTGCGTGTGCATGCATATAATTATGTATGTAAGCATGTTTGCCTGCAAATAAGGTACGGTAGTCTATGCAATGCTAGATCATGTTTCTTAGAATGTTGCTTTGAAGTTTTTTTATGTCGGTGACAAGAACTTATTGCAGCTAAACGTTTTGTCATCCAACAACGATGACTTCAAAAGAATCGCACGACCTTCAAGTTTCAAAGACGATAGAAAGTCACGATGCGGCTACATTATGGGCTCCAGTTGGTCTGCCACATATATGTCTGTGTCAGTCTGTTCGTTTGTCTATCTGTCAGTAATTCTGTGTGCCTGTCTGTGCTTCTGTCTGCTTGCTTGTATGTTTGTCTTTTCTGTCTGTCTGTCTGTCTTTCTGATCATGCTGGCCTGTGTGTATTTAAGCCCACTGTCTGCTGAGGAACATAATTATAATTATTTGTCTATGTGTCACTGTGTGTCTGTCTGTCTGATCGTGTAAGCATGTTTGCCTGTATTAATGAATGCGTGTCTGTGTGTACTTAAGTCCACTGTCTGAGCGGCACGAATGATAAATGATTAGCGTGTGGGACTGTTGAGCGAGAGGTTTGAGGTTCAAACCCCGCCAGGACAGAACATTTGGTTCGAGGTTTATGTTCCACCAGTGTACACCACAATGTCAAGTACACTGACTGAATTAACACTCAACACTGTTGGTGAGAAGAAGAGACGGCGAGGGAGATGATTGGCCACCTAACCTCACTTGCCAAGGCCAAGAAAATGAGATCGCTGTCGCTTCATATCCATGCATGGCTGCCACAAGACTATAGCAGTTAATGGGATTGCTCTGTTTCTTCTTCTATTACACTGGACTGATTTTCTGGGTCTGTTCATTTGTTCTGTGTTGTCTATGTGTCACTGATAGCGGCTTCTGCTATGTCTGTCTGTTTGTCTGTCTGTCTGTTTGTCTGTCTGTCTGTCTGTCTGTCTGTTTATCTCTGATTCTTCACTGGCGTCCAGGTGGTTGAATTTTCCGCTTCATAAACGATTATTTCCATTCACCTGTATTATAATAGGCATCTACCTGTGCATGTGATGTCCTCCACAGGTGTAAACACATTCACAGGTGTCATCGTATATTATTTTAGACCTCTGCTTGTAGATTGGGACAGTAAACAATAAACATGTATATGCATATATAAAGCCAATGCATATATATAAATCCAATGTATATATATATATGTGTGTGTGTAATGTGTATATGTATCTACCGGTACATGGAAGTCATTATGTAGCTCTAAAAGAGACTTTGACAAAGCATAAGGAGAAAAGAGATAAATGGCCAAATGAATAATGATGCGTTTGTGAATGTATATGTTTATGCATTTTATACATACATGTAGTACATAGAATAATTATATGGCACAATATTATATAGAGTGGTCCAGTGGATATATATTATATATTATATATATATACACATCTGGCATCTGCATTCCATTGTATGTTGATTTGAGGCAGTATTTAGATATGTATGCAGCCATGCGCTGTGAATGAGTTCTCAGAGGTCGTATGTTAAATATATCCAATGGCTGTAGGACACGTGGCAATGGCCTGGATTCGTCTCTGAACAGTGGCCAAAGCAAGAGACGTGTATTTAGTCCAAAGCATAACATTCGTTACATTCCAATGGCAATGAGGAAACAGAAATTGCTTAATAATTCCAGCGATGGTTCGTTGCACTTTGTGGTTCTTCCTATACAAACCATTGCCTCAGGGCAAGTACACTCTTGCCTTCACCGCTTCTCAACTTGCCACGTCCCGAGTATAAGCGAGAACAACCAATGGCAATCGTGTATCTTGCCATAAAGACTTGCCAATTAAGTTATAAGAAGCGACTTCCTAAGGACCATGTATCAATACGCCCACGCTTTCTAAAGACATCTTTAAGAGCTTTACAAAGTGTTTTGATCGTAATTGAAACAAGCGAAAGAAACAAAGTAGTCTGTCTAGTCGTCCAGGTATAAGTTACTTTGAGTCAGGCAGTCGACATTGTAGCGAATGGATTGTAGCTAAAGTTGTAGCAGCGCCCGTTGGACTACATGAACTACCATGCATAGTTGACAAGAAGAAACTCTTTGGCAACAGCGTTTTGTAGATTAGTCGTTAGTAGCACAGGTGCTGGAGTAGCTGCATAGAATAATATTGTCTAGGTATCACTGTCAGTGCCTCAGGTGTATAGGCTATCTAATTCTGATACTTAAAAGCAATGTTGTGTGAAGTTGAATACGGTAAGAATTTAATGAGTCACTCTTTATTTCGCATTTTTGGATGTACATTTGTAAGCCTACTCATTGCTGGGCATTGTCATATTTGCATATGCATGCATTTTGTATCGGTGCATGTCTATATGCAATGCATGCATATATGGCATGTCTATGTATACACACAATGAAGACTATAATAATTATTATATGCCTCTGTATGCATGCATGCATACAATGCATGAAAGTATTCATGGATATGCATGGACAAGAATGTTTGCATGCATGCAGCGTGCACGTTTGTATGTACCGTAGGCCTACGCATGTACATGTAGGCCTATATTATATGCATCGTATTGGACATGTATGAGCATTTATAAAGCACTTCTTTCAACAACAGCTTACAAAGGCGCTCTCAGCGTGTCAGTCCAAATAAATAAGAGACTCTTGAGGCATGTGTGCATGTTTGTATATGCACTTAATTTTGATTGTTATAGCACCCCTTCAAACTCTCTACTCAGAGGCGCTCCCGACTGCAGAACGGACATTGCATCGGAGTTTTGCGTCGAAGCGCTGAGCAATTGCGATTGAAGGACTTGCCAAAGTCCCTACGCGGCGACTTGAGGTGGATTCGAACCCCCTTCGGCTGCACGGCATCGAACGTATACCCAATCCACCACCGCGCCCCACAAAAGTATGCGTGTATGTACGAATGTATATGTTTGCATGTGTGTGCCATGCCATTACCTCCACATTACGCTACCTTTAAATGTAGAAGGTCTAACGTTTATCGTCAGTTTTACCTTTATCTTTATAATTATCTTTATTATCTTTTAACTTTGTTCTATAGAATACCGCGATGCGTTCGACATGTTTGACGAGAATGGAGATGGAAAGATAAGTCGCGATGAGTTGGTGAAGATGATGGGAAACCTCAACCAGACGACATCCGATGACGAAATCGATCGCATCATGAAGATGGCCGACAAAGACAGTAAGATACGATAACAATGACGATAACAATGACGATAACAATGACGATAACAATGACGATAACAACGGCGATAGCAATGACGATAACAACGGCGATAGCAATGACGATAACGACGATGATAACAACGACGATGGATGACAATAACGACGACGATAACGACGACGATAACAACGGCGATAACAATGGCGATAACGATGGCGATAACAATGATGATAACAATGACGATAACAATGACGATAACATTGACGATGACAATGACAATAACAATGACGATAACAATGACGATAACAATGACTATAACAATGACTATAACAATGACGATAACAATGACGATAACAATGACGATAACATTGACGATGACAATGACAATAACAATGACGATAACAATGACGATAACAATGACGATAGCAATGACGATAACGATGGCGATAACGATGACTATAACGACGGCGATGGTGATCATTTGACCGCGTAATCGGTCCCTATACACACTTTTCTTGTAGTCTCTCCTCTGCTTTGTCTCTTCTCAAAACCTGCTTCTTCTCGGTGGGCCTTGCGCGCTGGGAGCGCCTCTGAACGGTTCGCCCTACTTGAGGCGCTTTATAAATGTTTAAATAGGATACAATACAATACAGTACAATACAATACAATACAATACCTAGTGCGTCCAGTAGACTTTAAGATAGCTATCTTAATTAAGTTACCTTCCGGTAAACTGAGTCGAATTCCAATTACCTAGCGTGAT
>OX243820.1:3073271-3083271 GCA_945859605.1 Lumbricus rubellus | reverse complement strand
AGGGGAGGGTGGCCTAATTATTATTCCGCCAACGCATTACGTGCTGAGCATTGCTAAGAAGAAGCTACGTTCCAGAGGTCGACCATATATAATATTATATATTATATATATATATATATACACCGTGATTTAAAAAAAACTAAGCCAAATTGTTTTGCATATATCTCTAATACCTGATGACATATCAAGCTAATATTTTCCAAATATTTAAAGAAGTGGACCAAGAATATAATTCCAAAATTTCATGAGATAAAGTTGAACGGATAAAAAGATATGAATATTTAAACTTCATATGCCGAAATTGCAGTTCACAAGCAATTTTCTGTCAGATTCAATAAAATGTTTCCTTATTATCTCTAATGCCTAATGATTAGTCATTCTAAAATTTTCCAGATATGTAGAGAATTGAACTAACAATATGACCCAACAGTATGGTTTGATTTTTTAATTAAACAAAATGCTCAAAATGTCCTCCTCCTGCGTGCACGCAAACCTGGAGGCGCTGGCGCCATGCATTGGGCAACAGGAACGTCGATTATCCTTGTCCAGGCCACCCCACACTTCCAATAAGCGTTGCTTCAGATCGTTTATATCATGGATATTTGTCTGCTAGACTCGGCTTTGCATCATGCGTGCTCCACACTTTATAGTCGACATGATTCAAATCTGGGTTGTTCGGAGGCCATAATGTGGGAGAAACGAAGTCTGGCGACTCTCTTGTCAGCATTTCGATGGTTTCCTTGGCTCTGTGGGCTGGCGCTGTTTTGTTGAAAAAGAAAACAGCCTTCTGGGGCTATAGATTTCTGATAACAGGTGGAGGATGTTGTGACAGCAGAACATTGCGATAATATACTTCGTTAATTTTACTCCAGGATCCCTGAAGACCAAAATTGGGAACTATCAAGCATCGAAACCTCAACGAACACCATAACAGACATGCTGAAAACTGACATTTCTGATGATGAAGTTAAATATTCGTATCTTTCTATTCGTTCAACTTTATGACATGATATTTTGGAATCCTATTCTTGGTTCAATTGTCTAAATATCTGGAAATTTTCAGTATGATTAATTATCAGGCATTAGAGATATAAGAAAAACAGTTTGGCTTACTTTTTATTGAATCTGACAGAAAATTGCTTGTAAACAGCAATTTCGGCATATGAAGTTTAAATAGTCGTATCTTTTTATCCGTTCAACATTATCTCATGAAATTTTGGAATCTTATTCTTGGTCCAATTCTCTAAATAAATGGAAAATTTTAGCATGATATGTTATCAGGCATTAGAGATATAAGAAAAACAATTTGGCTTAGTTTTTTTTGAATCACGGTGTATATACTAATATATATTATATTGTACATTAGAATGATAATATATATATATATATATATATATATTACATGGACTTCCCTTCTAACTAAACTCCGCTACTGGTTGTTCTCTGCAAGTGCCAGTCCCAAGCCTTTAACCCTTTAATGTCGGAGGGTATAGGATATACCATTTACTACCATCTCGGCACTAAAGGGTTAAAGGAGGAGAGCGACACTAATCATCTTTGATAATGATGGTGTCGTTAAACTTGTAATAAGCTTATGATAACCGAATTGGTTAAATTGGTTCGAAAAATGTTGTTTTATGCTATTCGTATGCTACATGTACATCCTGAAAATTCTTTTGTTACAGAATTCCTGAAAATAATGAAGGGAAGTCAATAAGTTCCACCTGCCTTATTGGTCTACACTCGGTAACGACAACAACTTGGTCGAGAGAAGAGAGAAAGACTGTGTCTTCTTACCACGAAATGATGGCCGCTGTTATTTCAGACACTTCGGCAGCTGCTGTTAACTGTTATACAAACCTGCTGGCTATAATAACAGTCTGTCGTATAACATCGTTGCATTTCCAATCTTAATGTATTCCTCCGCATTCCTTACATTATTATTTTTTTTTACAGTGACTAACGAACTGCTCGAAGGTAGCTATGTATTTGTCATGTGATGTCATTTTCAACACTTACAAGGCATTATTTGACACATCTATCGGTTAAATCGATCGACTGAAAATAGCGACAGTGCAAGTTTACCGTTTCTTCCCTGAGACGGTTATGATACTATGTACTGCTATAGTGTGTAGGGACCTTGAGCAAGTCCTTCGCTTACTATTGCTCAACGCTAAAGATCTTTTAATGCTTGGTCATTAGATGTAGTGGCGCTCTATAAGCGCATGGTTGAAATGATAATAATTATTATAATGACGTGAGGTTGGTTGTGTTAAATGTCGACAATCGATATTTTCTCTTGATGATAATTATATGGCTGTAGAAAAAGTAGATTTAAATGACTGAAAATAATAAGTATGGTATATTCTAGTAAATAATAAACTTACACTAACGAGCGTCTTGAAATCCTTCAGATGGAAAAGTATTGAGAGAATAAAAATCGAAATATATATTTTTCATGAGTTTAGGTTTGGCTGGGAAGTATTTGAACAACGTCTACAGATGATTCAATGATTTAACTGATATTATTGTTATTTTGTTGGGGGTGCTCGATAGTACAGCGGTTAGCGCGCTGGACTGTCGACCGAAAGGTCGGGGGTTCAAATCCCCGCCGGGGCAGAAATTTGCAACGAGATTTCTGTTCCACAAGCACCCCCTAGCCGACTCAGCTATGATGAGTACACTGACCTCACGGTCAGTGGATGATGAGACGGCGAGGGAGAGGATTGGCCACCGCCTTCATATGCCGAGGCCTTGAAAATGAAGGCGCTAACACTTCATCCCCATTGGCTAGCCCTCCGGGCTAGCTAGACGGGATATCATCATCATCATCATCATTGTTATTTTGTTGCTTTAATCTCGCCAATAGCAATGGTTGTACCAAGATCATATAGATCTAAAAATAAGGTCAAATCCAAAGATTAGACAAATTAAAGAGAGAGACTGCTATGACTGCTGCTGTTACTGTTATTTCTGCTACTGCTACTACTCCTGCCGCTGCTGCTACTGCTACTACTGCTACTACTACTACTACTACTACTCCTGCTGCTACAGCTACTGCTGCTGCTGCTACTACTGCTACTAGCCTCTCTCTCTTCTACTGTTATCAAGCCACTCCACCGCCCCACCACCACCACCCACACCACCTCACCACCACGGCCAACAGCAACAACACCCCGTGCACCCTCACCACTGCAGGGCCTAATGTCTAAAATATTCAGTTTAACTTCACAGTTTAACTTCACGAAGATGGAACAGATTCTTTGTCTTTTTCAAAGTCTGCAAAGACACCAAAGCCAGAGTAAAAGATCAACAACAAAACGTTGCAGACTAGACAGACCATAAAAATTATTTCAACTATTTATGATGCGCAATATTTCTAGCCACTCTTAAATTTTCGTGAGCGTTGGACAGATATGTGTTTAGCTCGCATGAGAAATATGATTAACTATTGCTTTCCCCACTAAACCTCTGCCTAGTCTTAACTTACTCTTAAGATAGACCGTCAAAAAACAGAGGAACCTCTGGGAAAGATAAGCAGCGTAAATGGTACAAGATGTCAGAGTCAGGGGCTTCTATCCCCCCTAAGCAGCCGGGCGCAATACATTTTCTTCCCCCCCTTATTGGACCGACCTATTCTCCCGGCAATATGTAATCTTGTCCTCTAACTATAGGGAATGAATGTTTCTGGGGGCAGAGACAAACAAGCATCCAGCAGACGATCACCGAAACACGTAGCGCCAAGACGGGGAGGCCCGGGGTTTTGGGTGTGATACGCGTCCCTCCCCCCCCCCCCATTAGAAATTTTGCAATTTACGCATTGCAATTTCTGCAATAAAATGTGGGCCTACATAATAATGATGTTGTTTTTCTAAGTGTTCAAGGAACAAACTATTTTGAAATTTGACAGTCTGAAATTTGAAAGATAACACTGGAGATAAGCCATTTAGTTCAGTGTTTAATCGGTGTATTACCTAGTCACACTGCTTTGGGGAATTAAGGTTTTGGGGAGGGGTAAATGGCTGTTTTGGGCGAACGGAAACCGCTCAGACAGAAATTTTCTTACAACATTTTTTAGTCTTTCGCCTAATTTTCCTCCTTGAAACATACATTTACTTCCCCAAAATGCTGATGCATGACCTTATTTTTAGTGAGCCTACTTCGATGCTTTGCAGTCAAATTCTTCTACTGACGGGATAACTGAACTTGTATAAACCTGTCAAATTTATATAGGGAGGGGGTAAATGTTGCATTATATACTTTTACGGAGGAGGGGGGAAATTATTCTATATACATGTTCATGACACCTATCGATTTTTCTGGAAAAATTTCATTCCTGGGGAACTCCCTTCCAGAGGTGTCTAGATTAAACACTGCATTTAGTTGTACAAATATAGTACCGGTATTTGTACAAGTATTAACATTAAATCAAATTATTATAATATGATTGTATCATTTATTAAAATAGTAGGCCATAAATAATATTATTATAATTAGGTAATAGCAAATTTTATCGTGGCGTATTAAAATAGTTCATGTGATGAAATAATGTAGACAGTAACACTATTAGGCCTATAACTAATAACTAATACAATGTTGAAAAATGTTTATGGGGGGAAGTAATTTCTAGGGGAAACTTCTTCCTGAAGATGACTAGATTAAACACTGCCTCCATGGCTGGCTTTTCCCCCCCCCTATCGACGTGAGTTTTGGCTTACTTCTGTTTCCCCCCTGTTTTTCACTGGGCGCAAGTCGCGCCCGCCTATACATGGGATAGAAGCCCCTGGTCAGAGTAGACACTCAGGTTTAATTAAAACGTTTCTACATTTTATAAATTATGCATCCATGGACCAAAGAGACAAAACTACTGAAAGCAGGTGGTTAAAAACGCACAATATGCTTGCATGCATGCAATTATACAAACATGCATGCATACATGCATTCGTGCAACAATGAATACACACACATGCGCGCGCGCACACACACACGCTCATTCTTGCACTTTTTGCACTTACAGAGTCGCTGAATTAACTTATCTTCCTGACGTGGCTTTTGTGAGCCCTGAGAAATTCTTGGACATTTGCATTACATTACATTGCACTCGTAAATGCGCTTCTATAGACACGTGCATGCATAGTTGCATACATAATTATTATGCAGGTGTAGGCCTACATTGTCTTATGCATATGTCAAAAATACAGGTTTGCATACTTGTGCGCATGTATGACTACATAATTTTATACGCAATATTATGCAAAAATGCCTCCTGCACAGACTGCACTCACGCATTCACGGAGTCATACATGGCCTGCATGCAAGTGGTGCAAGCATGTTGCAATAAAATTATGGTCGAGCTGTAACATGCACATTTCATTCGCTAGGTGTTCGGTGATCTTAGGCCTTAGTTCGGCGCTATTCGCTACGCGGCGCCACAAGTCTCACGTTCAACCAACGTCGTCTTTTAGCGATATTTTGATCAATAGAGAAAATCAATATCATCGGTTTTAATCGAATCCATATCGTGTCGTCGTCGTTCAAAACACGTGGACCATTCAAGGCGTATCCATGGCGACAGTGACGCGCAGACGGCCAGCCTATGCAACTGAGCCGGATGTGGAATGAGTGTCGGAGTGCGCATGACCGGAAGTGTTTATTCAAGATCTGTGTGTTTGCTTATGCGTGGCCGTGCATGGTTCGAGTGCTTCTGTGCGATCGAATGATCTGAGTTAAGGTGGAGGCTGATGCACGGATCGTTAAAGACAATGGCTGACCACACGATTCTATGGCGAAAATAATCATATCATACCACGCGATACGATACCATACCATACGATTCCATACCATGCCATATCCTACAATATCATACCATACTATGCCTTACGATACCACACCATACCATACTATGCCATATGATACCATATCTTGCCACACCATACCATACGATATCATACCATACCACGCGATACGATACCATACTATACCATACACATCTTTCGATGTAGTCACAAGCATCCGTTTCCCATACCATGCATCAGCCAATCGCATAAATCCAAAGTGGTTAGGCCTCTGAACTAATGCAGCTCGAAAACACTGCACGTTCGGTGTGGCATGAAATAAGAATCCGCTTAAAGGTGTTGCAGCGAAAAGAGACCAACTGCAATTCTGTTCCCACTCCCAGCACGACTTGGCAACGCTGCAAAAGAAGTTCCACCCACACAGAAGTGGGAAAACCAGTGATCTTTAACCCTCGATAAAGACCGTCACACACACACACACACACACACACACACACACACACACACACACACACACACACACACACACACACACACACACACACACACACACACACACACACACACACACACACACACACACACACACACACACACACACAGGTAGAGGACTGGATGGGGTTAATTGTTAGGTCAATAGTTGGGTTGCTATGACGACGATGCCACATCGATTCTGGCGCTATATTCTCAAGCATTGAGCATTATGAGCAATGCATCTGATTGGCGGGACGTCTGGGCAAGTGCGCGTTTCTGTGTGGAGTATTATTGACACAAGGCAATCTTGCGTTGAAAGTCCAATCATTGGTCGTAGTCTGAAATCAATTTTTCTGCGGATGTTAATGGAAATGGGTTTCGTGATTCGTTCGTTCAATCATGCTCACGGCTTTTAAAATCTTCTTTTAGATTGCGATCGTTCTGGCTCACCGAGTGATTGGGTGAGTGAGTAAGTGAGCGAGTGAGTGAGTGAATGAATGAGCGAATGAGTAAACGGATGAGTGAATGAATGAATGAGCGAATGAGTAAACGGATGAGTGAATGAATAAGAGAATGAATGAGTGAGTGAGAGACTGAGTGATTGATATGATTGATTGATTGATTGATTGATTGATTGATTGAGTGGTGTGTTATTTAATGATTGACCCACTTACTCGCTCACTCACTCACTCTATAAATCGATCAACCAATCAATCAATCAATCGCTCATTCAATCATTCTGCCGCTGCCCAACCAGTTGGTACTTAACCATGAACCAGTAGCAATACAGAGGCGATGTTAACACCGCTGGCATTTGCAAGATGTCATTGATAACTTATGTTTAGTATGCAATTTAACACCTCTAATTCAATTTTCAAAAGTTGTATATATTTCTGCTAAGACTGGGGGAGAACAGGTTTAATAAACTATAGGCCTATAATAGAAAACAGTAATTGACTCATCAAACGTTACGTTCATTTATTCCATTATTCATTCGTCAATTGATGACTTATTTAATTTTTTGTTTTTTAAAATTTATTTATTCATTCATTTATTCATTCATTCATTCATACATTCGTTCGTTCGTTCGTTCGTTCGTTCATTCGTTCGTTCATGCATTCATTCATTCATTCATTCATTCATTCATTCATTCATACGTTCGTTCATTCATTCGTTCGTTCATTCATTCGTTCATTCATTCGTTCGTTCATTCATTCATTCGTTCGTTCGTTCATTCGTTCGTTCATTCATCCATGCATCTATACTCTTGTGCCGCTCAGTGAATACCATCGCCAATCTCCACCGTAGCTTCATGCTGTCTCCTCGTCCTGACACCCTTTCCGAAATCTGATCTGTCACTTAACAAGGTAAACATCCTGGCTATATCGGACTTCATTGATTATAATTATAGTCTGTTTAAACTGATCTTCCCGACTACGAAGCTTTTGTGTAACGCTGTGTAATTTCGGAGCTTAGTCTACAATGTTCTACATGTATATGACTATATGTTATTAATTACCCGTAACTTAAATCGCCCTGTAATGCGCCGTATTTGAACGGAGAAATACTCCGTTATTTACGGTGTTTTAGGCTACTGTTAGTTTCTGTTTAAAGATGATAAGGGTCGCCCTCCTCCTTTCTTCAGGCCTGGGACCGGCACCACGACGGTAGGGGACAGAGGCGGAGTTTTATATAAATATATTAGCATGTGAACAGTCCCATTTCTTTTTGAATGGTTCGAGAGGACGTTCACACATGCACTACACACACGCACGCACGCGCACGCACACACACACACACACACAGACACGCGCACACACACACACACACACACACACACACACACGCACACGCACGCACACATGCACGCACACACCCACACACAAGCACACACCCAGCGTATTATAGCCATCAATGAGTTGGAGACTGACAGACTAGTCACTATGCGCCTGACAAGTGCCACGCCGCTGACTCCAAGCAGCCGAGATGTGTAGCAAGCACACACGCACGCACGCACGCACACACGCACGCACGCACGCACACATACACACACACACACACCATACATCATGATCATGATGATATCCGTACCTTATGATCGTAAACCTAGAATTAATCAAAATCAGTTGAAAGGAATTGGAACGAATCTTCAAGCGATTAATTTATATAATAAGTTAGGTTTATATAATAAGTTAGTTATTCGTTTCATCTACATTGTGTTAACTCGACGTTCAGCTGACGTTCTCAGTATACAGAGTCTTTTCGGTGACAAAGTATAGAATTATGCGATTGATACAATGTATTGACGAATGTGCAGTTCGCTTGTATGGCCTGCTGCTGCTGCAGTGTAATATTGCATGAGTCTCTAACAGATTGGCTTGAGTCAGCAGAACCCGATTTCGTTCTAATACCTAATATTTAACAACTACCGTTTGAAGAGGAGTGTACAAGTGATATTTTTCAGGATTCTAGGCAATGAATAAGCTCGATAATCAATGTGCATCGTAACTATGTCGCAATCCTGAAAGGGATTATATTTTATATTGCGTTGACAGTGTTTTGTATTTTGTTCGCACTGCTGTCTATACTATCATGCTGACTGAATTCTTCTAGTATTATAGTAGGCTTGCGAAGAGCTTGGAAGGTGTGCGCATTAGAATCAAGCGTGAACAATGAACATTTCTCAAAATTGAATGCGAAACGATCTCTGGAATCATACGGCGTTTGCAAATAAAGGAAATTCTAAGGACATAGACTATACCTTCGACTGAGTTTCAACTCTTCAGGTAAGTAAAAAACTTCCAAAAATCACTAATCACTGTTTTCAGCATGCAGATTGCAGAACCATAATTTTTGTCCTATAGCCAGGATTTGAACCCCATGCAGACTTCTGCGTTGAGTCCAGTAAACTGACGACTAGACCATCGCTAATCATAATCGCGATTGTAATCGTGATCCCCAAATTTCTAACGAGCCACTCGAAAGCCAAGCGCAGAGCACCATCTTATTCACGAGCGCTGTGTCTAGTCAGAAGGGTTGTCCAGAAGAGTTATAGTCCGAAGGAGATCGTATTCCGGTAACCAAAGGATCAGAGGCGGCAGTCTAGTTGCTTTGGTGATGGCGTTTAGGTATAAAATTTTGATTTGGGAATCAGGTGAGTCTGGTAAGAGTAAGCTTACCTAAAGAGGTGAGACTTTTGTTTCGAATGGAAAGCCCGAGGAGTGATGGATGGAGGAGCGTGAGGGGGAAGGTGATGGTGGTTGACCAGCAAGGATGGAGGAGGAACATAAAAAGAGAAATAATTCATTCTAACCATAACCCTAACTAACCATAACCATATCCCTAAAAGAATCATTCTAACCATAACCCTAACTAACCATAACCGTATCCCTAACAGAATAATTCTGACCGTTACCCTATAGCCATAACAGTAAATATCCCAAAATTATACATAAAACAGCAAAGCATACAACACTCATCAGTTCGCTCTGCCATCCTCTCTGGTAGTGTATCCTCATCTTACTCTCGTCTAAAAACTTGCCTTTTTTCTCGGAGTTGAACGCACTGGGAGCGCTTCTGAAAGGCTCTTGCTGCAAGAGGCGCTTTATAAATTGTCAGATAAGATAAGATAAGATAAGTGCCATATGCTACGCAATAGATTTCATTACATCACATAGGCCTATACACCGCATAACATTACGTGTGTAATATGGCTGTAGGCGTGCATCCCC
>OX243820.1:3060771-3068271 GCA_945859605.1 Lumbricus rubellus | reverse complement strand
CTTGAATGAATTATGTGCGCTGTTAATGGGAGGAGGTTAGGCACGTAGCGCGTTCTTGCAACCCACCATGACGGGCGGGTCTGGTCTTAGGGGCGCTGACATACAGCCAGGAGGGGCGGGGAGGGTGGTTTACTTCAAGCCAATTGCTGAATCCGCCCATGCCTGGGTCACGAAATAGTCTATCCCCCTTAAAGATATCCGGGAATGGGGATGAATTAATCTATCTTCCGGATGGAATATACCGGTATTATGCGGTATGGACTATGCGGAGGGGGATAAACCATTCTATCCCAATTATTTAAAATTTTATAGGCCTAAATGATACATTTATGTTGTAATCAAAATTTAAAGTGAATCTAATAATATTGTTCTAACTTCTAAGTGTCCTAAGCAATGTTCAGAGCGAGGCAGCTCGAATTTATTTAGTAACTCTAAGGGTTAATTCTTACCAATGTGTTCTAAATGTAGCCTACTAAGTGCTCTAAATCCAAAGGCAAACAGTTTCTAGTAGGAATAAACATAGGCTACCCTTTGGTGCCATCGTTCAAAAAACAGATGGAAGTTAATTTGCAAAAATAAATGCACATTTTCAACTTCTCTTTATCTGGGGAGATAAGATTAATATGGGTATATTCTATTTAGTGACACCAGTCCTGCAGCTGACCTCCTGTCTGAAATAGTGCACATCTGACACAATATCGGGTCCGACGTCTGATAATTTATAGGTCTATGTGTTCTGCAGTGTTGTTACTGCTAATTCTAAACCAACAGCTGAGGTGCCGTAGAGAGGTGGAATAAAGAAAACTAGACGCTGCAGAGAATAAAGACAATAATAATATTTATATCCTACCCTTCAAAACGACTATAGCCTAACTATTGTCCCAGTAATTAAAGTACATGAATTATTTTTGGATGAGCAGCTCGGGGGCCCATGGGACCTCGGGGGCCCGTGGATTTTGTCCACCATCGTTATATGGTTGTTACGCCACTGAGATTGTGGGGCACGGTGGTGTAGTGGGTATGTTCGTTGCCTTGCAGACGAAAGGTTGCAGGTTCGAATCCACCTTAAGCCGCCTCGTAGAGACCTTGGACGAGTCCTTCACTCGCAATTGCTCAGCGCTTCGGCGTGAAACTCCGATGCAGTGTCCGCGCTGCAGCCTGGAGCGCCTCTGAGTGGAGAGCTTCAAGGGGCACTCTTACAAGTGCACATACAAAACAAACAGACACTGCTATAATAATTATCAGAAGCACTGTCATAATATTATCTTTTATAATTATGGCAGTGTCTTTAACCACAGTCACAAACTAAAAGAAGAAAATCAGTATTCAACTGAATTATGTCGGGCATCGTATTTTTTTATAACTGATGATTTTCGTTTGAGAGGGTGTTCTAATGCTGTGTATTTAACACACAATTGAACCTCGTTTCTGCAGGCTAAATATTTCTTACAAGGAGCATCAGAAACTAGAAGTGAGACGGTTCTGACATCTATGTATTGACATTTATTATAGTTGCAAACTGCTAAGGAACCACTAACTCTAAACTGATGGCGTCTGAGCTCCTAAAAATAATCTAGTCTAAACTAATCGTCTTAACATAATTATTATAGTACGTACTCGAAATAAATCATATTTTCGACTCCTTCCTCAGTTTCAACTCGTACATTTAGTGGAATTCTTCCTCCCACCCCATGAATGCGTGCGAACATAATTACAAGCTTCTCTTAACCTCTTACAGAAGTTGATTAACTAAAGTTAACTATGGAACATTTATTTTGTTTATTTGGGCTTTTTTAAACATGATATTTGGTAAGTAACATTTTGTTAACTGTTTGGTTTACTGTTTAAATCTGAACAGAATTGATTTGCATTGTATTGTATTGTATTGTATTGTGTTGTATTGTATCTATAAATTTATAAAGCGCCTCTCACATGTAGTATATTAATCAAATGCCATCCGAGGCCTATTATTATTATTATTATTATTATTATTATTATTATTATTATTATTATTATTATTATTATTATTATTATTATTATTATTATTATTATTATTATTATTATTATTATTATTATTATTATTATTATTATTATTATTATTATTAGAGGATAATGCAGAGTTATAAATAGGCAAATGCGGAGGCCGTAATAATAATTTTAAAAATTTTGTTTCCTTGAATTTTGTCGAAATCCCTCCGCACCGAACGCACCCTTACGCAAATCGCATAAATCCGGCCATCCATCTCCTCCCTGCCTACGTAAAATATGGACAGCCCCTAGGCAGCAAGGCACGAAAACAACTCGTCTTAGTGATAAAAAATTAAGTTTCTGTATTATATACATGGTTATACGCTGTTCCGAACGATTGAGTTTGCTTCGTGTTCTATTGCAGAATTACAGCAGTCCAGAGGTAAGCCAAAAACGTTTGATTTCTTTTCGCTTCACGTTGTTTCAATGCGTTCGATGTCCCTCCTACGTCACGGCTCCATAATAATTATGGAGTCATTAATTGTTAATTGTTAATTAATAAATGGCTTACATTAGAACATGTTATTAACTAGGAATTATTTAAATGACAATAGCCTGCATTAGAACATATTATTAACTATTAATTATTAAATGTCAATAGCCTATATTTGAATAGGTTAAGCCTGGTTAAGGCAACATTAATTTCAGAAGGTCCTTTGACTTTAGTAGGCATGTAAGTTTCACTTTCATTAATTCTCCAACATCCGTCACGAGATCCCGTCCTTCCCCCGTAAGGTCACCCCATGCAATGCGCGACCCAGGCAACAATATCATGCATGTCTCGCCTTAATTGGCTAGCTAGAGTTGATGCTTTTCACAAAAGTAGTTCTCTCGCATTTTATAAGCATACCATATGGCTTTAATCTTATTAATGATTCTATTATCTATTATTCAAGCTATAATTTATACTGTACATTTACTACAGGTTGTTTAATAAAGAATAATCCTACTTACTTACTTCCATTCGTAATTTATATTTATGCAAGCATGTGCGAATTTAACATAGGCCCACTACGCTTGTAAGTTTTTTGTTTAGTAATAAAGAATTTAAACATTTATATATGTATTAAATATATACGTGTTATAATGCTTATGTAATGATGTATCCACGTATAGATTGATATCATACACTCAGGGAAATCATCGCTATTGCTTTAATATAAAAATTTCAACTTATGTAAATTTGATATATAAAAGCTGCAAATGTAATGTTGTTGTATATTTTGCTTATAAATACATGTAGGCTAATTTTGAAATATCTGTATGGGGGCTAGACGAAGTTGACGAATAAAATTTCCAGATGCTCCTCGGAAATTTGTAAAACTTATGAAAGAGCTATAATTCGGATATTTGTAAAACTTATGAAAGAGCTTTAAAGGTGTATAAGGATGACATGATTGCACAATGGTTTTCAAAGTTAACGTCGTTTTGTGTATAATATGCATAAACTTACACGCAATAAAAAAGTTACTGGTGATCTTTAATCATTTCTCCTTAGCGATTAATTATTTTAGAGGTAAGCTTTCATTGGATAAAGTTGTTTAATTTCAATGTAGCAGCATTTTCAGTTAATTTCCAATGGATTGGTTGATCTCGGCCGGGAGCGCATCTGAGTAGGTACCTTTAAGGGGTGCTATATAAATTCTGATTGATTGATTGATTGATTGAAATAGGAAACGTTCGATCTACTGGTGTCGCTCGGGGCTAAGCTGAACCTGAAAAACAAGCAGGGTCTTACGCCGCTCACCCTAGCGGCCAAGTTGGCTCGGAAAGAGGTGAGTTATCCATTTTTCGCAATATAATAAATTATTGCATAAAAAGTGGCTTATCTTAAAATTAAATCATCTTGTTTTACCGTGCCAAAATATATGTCCTGGTGTATACTTAATGCCCCTACAATAATAGTTTAAAGCTGTAGCTGAAAACGTTGTACTAACAATAATTTTAGATAATGTTTCAACACCTTTAAATTAGCTTTTCTTGATGTTACATCTACCATGCAGCTTCCACCAAATTTTATGTCAACTTCGCGAATAATCTCTGTTAACATAGACCCTGGTCAAATCGGATCCGTACACCCCAAAAAATTTTTTGGACCGTCAGCATGATTGTTATCAGTAGTGCATGCATAACTTAGAGATGTACGTATAAAAAACTACATAATATAATATATAGTATTATTATATATATATTGTATATAATTATATGTATAATAGTGATGTGAACATTAAAAGAGATCGATGATTGTCTACCAAAACACCGCTGTCACAAAGCCTATCAGATACAAGAGAAAGAAAAGAGAAATATAGAAACAGACAGAAACTGATGAAAAGTCAAACGAAAATAAATTGAAACACATTTTAAAACTTTTATTTAAAGACGTCAACAGCCTTTGTGCCTAAACGATACATTATCGCTAAACTTTTGAATGATAAGAATAAATGAGCTGAACATTAAATTCTGCTACTGCTCATACCTTGGGAGTGCCAGTCTAAAGACTGGAGAAAGACGGAGGGCGACAAAAATCATCATTGCTTTGACACAGTGTTCGCTAAACAGCACCAAGCTGAGATTAAACATAAAATTCTAATTGAAGATCATAAATGGTGTGAAATGCGCGATATAAATAAACAGTTCTTTTAAAGAGTAATATTAGCAACAAAGGTAAAAAGAGTTCGGCGTTTCTGTTTAAATGCAAAGTTGAATTCAGGTCAATAGGGTCTCGCAACACCGCTCGCCTTGTAGGGCGCAATCCAATGTTTGACCAGATCTCCGAGTGCATGGGGTTTGTAGCCTATAGTGATTCCCTTATGCTATCTGCAGCGAACTGCTTACCGAGTTTATCTTTTTGTCCGGTGCTACATGTATATGTTAAGGGCTCAGGCCATCTATACTAACAAGAACTCTGCTGCTCCACGTTCAACGCCGCTCTTCTCTGCGCAAGGTGTACTTATTATTATGATGTCAAAAGATTTCGTCAAACGCTGGAAACACAATGCAATGCAACGATGCATTTTAGACACCTTTAATTAGCGTTTAGACGATCTTATGTATTTATCAATATCACAAAATCATTGATTATTAGTTGTTTCCTGGCCGGTGTCATGCGAAAAACTATCCGGCAACAAAAACTATCCGGCCACGCCCACTTCGTTGCTAGGATACATTTTCGCACGACATACGTGCGAAAAACTATCCGTTGACAAAAACTATCCGGGTTGCTTTTCGGCGTTTATTAGGAATAATTCGCTTTATGAAGCATATAACTCGGTATGCAACGAACTACTGTAATACATGCATGTGAGTGATATAATGGACTAGTGACATTGCGTGTGTGCAAGTAAATTTGGAACAAAACGTGATTCTAATGAACGAAGCGGTGTTGAGTCAGTAGAAACTTGTGTTCTATTTTTAGAATGGAAAATCCGTTTTGAAAATTAGATCGTTTATGAAGGAATTTTATGCAAGAAAATAGGGTGTCTTACGATAAACATTAAAAAATTTGTAATGTATTTTAAAATACATCTGCCTAACTACGTCACTGGTTGCACTCTGCAAATGCCAGTCCCATGCCAGAATAAAGTAGGAGGGTGTCGCTAGTGAGCTTCGTTACCACAAGTGAGGCTAAACTGCAAATATTACCACATATAATAATAATACATCTCTGCAGATTCTGTGAATAGAAACAGCTGCAGCTAACTATAATCACCTTGTTCATCCATCCTCAAAACAACTTAACCTCTCGATCGGTTCCTGTCCATCAACCTGTAAATCTGGCAATTATTTAATACTATTTACCACGTTATGGTTGCTCTACTATTCCTCTGCAGGCTTAAAACGAGGGATCAATGTGTGTCAAGTTCGCAAACATATTGGGGTTAAATTCGCCTACTGTTTCGATTCGTGGGTGACCTCCCCAAGAAGGCACAAACACCAGGCACGCTAGATCTGGTAATTCACTTGGTAAATTCACATATTTGGACTTTATCCATCCCATAGCGGTTAATAGGGCATATTAAACACCATCAGCACTACCCAGAACAATAGTCGCAATTGGGTTTAAATAATTATTGTTCCTATTGTAGCCTTCCAAACTTCACATATTATCGACCGTGTATTTCAATGCATCAAATTAGCAAAGTTTGCCACTTGAAATGTCATACTCAACCCCTATCCATCTCATAATGCTTAAAATGGCATATTAAACACCATAAGTACATGTAGGCCTACTACCTAGACCAGCGGTTCCCAACCCATGGCCCGCGGGCCAAACGTGGCCCGCGAGGCCTCACAAAATGGCCCGCCAGGCCTCAACAATGGCACTCATCTCTCAAAGAATTAACAAAAATACATGTATATGAAAAATGAAAAAAATGACAATTTGGACAGGATAGAACATATAATTATTTTTTATTACAACTTATTTTTATTTTTAAAGTCTATAAACATCAAACATCCTACTTTGAATTAATTATAACAATTTTTATATGCTTTTAGTTAATTAAATTTTAGCATTGTGGCTCCCTAAATGCACCCAATGTCCTTTAACTAAGAAAAAGTGGCCCTCGTGTCCTCCAACTTAGAAAAAGTGGCCCTACAGTCAAAAAAGGTTGGGAACCACTGACCTAGACCAATAGTCGCTAGGAACAATAATGATTTTAAACGCTCTAGCGACTATTGGTCTAGGTAGTTCTGATGATGATTAATTGTATTGTATTGTATCTGACCATTTATAAAGCGCTTCTCGCAGCAAGAGTCTTTCAGAAGCGCTCTCAGTGCGTTCAGCCCATAGAACACAGGCAAGTTTTTAGACGAGAGAAAGACGAGGATACACTACCAGAGAGGATGGCAGAGCGAACTGATGGGGAAGCCCATTTCGTAGGGAGGGACCAATGCAGGGAAATTATCTGGATTGAGCCATGGCGGTCCTGACTCTGGGGACAAAGAGGTCAAGGCGATCAGAGGACCTAAGAGGACGCAGCGACGCGGCAGAAAGAGGGCGAAGTATATGATCACACAAATACTTCGTCCGTGTCTGACTTTTGTGCCTTATTGGGAGGTCACACCTGAAATGAATATCTATGGCGAATCTGAATCTCAATAGGCTATGCCTGCGAACTTGACACACATCTGGGATCACAGGTTACATAGGCCTAATCTTCAGAAGTTCCGACCAAATTTTCGAAGACATTGCAACGCAATAAGATCACAATAATGTCTCGTTCATGATAAATAAATAGACTAAAGATAGAGGGATTTGTAATTAATATGAAATGTTATTTATAAAGATCCCGCATTTTTTTCCGCAATCAACGGTTATTATAGTCAACTACAATCAGCCCGGATCATTTTTGTCACCGAAAACGAGGCTGAGGCGTCTAACGTTGCTATCTGACGTCATACGTCACGTGAACCAATGACAGAAGGTTCCGGATAGTTTTTGTTGCCGGATAGTTTTTCGCATGACACCGG
>OX243820.1:2928271-3058271 GCA_945859605.1 Lumbricus rubellus | reverse complement strand
GAAACGTCGCCTGTGCTGGATATCCACTGGAGCATATCGATACGATCGCAGACACGGGAGAAATCAACACCAACTCAGTTCTATATCATGTCGTCTACGGGGTTAGTAGTGGATGATTGACCACCCCACCACCACCACCCACCCCCCACCACCACCACCTCCGCATCGTTCAACTTTTGCTTGCGTTGGCGTGGTTAGGAATATCATATCGAAACATTTTGTAATTGTAAACCAAGCTTCTGTGTGCGAGTTTCGGAAAATGAATGGCTGAATGAATGAATGCATAAATGAATGAATGAACGAATGAAAGAACGAATGAAGTTATAAGTAAGCAATTAATTAATGAATTAATGAATTAATGAATTAATGAATTAATGAATTAATGAATTAATGAATAAATGAATTAATGAATGATTGAATAATGAAGTCATGATTGGATGGGTGATTCAATTAATGTTTTAATTACTTAATTAATTAATTAATTTAATTAATTATTGTTTTAATTAGACACTGTCGTCATTAGATACTGTCCAAAGATTAGGTTTTTTAAAATCACGGTGTGTACTGTAGGTAGGTAACTTAAGTAAGTATGTAGAATCTATTGACTGAATCGTTGTTGTAATCAGGAGAAGTCGGCTCACATGGAACTCATCGATGGAACCGTATCACAACTGCTTCACGAGAAATGGAAAACGTTTGCGCAATACAGGTAAATGACAAGCGGTGCTGATCTGTCCATTATCCAAAGTCCAAACACAGCAGACCCAGGGACCAGGGTTCGCTTCATTGGTAGGGCGGTACCAGTTGGGTCTTGCTCCAACATGCCTGCTTGATTTTTGCTGATCTATTCGGAATAGTCGATCCCTGCGCTTAGTCGGAAGGGGAGTTCTCTCAGTCCTGTTGGCTAGTACCTCCATCATTGGTATGCGGCGATGGCTGGCTACTAGGTCTTGCTCGAACCTGCCTGCTTTGCCAATCTGTGCAGGGTTTATTCGGACTAGTTGCTCCATATACTACGCTCAGTGCGAAGGGAATTGTTCTCAGTCTTGTTTGGTCGTACCTCCATCAAGCAAAGCCATGCTTTTTCTGTGGTTGGTCGGACCGTAGGGAATGGCATCCCTCTTGAGCTGCACCTGTTCTAAAGCTCATTCTCTGACACATTCCATAAGCACTTGAAATTTTTATATTTGCGCTTGCTGGAGTTAGGATTCCCTCTGAGTAGCAGAATCCTTGAAAAGATGAAGCTGTATTCGCAGTATTCAGGACCTCTAAAACGCAACTCGAAAGCCAAAAAACTCAACAAAATAGAGCTGACTGCGTAGCGGTATAATAGCAAAAATCGGAGCAACAAATTAACAGCGGCAGTTTATTTTGTGATACTTTTCTGAACGTTGCATGTATAATTCGTCTATATATAGGTTCTTCCGTCGCTTCTTTCTCTTCATTGTCTACTTCGCCGTTGTCATGGTAGCGTTCGCGCTGCGACCTGGGACACCGATGACGCAAGGAACGATGACAACGCCACCTGTTGAACAACATCCTAACGAGACTGGAATAGTCGCCAGAGGGATAAAGGTCATCGACAAATGCTATCTACTGCGACCAACTTCAACTCTTGACATCGTAAGACAAAGTGTCTAAATGTGATGGAAACTAGCTTTGTCGGTTAGAGTCAGGTTGGGCGCCGTGAGGGTCGGTTAGAGTCAGGATGGGCGCCGTGAGGGTCGGTTAGAGTCAGGTGGGGGGGGCCGTGAGGGTCGGTTAGAGTCAGGATGGGCGCCGTGAGGGTCGGTTAGAGTCAGCTCAGTCGTCGTAATAGTTGGTTATGGTTAGGATTGGTGTCGTCATTAGATACTGTTCAAAGATATGCCGGGTAGGCCTACTGCACATGCTGGTCCCGGATACTACAGTTATGCCCCAGTTTTTGCATTGCTCACCGTCTCATCTTCTCACCGACAGTGTTACGCTCGGTGTGGTCACAACACCTGAGTTTTCATGTAGGCTCAAGAGTTGCAGAAATCTCGAATTTCTAGCAGCAGTGCCCGTCATGCCCATATAATAATTATATGTGTGGGCAACGATAGACAGTGCATCGCATTGTGGGGCGCAGTGGTGTAATGGTTGTGTCGGTCCTTTGAAACCGAAGGGTTTCAGCTTCGAATCCACCTCAAGACGCCGCGTAGGGAGCTCGGACAAGTCCTTCACTTGAAATATTATTATTGCTCGGGCACTTCGGCTTGAAACTCTGATGCAGTGTCAGCGCTGTAGTCGGGAGCACCACTGAGTAACGAGCTTAAAGGTGTGCTATAGAAATATAGAAATAAATAAATAAATAGATCTAAATAAATAAATAAATGAATAGATCAAAATGTGTTGTTTTTGAGGTTCGCATGGTCTTCGAGCTTCTTACTGTAATCGGTGCGGTTATCTACATCGTTCTGGCTCTTCGTGAGTTCTACCATCAAGGAAGATCAGTGTTTCTTCAGACCCTGGTCAGTAATCCATCTCAGTCCTGATCCGAGATGATTAACTA
Source organism: Lumbricus rubellus (assembly GCA_945859605.1). Lineage (NCBI taxonomy): Eukaryota > Metazoa > Annelida > Clitellata > Crassiclitellata > Lumbricidae > Lumbricus > Lumbricus rubellus. The sequence continues at coordinate 3,055,738 of OX243820.1, read as the reverse complement.
CGATCAGATCATTCATAATCTAATCATTTTGATCTGCCCCGACTGTTAGAATCGATCATACCGTCTTTCTTAGTCACCAAGCACCAGAGGCGGATACAGAAATTTTCGAAGGAAGGCAAAATTTTCGGTGATCTTTATCTGAAAAAAACTGAAAACCTGTTTTTAGTCATTTGCCCGAAATGTCTGGAAAATATACCAATTTTCCCTGTCAAAATAACTGATAACCTTTATATGGCCTCTCTAGTCGTATGCGCTACCGTTTCTCTTTCGCCCATTCCGCTCCATTGATTTTAAAGCTTGTTGAAACCAAATGGGGGGCCCTCGGCCTTGTCCCAAGCACTTTTGAAATGGCGGGGGAACCATGGCCGGATTGCCCCTGGATCCGCCCCTGCCAAGCGCTGCTGACTCTGAGAGAAGGTCATTTTTAGATGACAGTGCTATAGATATAGTAGATGAATCTGTTCTAGATGATTGATTTAAAATGATATCTTCGACAATTTAAAATTACAGTTTATCTTTAAAACCGAAGATATCATTCTTTTGTAATAGCCAGCATTGACTGCATATAAGCTTATTGCTCGTCAGTCTACTCTAACCATCCATCCAAGCGAATAATGTGCCTGGATATCATCAGAGTCTTTCGTTCGGCAGCGCGTCTTGTTGGACAAATCCCCAAATAAATTTGATCACGTCTCCTGCTATAAGCTGAAGGCTTTGCGCTGGCTCCATATCCGGCAGCGCATTGATTACTGGATCGCTGATGCTCTGGTTCTCATGCAATGTCTGCTTTCTATCGTTAGAGATGATCACCTCTGAGAGTTTTTTGCTGTTGCACTTCGCGACTCTGAGGCGAAGCCCCGGAAAAATGTCTGTGGGATTTCCAATTCGGGTATTTCGATTTGGGGGGGGGGGGGAATTTTCATTTCGGGCAATTTTCATTTCCTGGAATTTCAAATGGACATAGTCGTGAAATACATAGAATTAGTTTTTATTATATTCGGAAATTACCTATTTCGGGGTTCGGTTGAACCCCTAAAACGCCCCAAATGCGCCCAGGCCTCGGGTTTTCAAGGTCACCACTCACTACCCTCGGCTATGCAGATTTTCTTTGGCCCCATTTACACGAACTGCAGCTATGCCTTTTCCTAGCTGAACGGAGTTACCTTACTGTAGTGTCTCTCTTTCTGTTACCTTGGACATTGCTGCATTAAACTCAAAACTTAAGGAGTAACCTTAAAGGGATTTTACATGATGCATGAATGAATGAATGAATGAATGCATGAATGAATGAATGAATGAATGAATGAATGAATGAATGAATGAATGAATGAATGAATGAATGAATGAATGAACGAACGAACGAACGAACGAACGAACGAATTGATTGATTGATTGATTGATGGATGGATGGATGGATGGATGGATGAACGAACGAACGAACGAACGAACGAACGAACGAATGAATGAATGAATGAATGAATGAATGAATGAATGAATGAACTAAGGCTAACACTGTCGTTATTAATATCAAAACGAATGTTGTTTGGGGGTGGGTGTGGGGGTTGGTTGTGTGGATAGGGAGCTGCTCCAGCGAAGACTCTTTTCCTCATCTCCAACTTCATCATCCTCGCCATCATTCCAGGAAGAGCCGCCTGTGCTTCCGGTTACGATGACGTCATGGCTGTTCTCGCTCTTCTAAGCTGCGGACCATACTTCCTGTTCTTTTGCAGGTAACCAACGATACCACTTCCCAAAATATTATGCAATACCATGCAATAATGACGCCATAAAAATGTCATACCATAACTGTAGGCCTACAGGTCATGTCTTATCATGCCATTAAAACCCCCACCATAACTAATAATTTTATACCTTATTATACAATGTAGGCCTACCATGTCGTATCTTCCTTCACCATCATATACGCGATACCATAATATACCATACCTCATCTTATCACACCACAATATCATACTGCAGTAGTATAGTACCACGATACGCCTATAAAAAATCATTCCATCTCAGGCTGTAACTATGCCAAGCCATCCCTTTACACTTAATCATGACGCAATATCGCATTATAGCTTAGGAAATCGGTTTTCCGATGACATGCAAGAAACAATTAGCTGAATACTAAGAATAGAGGCTCTATTCTTAGTATCCAGTTATTTTTTTTGCATGTCGTCCCATATACAGCTCACGGTCGCTAAAACTTAAAAGATGGTTTTGCCAAACACATTGTCAATCAAGCGCTGACATTTGAAGTCAAGCAGCCTCCTATAACTCTTCTATTTTACTTCTTATATTTGTCTTGCCTTCAGTCTGTCTGTCCACTGAGACAAAAAAAAGCAATCGCAATGACTCAAGTTCCACTAAATTCAAAGTCATCTCATTAACTATCAATGAAGAGAGGCATCACTTTGAATTGCTACGGTAACGACCTTGTCAACATCAATGGTCGTCTTCAAAACATGGCTGTGACACTCAAAATAATTATAATTATACTCTTTGATCCTGCGATGATATAATATATTTTCATGGCATGGCAGATTTATTTTGACTTGACAACGAAGGGTCGGATAAAGGAATCTATTTATCTATCTGTCTGCCTGCCTGTCTATCGGTCTGTCTATCGGTCTGTACATCGGTCTGTCTATCGGTCTGTCTGTCCCTCTATCTATCCATCCATCCATCCATCCATCCATCCATCCATCCATCCATCCATCCATCCATCCATCCATCCATCCATCCACCCATCCATCCATCCATCCATCCATCCATCCATCCATCCATCCATCCATCCATCCATCCATCCATCCATCCATCCATCCATCCATCCATCCATCCATCTATCTATCTATCTATCTATCTATCTATCTATCTATCTATCTATCTATCTATCTATCTATCTATCTATCTATCTATCTATCTATCTATCTATCTATCTATCTATCTATCTATCTATCTATCTATCTATCTATCTATCTATCTATCTATCTATCTATCTATCTATCTATCTATCTATCTATCTATCTGAAATTTACATAGCGACCCTTAACGATAACTATTCAGAGGTGCTACCTACCTAGGCACATTAAAAAATTTGTCTGGTCAAAGTTACTTACGTTTATAATCAGATACTTTTCATCGTAGGGGATTCAAGATCGTCGGTCCTTTCGTCGTCATGATCTACAAGATGTTGAGAACTGATCTGCTTCGATTCTTCTCCATATATCTCATCTTTGTCGTCGGATTCTCACAAGGTACAGTCATATATATATATACATATATATACATATATATATACATATATAATTATATATACAATATTATTCAGTCATGTTATATTATAATCAGCTTACTAGTTGTTGACAAAGAGAAGTAAGACAGGAACAACTTTGTTTTATTGATATTGTTATTGATGTCGGGGAAGGTGTTACCAATTAAAATTAAGGGGCATTAAAATCATCAAATTGCCAAATTTCTTTGAACTTGGTAAGCTAATATTTCAGGAATTAAAAATGAAATCGTTGGTCTAAAGTTCTAAACTAATCTATCAAAAAAATTCCGACTTCACAACGCACACGTCTGACAACCACTGCGCATTTTACAATAATTATATAAGTATCAGTTAGCAATGTGCGTCCTTTGAATATCAGTTAGCAATGTATGTCCTTTGAACATAGGCGTACGAGGCGGTGGTGCAGTGGGGCAATTGCGCCCCCAAATTCGGGCAAGTTTGGTGTTTTTTCGGGCAAACACGGACGCGATCGACTAAAAAAAAAGGTCGTCAACTTTCGGGCAAGTCAGGTTTTTCGAGCAAACACGGACGCAAACGACTAACTTTTTGACGGATGTATTTTTCGGGCAGAAGTTCAATCTTTGCCCCCCCTCCACTGCTGAAAACTCCCGTACGCCTATGCCTTTGAATATCATTTAGCAATGTATGTCCTTTGAATATCTGTTAGCAATGTATGTCCTTTGAATATCTGTTAGCAATGTACGTCCTTTGAACACCAGTTAGCATTGTACATGTACGCATTTGAATAACTGTTAGCAATGTACGTCCTTGGAATATCTGTTAGCAATGTACGTCCTTTGAATATCTGTTAGCAATGTACGTCAATTGAATAACTGTTAGCAATGTAATCATTTGAATAACTGTTAGCAATGTAATCCATTGAATAACTGTTAGCAATGTAATCCTTTGAATAACTGTTAGCAATGTAATCTATTGAATAACTGTTAGCAATGTAATCCATTGAATAACTGTTAGCAATGTACGTCAATTGAACCCCAATTAGCAATGTAATCCTTTGAATACCAGTCAGCAATGTACATCGATCCTGTGAGCATTGTCTTCTAGCATTGTACGTAATGTTCCTGTGAACATTGTCTTCTAGCATTGTACGTAATGTTCCGTGGCTATGGCAACGCCGTTTTCGATTCGATCATTGAATCGATGCTCGGAATGTTCAGAATGTCGATCGGAGCTTTTGCTGACGTATACGACACATTCGATGACTTTAACGCCACCGCTATCAAAGGCGCAAATGAAGTGGTAACAACGACTTTTCAGATGCAATCGTTATCATCATCATCATCATCATCATCATCATCATCATCATCATCATCATCATCATCAACGACAACAACAACAACATCATCATCATCAATTCATCATCATCGTCATAATAATAATAATCATCATCGTCGTTGTCATCAACATCATCAACATCATCATCATTGTTGTCATCATCATCATCATCATTATTAACACCAGCAGCAACATCATCATCGTCATAATAATCATAATAATAATCATCATCATCATATTCGTTGTCGTATCATCATCATCATAAATATCGTTTTCCATCTTCTTCCTATTCTTCCTTCGTGCATTCATCCTGCTTTCTCTTCGAACTCTGACCTTTCGCCATCTGACCTTTTCCATCCCAACCGTCATCCCTCCTCATCGTGAATCTCTTCCCTTCTCAAAGGAAGAATAGAAGCCAGACTCTACAACGACGACGACAACGACGACGACGACGATAACGACGACGACGATGATAACGACGACGACGACGATGATGATAACGACGACGACGACGACGATAACGACGACGACGATGATAACGACAACGACGACGACGACGACGATGACGACGACAACGGTGTTCATTAAGCAATGGCGACATTTCACGCAGAATCCTCCATTCATTAATTTCATCTTTTTGTCGATGTCGTTTAATTCTTTTTAGGAGCTGACTGTGCACACGTACACCGTTCGGGTAAGAAGGGATCATTCATTATCTCATCAGTCTCTTCATCCATGTGACTCCAATGTTTTACGTAAATTGCATGATTTAAAAACAATCCAGTAGAATCCAACTCAAGTGATAATAATAATAGTTTTCGTTTAATTTTTCAAGCAGGCATAACACGGTATGATTACATTTATTCACTATTATTATTATTATTAACTAAATTTATAACGCGCGCAAGGTCACACCGAAATGTGAATCTGAATGTGATAGATCTAATCATAGTATGAACGTGTGATCAAAAGTTATTAATTAAAGGATCTGATGTTAATCATAGGCAGCCATGCAAGGCTCCTATCACGTCCCACTGCTAAGTTTACCAACACCATCTGCCAAATGGAAGGTTGAGTGAACCTTTGGAAGGTAGTGGGAAGCGATCCTGCATACTTGCGCTCTTAGTTCCACAGTGGTTTACCACTACACCCTAAACCCCCGCAGTACAATCCAGCGCCTGTGATGTTTTACAAATGCCCGAAACATCAGAGATCCTATAATACATAGAATCGTTATGACTCTTTCTTGTCCCTCCTCCTCCTCCTCCTCCTCCTCCTCCTCGTCCTCCTCCTTCTCCTCCTCCTCCTCCTCCTCCTACTCGTCCTCCTCCTCGTCCTCGTCCTCCTCCTCCTCCTCCTCGTCCTCCTTCTTCTCGTATGCGTCCGCACCTTCGCCTTGATCTGTCTCTGTATGCTTCCGTGCTGACGTGAAGATCCACATTGACGATACTGCGAAGAATATGAAGATACCTACTTACAAATGCGCATTCCATTGACACGAGGGGGCGCAACAGACGACAGGAATTGGCGTCATGCCAAGTCAGGTTCCGCTGACGAATGGTCAATGGCCAATGGACAAGTGGACAAGTGGACATTGATCATTTTATGGTCAAGCAGGATGGAACGATTCTGCGAGTTCCTTATGATGTTAATTCCTGTTCAACTTGAAACCAATAATGCGTTGACCTTGCCAGCGTTGACCTTTTTGACCTCAGTTGACCTTGACAGAGTTGACCGCGTACCAAACCGAGATCTAAGCTCCTTGATAATTCGTTTCTTTGGATCATAATTGTTAAAAATAAAACTTTGGATAGCATCTTTTTATGTTTTCCATTATATTTCTTGGTTGGTAGATGGCTTGGTTGATACGACAGAAAGTGATAGGATAAGAGAATATGAGATAGAATCATAGGATATGATATGATAGGATAGCATGGGATAGGATAGAATCGGATAGGATCGGATAAGATCGGATAGGATCGGATAGGATAGGATAGGATAGGATAGGATAGGATAGGATAGGATAGGATAGGATAGGATAGGATAGGATAGGATCGGATAGGATAGGATAGGATAGGATAGGATAGGATAGGATAGGATCGGATCGGATAGGATAGGATAGGATAGGATAGGATAGGATAGGATAGGATAGGATAGGATAGGATAGGATAGGATAGGATAGGATAGGATAGGAGTTGCATTTCTATTGTTTTCTTATAAGAATTAGCCTTATGGCTAATACTACATGTACATGTATAGAGACACAATTTGCGATAAACGCCAAATAGACACCGTTATAAGCTATGTGGACAACAATGTACATGTACATGTATATAGAACCATCTTATTCGCAAGGCTATTGCCATGTTACTAATTTTCTATTACAGAGACACCTCTCGCCATATGGCTAATGCTTATTACACAGACCCCATTACTTATATGGCTAGTGCTAAATAGACACCGTTATAAGCTATAATTATGGACAATAATATATATGGGAGTAATGGGACCATCTTATTCGCAAGGCTATTGCCATGTTGTTATTAGGCCTACAGAGACACCTCTCGCCATAATATGTCCAATACCAAATAGACGCTATTAGTCATGTGTTGCAGATGCTAGAGTAATTTTCACTGCGTTTAATGTGGATTACAATGAGAAGCCACATTAAGTTGTTCTCTTCTCTCTTCAGATCATCTTCGTTATCTACATGATTCTCGTGACACTTCTTCTCGTCAACATGCTCATCGCTATGATGGGTCATACGTACGACTCCGTCAACGAATCACCCAACGAATGGCACCGACAGGTATAGTACCCACCCCAATCCAACCCACCTTACCCCATCCAAATTTATCCCACTCTACTCCATCTAAATTCACCCCACTCTACCCCATCCAAATTCACCCCACTCTACCCCATACAAATTCACCCCACTCTACCCCATCCAAATTCACCCACTCTACCCCAATCCAACCCTCCCTATTCCATCGAAATTTACCCCCACTATACCCCATCCAGCTTCACCCCAAATAATTCCACCCACCCTAAGAATAATAATTAATCATTTATCGCCTATACTCCACATGGGAGCGTCGCACGATGATTGATCAGACTTCAAAACCTGTCTAATTTTTTTCACTAGTCATCATTTATTAGGCTATTCCATTCCCACCTGTTTCGGCCCACCCCACCCCACCCTACCCCATCAAAACTCGTCCCACTCTAACCCATCCAATTCTACCCATCCCAACTCACCCCGAATTTCCCTATACCAACTCACCCCACCTTACCCCATCTCCACTCACGCCACCCTACCTATCCCATCCCACTTACCCCATTTTTATCATACCAATCCGCTTACCATACCACACGTTACCTATCTAACATTTGTAAATTCCTTTATCTTACATTTGTAAATTCCTTTATCTTACATTTGTAAATTCCTTTCTTCCATCAGTTTCATTCGTTCTTCGTTTCGTTTTCATCCATTCAGTCATTCATTCATTCATTCAGTCATTCATTCAGTCATTCATTCATTCATTCATTCATTCATTCGTTCTTCGTCTCTTCATCCATTCAGTGGGCCAAGGTGATTCTCGTGGTCGAACAGACGGTCACACCGGACTCCAGGCGGCGCCAGCAGCTCAACTATTCGCAGCCAATGAAAGACGGACGAAGAGCATTGGCTATTCGCTGGCATCTCACGGTAACTATGAGCTTGCATATAATTATATGCTGGACTATATATATATATGGCTGCATCGGTTGAAGAGTACGTCCCACGTATAAGGCATCGGATAAGATAGGATTAGTTAGGATATGAATGGAAAGGAATGCTGTGGTATGACAAAATAGGATAGATGGCACAGGAAGAAAAAGAAATGATATGATCGGGTAGAAGGGATATAATAGGATATGATAGGATGAGATAAAAACAGGATTGGATACAAATTTATAAAAGAAAAATGAAAGGATAGGATAGGATGGGATAAGATATAATAGAATAAAAAATGATATGCTAGGATAGGTTCTAGAATAGAATATGATATAATAGGACAGGCCAAAGAAGAGAATACGATAGCATCGAATGGTATTGGATAGGATAGTGAACGATAGGATGGAATATGATATAATAGGATTGCATATGATTTGGATTTTTGTTTTGCTCTTCGGACATCGAGTTGGAATTTTCCCGCGATGTTTTGATGTCATCTGAAATATTATTTTGTTTTGTTGGTTGAAGGAGAGAGAACAAAAGGATCTGCAAGAGAGGCGAGAGGAGCAGAAACTGAAGCAGAAGGAGAAACAGAAGAAACAACAACAGCCATGATCATGGCTAATAAGCCAAACAACAACAGCCATGATCATGGCTAATAAGCCAAACAACAACAGCCATGATCATGGCTAATAAACCAAACAACAGCCATAATCATGGCTAATAAACCTAATGCTACATAGACATCGTCAGCCAATTGGACAATGAAATCTAGATCTATAATTATTATACTCACATGGATCTATTATACTGCTTAACTGTACTATGAAGACACCGCTTGCCATATGGATGATACTGTATTGACACCATTAGCCATATGGCTAAAGCCAAATAGACATCGTTCGCCATGTGGACAATAGTGTAAAGCCATCTTATTCACATGGCTGTACTGCATATTGCTACTATAGAGACTTGCCATAATTATAGCTAATACTATAAAGCAGCGGTTCCCAACCCGTGGCCCGCGGGCCAAAAGTGGCCCGCGAGACCTCAAAAAATGGCCCGCCAGACCTAAAAAATGGTCCTCATCTCTTAAAGAATTAACAAAAATTTATGAAAAATTGACAATTTAGACAAGATAGAACATAGAATTATTTTCTATTGCAAATTATTTTATTTTGAAGTCTATAAACATCAAACATTCCACTTTGAATTAACTATAACAATTTTTATATGCTTTTAGTTAATTAAATTTTAGCATTGTGGCCCCTAAATCTCCTAATGCCTTTCAACTAAGAAAAAAGTGGCCATCGTGTCCTGCAACTTAGAAAAAAGTGGCCCTACAGTCAAAAAAGGTTGGGAACCACTGCTATAAAGACACCATTATTCCATTAACCATGTGAACAATAATGTAACCCCATCTTCTTCTCCTATCCATTTGTAGCACGTTTCCCATCCAATTCAGTCGCTTTTCCTAATGATAATAATTATTCTTCAGTTTCTCGTGTCTCGTTCTTTCTCTTATGTCTTTACTAATAAATTTAGGTATCTTATCTCTCCATGAGACGTGCAATATTCTTCTTAGCCACCTACATGTAAGAAAGGCTTGGCGGTGTAGTGGTGGCGTCGTTGCCTTGGAGCCGGAAGGTTCGAGGTTCGAATCCACCTCGCCGCGTAAGGACCTTGGGCAAGTCCTTCACTCACAATTGCTCAGCGCTTCGGCGTGAAACTCCGATGCAGTGTCCGCTCTGCATTCGGGAGCGCCTCTGAGTAGCAAGAGAGCTTGAAGGGGCGCTATAACAAGTGCACATACAAACATTACACAGCACTATGGTCTCGTATAATTGTGTCTTAACCTTCACGCTGCATCCAATACTCTTCCATATTTTTTCCAATCTCCCGAGGAAAAGACAATATTATCAAATATTCATGAGTCTATAATGTTCAACGTGTAGGCTATTATAGATCAAGCCTCTTCGTGTATATAATCAGGAACAGGGTCTAATAGCTTTAGCTTATTTTTCTCGACGAAGCGCCCTATAAAACCATAATGCATCTCTATAAATAAAACGAACTTTGACCCACTGCAGCTGCTTCAACATATATAGATGAAGACCTTGCCGTGTACAACCTATCTTCATGAAGATGCCCCCTAATGTCTTGGAGTTTCTTCATGAAAAAGTACCCCTAATGTCTTGGAGTTTCTTCATGAAAAAGTACCCCTAATGTCTTGGAGTTTCTTCATGAAAAAGTACCCCTAATGTCTTGGAGTTTCTTCATAAAGAAGGCATAACATCTTGACGTTTCTTCATAAAGAAGGCATAACATCTTGACGTTTCTTCATAAAGAATGCACAACAGCTTGACGTTTCTTCATAAAGAATGCACAACAGCTTGACGTTTCTTCATGAAGAAGCACTGTGTAGCGTTTAACCCAATTTTAAACGGCTCAACTCTTGGGAGATTTATACGAATTCATAGGCGCTGCAGAAAGTACATGCCGCGGGCGTTTCTGGGAAGATTGGAGGATCGGGAATTATTATTCATGGCGATTAATTTCGTTCCGCTGAGCAGTGGTAATGTGGTAATAAACGAATAGCCTAAACTATAAACGCTACTTTGCAACTTCCACGGTGCGCTGTCGTGACGTAATGATTGTATAAGTGGAAATTTATAGGCTTGAACTTCGAGCCAAAGGATGCACAAACTACGTTGCGTAAATATAATAGGCCATGAAGTTTTTTAAAGTTATTTGTAGAATTGACATTAAATTTTGTAGACCTATTGCCGAAATAAAAAGAGCTCTTGCTACAAAACTTAACCGTGACCAATGCGTTCTTGCCCCCTCTTCCAAACATTTCTGCCGGCGCCCATATCACTAACAATCACCATTATCATTAATCATAACTTATGTTATGACTTCTACCGCAACTACTTTTGCACACGAAGATGTACAAAGCGCTATGGATACACCACAAACACGGAGCTGCAGTGATCATTACTATTATTATTATTGCTTATTTGTCTTACTCTCGTTTTTATATTCGACGATAACTTTGTCGGTAACTATCGGTAGCTATAATAATATTCCTGTTTACCGTTCTTCGTCCACTTCCTCTTCCACCCGATTCGTCATTGTTATTACTTAATGATGCATCGACGAACTATGCACTGGCTTCCCATCCGATTCCTTCCTGCATCGATTTATTCATTTCCGCTTCTTACCTGCCATGTCTGTCGTACGACCATTAATATTTATTTGTCCATAAAATTGACTCGTCGTCATCATCATCATCGTCGTCATCGTCGTCGTCGACGTCATCATCATCATCGTCGTCATTGTCGTCGTCGTCGTCGTCGTTGTTGTAAACATCATATTTTTCTTCTTCCTCCTCCTCTCATCATCCTCCTCCTCGTCATCATCATCATCGTCGTTGTCATCATCATCATCATCATCATCATCATCATTATAGTAAACCGCAGCAGTTAAAAAAGTTTAGCAAGCAAATAATATTTGCTCGCATCACAATGTCTAACAGAAAGAAATAGCAGGCTAAGGCAAAATAGATGTTTTAAAGATGACACTAACTTATAAGGGAGTGTGAGCTTATATATTATAGAAGCTTATACTTGTACGTAGACCTACGCATAGGGGCCTTAGGGGGTGTCCACAAAATACAAGAGATGCAACAGAAGATGAAAAGAATAGAAAATACGATTGTGTTGCGTGCTTACTATATGGATCGTCATCATCGTCTTCTTCATCCTCTTTCATCATAGACATCTTTATTGACTGAACACGTGACCCGTCTAGGATTTATGACGATGACGGAACCATTGCGAATAAAAAAATGAGAAAGGTAGACATCATCGTTGAGATCATAAAATAATGTTCAAAATAGATCGAATATGGATTCGAAATATGGCAAGATGGAACATGGTCAAGTGTCTACTGTCCAGTACAAATAAATATGAATGAATCTATGGAAGTATATATGTAGACTGCACATGTGTGTTTGTTCGTATAAGACAGTATTGATGCGCCATATAAAGTGTTCTCAAACATAATATTGTGTGTATTATTACGTTCGCTTAATGAATGACAAACAGCAATCTTTAGCAGAACCGTCTTATCGTGTATTTACGTGAACTTGTATTATTGTATTGCATAGATCTACATTTCTTTACATATTGTTATATATACATGCATATATATACAGATATATATGAAATTCGTTACATAATGTTTATATATGCATTGATTTACATAATGCTCATTTATATAATATATGTCTGTATGCATCCAAGCATGCAATTGTGTAATAAAAATAATAATAAAAATATGATAAATTCTTTTATTGTTTAAAACTGACATAAACGCGGTATATATATGATCACAATTATTATCTTGTATAAACGGATGATCACAAGTTATTACAAGGAGTCGAATATGACTATCTGGCAGCCATGCAAGGCGCTCATCACGTCCTTTATTCTAGTATACATCCCATGGATGTTTACCAATGCCCTCTGCCGAATGGAAGGCAGTGTCGACCTTTCGGAGAGTAGCGAGAAGCATTACCAAAAGCACCTGCCTGCCAATACCTATTCATTTTAATGTATACGTATGCCTGGATGATTATGCATGCATGTACAATTGCACATGTATGAATGTCTCAATAGACCCATTTATATACACAGTGCCTTTCTAGCAAGACTCATCGGCTCATTTGCGTTTGTTCGTTAAAAACAGTTGACTTTTAGCCAATAAGAAACATTCATCTTGTTGATATGTTGGGGAATTCAGGCGGAAAAAGTATCCAGGCAACAGAACTGAATAAATAAATCGTTTTTAAATCGGAAAATCGCCATTCTGTCCTCAGATTCCCTTATCCTGAAAATAGTGCGCGACATTCATCATTATTATTACTAACACTGCTAGTGCTGCTGCTCCTACAACAACAACAACAACAACAACAACAACAACAACAACAACAACAACAACAACAACAATAATAACAATAACAACTATACTACTACTACAGCTACAGCAACGATGTTGTATTATTGCTATTGCAATTGCTACTATACGACTACCATTATTATTATTATCACTACCATTAGTATCGTCATCAATATTAATATTCAGTACTCTTGCAGTGCCAGTCCCAAGCCTGAATAAGGGAGGAGGTCCTGGCATCGATAAACACTGACAGCTGCTTAACAATCTAGCAAATAGTTTTCCCTTCAACGGCGCGCCATAATTATCGCTGGATGATTCTGCAACCACCGGCGCTCCATACTTGGCGATCGGCTGAATGCACCGCCGCAGTGGCTGCGTTCCTTGTTCCGTGTTCCGTGTTCCATGTTCCATGTTCCAGAGAAGCATCGGATTTGAACGGAACCGGAAGACAGTTGATGATAGAAAGATCCCGGATGGAAGAGAACATCGCTGGATCGCAGAGGAAATAATTACTCGATGCGAAAAATAGTTTCGTTTTTGATTGCTGACGTTAAGATACATCGGAGAAGAAAGAACAGAATAACAACAAGGTAAGTATAACTGATGACTGATAAGACTTTGATGCAAAGCCAGTTTAAAGTATTAAATTTTTCGCCCATTCGGAATTTAAGCTCAAGTATCAACTGATTTTGAGGTGTTTTAGCTGAACGACGATTATTAAGACTATTAAACAGATTCCACTGTATAATATTATTATGGTCACTGACAAGACTCGATTAAAGTGTATTTTAGCGTATTACATTATTCGACTGAAAAGACTGCACAAAAATGCTTTTACAGCAGTGCAAAATCCTTTTTGTGTAGAACTGCAATTTGCAAACTAACAAACTCTGTTATATTTCAGCAATAATTTTTGTAAAGCGCCTACAGGTAGGCTAATACTAGGCCTATTATAATAGCAGAGTGAACTGTTCAAAAGCGCTCCGTGCGAGGCAGGGCCCCGCGAGAAGGAGAAGTCAGTTTTAAGAATAACGAAGAAGTGTTGAGGTTGCCAGACAGAATTATTGTGAAATGAACAGAATGGGAAATCGCATTCCAAAGATAATAAAGAGCATATCATGATCGAGAGATGATAGCGGCAAGACCCAAGCGCCTTGAGGATTAGTATCATTACAACATTGTAGCAGGGATGTTAACAAGGACCTGACCCCCAAGGACCAGGACCAGGACAAGGACCTGACCCCCAAGGACCAGGACCAGGACAAGGACTTGACTCCCAAGGACCAGGACCAGGACAAGGACCTGACCCCCAAGGACCAGGACAAGGACCTGACCCCAAGGACCAGGACCAGGACAAGGACCTGACCCCAAGGGCCAGGAACAGGGCTAGACAAATAATAATAAATAATAATGTCACAATGTGCATTTGGAAGTAATGACTAATTGTACTGTGAAAGTACGAGACAGTGAAAATTAGTAACTTGTAATGTACTGACTCAGTATAAGTTTATTGATTGCATTTTAAATAAACCAGAGTCTCCAGCAGCTTGTCGGTCATGCGTGCACGATTAGGTCGCAGAATCAGTCCACTTTGCGAAAAGACACGCTCCACTGGTGCTGATGTTGCTGGAGAGCCCGTTTCTATTAAAAAAATAATGTTTTCATCAGTGTCCGAATGAGTTCGCAACATGGCACAAGAATAAATTACGCTAAAGCGATAGATTACACAGTAATGAATAGTTACTATTGACAAATGGTTTACAGTTTACAGTACACTTGGTCACTTATTGACACTTACTTTGTGAAAGCACTTGTGACGTTCACTTTGTCCTGAATGCGCTTGTTGCAGTTTCTACACGCTGCATGCCATCGCTGACCTTTCACTGCAAATTCTTTATATCCGAACTTTATAACACGAGGTCTGGTGACTCCAGTCGGCCCTGTTACTGTTACTGATGCACTATTACTATTACTATAACTATTACTGTTTTGTGACATATCTTTTTCTTCTTCGTCTATCTCACTCTCATTTGAGTCACTCGACTCCATAATTAATTCAATTTTCAACTGCAAGTTTCAAGATGGAAGACCAACGACGTATTATTATTAATAGAAGAATGCGCAAGACCATAGACGCCATATTTTTAGACGCCTTGAATGCACTGTAAATTATATAATATTATGCGAATAAGTTTAAGAACCACTGGAATAATGGAATTGGAAAGAAGTCCTTGCAAGGACTAAAGACAAGGACAAGGACAAGGACCTGACCCCAAGGACCAGGATAAGGACAAGGACCTGACCCCCAAGGACCAGGATAAGGACAAGGACCTGACCCCCAAGGACCAGGACCAGGACAAGGACTTCAAAAATGTCCTTAAGGAGTCCTTAAGGACAAGGACAAGGACAAGGATTAACATCACTGCATTGTAGCATGCATTTTTCATCAATGCAACTTCTATTTTGAAAAACTGAAGGCTGTCGGTATATTACATTCGCAATGGGTTTTAAAAAATCAGATTTAGACGATTTGCATACGGGTGCGAAAGGAGCGGGTGGTCTGGATAAAATGCACGTGTATGCAGTTGGGAGCGCCTCTGAGTAGATAGCTTGAAGGGGCGCTATATCAAGTGCACATGCAAACAAACAAGCAAAGTTAAATTCTGTTAAGATCCAAACAGTATTAAACCATAAGTCCATAACAGTTAACAAATTTTAGCTATAGGAAATAGCATGTTTAAGACCAATAAATAGTAGCGTGTAGGCTTTAATGGTGAAACAAATACTTTATAGGTGACTTTAGATCATTAACTTTTGTATGAGCAGGTGCAGAGAAACGTATTCGTACATAACCATAGGGGTGGGTGGTTCGCAAAATGTACGAGTAACAACGGGGGAGGCATTGCAACAGGGGAAGGAATGATAGGGGTGAAGAACATCCGATGATTTTTACGTACGTAGGCCTAATATAGATCTATGGATGGACCTTGGTGTGTGGGAGAAAATCTTCCTCCTTCTTGTATACGACCCAGGGTCATGAGTCTGTTCGTTGTCTACACGCAATAGAACAATGCATCAGCATCAGCAACAGCAGCAGCAGCATCTGCAACAGCATCAGCATCTACTGTGTGGCTGATCGTCGGATCATCAATCTCCTCTGATCTTTTTCGCAGTAATTTAGAGTTCGTCTTTTTAGCCAGAAGACGATGAATGTGTATTCAGCATCAAAAATTCTTATTAATGCTTTGTCTGCAGGGCTAGACGATAGGAGAATTGATGAGTAGAGAGGTGTCTTGGTATATTTTTACTTTATGAATGAATGAATGATTAAATTAATTAATGCAAGAATACACGAATGAAACGATGAATGAATGAATGAGTGAATGAGTGAATGAGTGAATGAGTGAATGAGTGAATGAGTGAACGAGTGAATGAGTGATTGAGTGATTGAGTGATTGAGTGATTGAGTGAAGGGAGGGAGGGAGATAGGGAGGAAGGGACAAATGAACGAATGAAGGGTGTATGAATTAATAAATGAATACAATTCATAGATGAATGAATACACGATTGATGTAATGCATGAATGAACAAACGAATGAACGAACGATTTAGTAAATGAATAAGTAAATGAACCAAATAGAGAGCGAACGAACGAACAATAGAATCTATATACACGCATCTTTTCATTCACGCAATTCCCCGCTTCCCCCACCGCATAAAATACAAACGCGTAATCCATTCCCCACCCCTCCACCCCACCCCCAACCCACCCACCCCGTGGATCCCTGATGCTCTAACGTTTCCTTGGCGTCCTTGCAAGACTCCAGGGCAGATCAACATGACGGCGCCTTCAGCCGCCGTCCGTAGTCAAGAATGAATGGCAAAAGGCGCGCACAACGGGACGCGTCTTTTATCGCACTTAATCCGCCCAATAGTAATTTATCTGGCGGCAGATTCAGCCCCGGATCAAGCGCGGGAATGAAGAGGTATTGTGGGAAATAAAAAGCGTCTTTTATCTTTCGAAGATTCTGCTTTTCGTTGTCCTTTCAGTGCGGCGCTGGAAGCCTACGAACAGTGGTTGGGAAATAATAATAAGTCACTGTGATGGGAAGAATGGCAACTGCATCATGTTTACTGTAGTTTCATTGTTTATTATGCGTATGACGGTGAGTGATTGGCAGAAATATCCGGAAGGGTATCCGTGGGCGTACGTAACTCATTGTTCCAGCACACATTGATTTGCACATAATCATATTTTTATTCTAAAAATCAGTATCTGTCTTGGTAGGAGTAACTCGCAGTCGTCACTAACAAAACGGCGCTACAGAATAGAAATTCCACCGGCCGCATAATAATGCAATGCAGACGAAATATGAGTCTCTGTCTGGAATTTGGAACGTACGGGACCCAATGCAAAATAAGCTTACACCAGTTGTTGATTGGAAAATCGCAATGTCGTGAGAAACGTCAAAGCATCGCCGCAAATAGCAATTGACGAGTTTAGATGAAAGGCTGTGAAGAGATTTCTGCTTTTTCTAGAGAATCGTTGCTGTCATATTAAATTGAATCTTTTTATGCGTCAATGCAGTGCATAAAAAGCACACTGTTCATACATATAATTGTGTAAGCTTACACATGTGCATTAAAACCAACACGAACTCATAATATATTATTATGTCATTTTTACATGTAAAAAACGGATGACCTCATTTTTGTGGAGGCGGGGGGGTCTTAGCCCCTAGCCCCTCTCTGACGCCGCTACTGATGCTTGCAATCATATGCATACTTGCAATAACATGGACGCTTATAATTACATAATACTTGCAATCACATACGTACAATTCCATACATAAGCTTACTCACTAACTTACAACTACAAGGTCACCTACTTACAAGCGTAAACCTCTCTCAGGCCTGGCTACACGTAGGCTTAGGCTACCTGCGCAATCGGAAACGTTTTCTGGTCATTTCATGTGGCTCTTAATGGACTCTAATTGCCGACCATTTCCTTTCTCTCTCTCATCGATCGTGCGGTGCGTGCATGCAGCGCATTTCGCCCCATAAGATCATAACGGCGCATCATAAATATTCTGTATTTTTACGAGTGAATAATTACGAGAGAAGCTGGTCACTGCAGCGGAGAAGACTGTAAGTTGGTTGGAGAACGAAGATAGATGGTTGGAGAAGAGAAATAATACACAGCAGCCAGAGACAATCGTCTTTACAAACATTGGAAGATGTTATTTATTATCCGCCCGCAGATATGTTTTTAAGGAGGGACAAAGCATTATTGGTTATGAAAGAATCCGAGTGGCTGACCCCCTCCTGCAGCGAGGGATTAATCCTAGCCAGAAGGAAAAGAAGAAGAAAACATATTGGTCATGGTAAAACTTTTTGGGGAGAGCTTGAAAAGGTTTTCAACTGTCAATTTTTTTATTATTTTACTTTGTGCATTTTTATTAACTTTTAGTAAGAGCTTTAAAAGGTGTCTAAATTTGTGTTTCACATTATTATGTATCATTGGTATTATTACTGCTTTAGTGCGAAGAAGTTCGTCAAAACCAAAGTATAGGCTAGTAGTCAAGGTTTAAATTTACCATCGGGTAAATGCCCCTTTTCCTATGTGCGGGCCCCCATGCGGCCGGGAGAGTTAGGCGCTGCTGCTGCCACATATTTGCAAAAGAGCTCTGTCTCTCTGCTCTCGGTGTGCATAGCAAAGTGCTC
This sequence comes from Lumbricus rubellus, assembly GCA_945859605.1. Taxonomy (NCBI): domain Eukaryota; kingdom Metazoa; phylum Annelida; class Clitellata; order Crassiclitellata; family Lumbricidae; genus Lumbricus; species Lumbricus rubellus. Next base: position 3,036,737 of record OX243820.1, on the reverse strand, counting down.
TACATTTCTCCACTCAGTGTGAGCTCCTCATGCCCCGAGCACCAACTGTGCTCCTAGACAGCAGCACCGTGCTTTCTCTTTTATTGGTTCCATGGTGTGAAATGGAAATGGTCGGCCGCTGCTTTGCGCCTTAATATGCTTGCTAGCGTTTGCTCAAATGCGTTTTATCGCAGTCTTAAAATCCGTACTTTTCAACCGGGATTGGGCCTGGAGCGCTACTGAGTGGCAAACCTAGAGGGGCGCTATATAAAACTCCATAATGAATTAATAATTTAGATTTAAGAAGTATCCGACTACGAGTCATGGTGTACAGCCTAGTCAAGTGTATTATAGTGAAAAGCCACAACACTAACAGACTATCGATCCCAGACAAAGAATTGCAACCGACATTATTAATCGATTCTGATTATCACGATGACGACGACGACGACGATGACGACGACGACGACGACGACGACGACGACGACGACGACGACGACGACGACGACGACGACGATGACGATGACGATGACGATGACGATGACGATGACGATGACGATGACGATGACGATGACGATGACGATGACGATGACGATGACGATGACGATGACGATGACGATGACGATGACGATGACGATGACGATGACGATGACGATGATGATGATGATGATGATGATGATGATGATGATGATGATGATGATGATGATGATGATGATGATGACGACGACAAAGATGATGGCGATGATGATGATGATGATGATGATGATGATGATGATGATGATGATGATGATGATGATGATGATGATGACGACAACGACGATAATGATGACGACGATAATGATTATGTGTCGCAGGAACTCTTGAGACCCAACAGGCGCTCTTCCACCAATAGACCTCCTCCTCCATCCATCCAACCATCTTCCATCAACTCTCACCTGGACTTTATATGGCGCCAAACTCCTCCACCATCATCATCAACCTCAACGTCACCGACTTCTCTCTCGTCTACCAGAACCGCGACTACATCATCGACGAAAACAACAACAACTACAACAACAACAACAACGACTATGATGATAACAATGATGACAGTCGCTTGGACGTAGTCGTCATCAAAGCGATGGTAATCATCATGGTGATGAGCGCCGCAGTGTTCGGCAACTCGCTCGTCATCATCAGCGTCTGGCGTTTCGATAAGCTGCGGATAATGGCCAACGCCTTCATCGTATCACTCGCCTTCGCTGACCTCCTCGTCGCTCTCCTCGTCATGCCGTTCAGTGCAACGCAGGAGATCGCCGGTCGCTGGTTGTTCGGTCGAATCTTCTGCGACATATTCAACGCCAATGATGTTCTCTTCTCGACCGCATCTCTCCTCCATCTCTGCTGCATCAGCATGGACCGATACATAGCCATCACCGACCCGTTCGGTTACGCCGATCGAATGACGCGGCGCCGCGCGGCAGTCACCCTCGGCTGCGCGTGGACCGCATCGGCGCTCGTCTCTCACGTTCCCATCCACCTCGGTCTGTACACGACGACGAAGTTTCAGGAGGAGAACCTCAGCGATGTCGAGTGTTCGTTCAGAGTCAACCGCTTCTACGGGATCGTGTCCTCCACCGTCTCCTTCTGGACTCCGGCCACCGTCATGGTCTTCACCTACGTGAAGATCTACCGCGAGGCGCGCAAGCAGGAGAAGCAGATCGCCGCGGCTACGTACCCGGTCGGGGGTCGACGGCCAACGGGGGTGACAGCGCCGACAGTGGCTGCTCACCCTGATGGAGCGTCTGGAGGTCCGTTCCACAACTCTGAGGCCGCTGAGCACGATCGACGTCTCACCCAGGAGAAGAGGCAGATGCGGCGAGAACACAAGGCGGCCAAGACGCTCGGGATGATCATGGGAGGCTTTCTCATCTGCTGGTTACCCTTCTTCACATGGTACCTCACGGTGTCCCTCTGTCAGGAGAGCTGCGAGACACCCTCCGTATACATATCGGCGCTGTTCTGGATCGGTTACGCCAATTCCGCGCTCAACCCCGTCATCTACGCCTGCTTCAATCGAGATTTCCGGTTCGCATTCAAGAAGTTGGTCGGCTACGATCGACTGCGCCTCGAACTCTGCTGCTGTTGTTCTACTGCTTCCGCTTTGGAGAAGGTGAACAACGAGAAGACATGTCTGAAGACGAACAGCACTGAACTGGACAACATCTCGCCCAACCATCAGATACACTAGACAATCATGTGCACTGAAGACGGACTATTTAGACCCACATTAATTGTGCGATATAATAATACTAGCTGAACCCGGCCACGCGTTGCTGTGGCAGAAAAGACCGTCCTCCCCTCCCTCACCCCTCCCTCCCTCCCCCTCTCCCACCCCTTCCTCCCCCTCCCTTCCTTCCCCTCCCCCTTCCCCCTGCCCCTCCTCCCCTTCCCCCTCCCCGGACAGCGACGCGGATAGCGCCCTAAAGCGCGTCAGTAAAAAAGGCCGCAATCAAATGTGTTGAAATGCGCTACATAAACGGAACACAATTGAACCACCGTTTGAAACGCGCACGAATTGAAAGGCAAGGCTTATCGACGGGCGCATGCGCATGGATGGATGGATGGATGGATGGATGGATGGATGGATGGATGGAGGGAGGGAGGGAGGGAGGGAGGGAGGGAGGGAGGGAGGGAGGGAGGGAGGGAGGGAGGGAGGGAGGGAGGGAGGGAGGGAGGGAGGGAGGGAGGGAGGGAGGGAGGGAGGGAGGGAGGGAGGGAGGGAGGGAGGGAGGTCCCTTCCCGGTAGCGGATTGCGGTCTAAAACGCTTGAATAAAAAGGCCTCAAGGGAGGGAGGGAGGGAGGGAGGGAGGGAGGGAGGGAGGGAGGGAGGGAGGGAGGGAGGGAGGGAGGGAGGGAGGGGGGGAGGGAGGGAGGGAGGGAGGGAGGGAGGGAGGGAGGGAGGGAGGGAGGGAGGGAGGGAGGGAGGGAGGGAGGGAGGGAGGGAGGGAGGGAGGGCGTATGTTTTGAAAACGGTAGAATTTGCAAAGTTGCTATGTGTTGAAAACGGTAGAATTTGATAATTTGCTTTTTTTAGGCCGGAATCCAATGTGTTGAAATGCGCTACAAAACGGAAGACACTTATCAACGGGCGTATGTTTTGAAAACGGTAGAATTTGCAAAGTTGCTATGTGTTGAAAACGGTAGATCTGTGAAATTTAAAAATTGCCGTTCGAATAGGCGCGGGTTTGCATAATTCTTTTTTGATAAAATCTTGAGAAGAAATACTTTCACTTCGATTCAACCGATTCCGAGTTAAAATTCAACCCGTCAATAATTATGCATGCCTTGACCCAACCGTCAATAATTATGCATGCCTTGACCCAATTCGGGCTCGTTTGAAAACGGTGGTTCCGCAAGACTTGTATAGCGCATTTTGAACTCGAAATCGGTCGAATCGAAGTGAAAGTTGTTTTTTTTTGTTGTAAAAGATTTTAGCAAAAAAGCATTATGCAAACCTTCGCCTATCGAAACGGAACGTTTTGCTGCATTTTTGAAAAGAATCGGTCGAGGACTTTCCAAGATCATTGGTCCCTAAGATTCGTGTAAACGCAGTTACATTTTTATTTATATAGATGATATGCATTGTCCAGTTTGTCCACCATGAAGGCCCGAGTGCCTGCATGCAGTCTCAGCCGGTAGAAGTGTTCATGTCCATTTATAAACCTGTACACACTCTCTGTCTCACACGGTCTCTCTATGTCTGTCTCTCTGTCTCTGTATGTATGTCAAAAAGACGCAATAGGAGTGTTTTGTTACATAACATTATGCGTGCTTCGGAATTTTACTGTGGCTTACTAGGTTAATATTAGCAATTGTGTTTCATAACTAGGAAATACTGTATGAATAAAAATGTTCACTATAAAGTGCTGTAATATGCCGAAATTTTTTTCCCGAGGGTAACGGCCTCTGTTGTCATAGACCCTCGCCAAATCAGGATCCCACTCCTCATTTTACGTTCGTAGTCCACATTTTGTCCAGACCCCTTCTCGTTGCACGCACCCCGGTGACCCCCCTCTCCGTTTTGTGCATACGCAATATATTGACAGCCCTTAAAAGGAATAGAAGTAAAAATATGCGTAGAGCAGATTTCAGCAGTAGGGGGAGGAAAGATTTTGTTTCTGCCCGAAATAATGAAATCCGGCATAAATGACTTCGTGCACTTCTCCTGAAAAATGCTAAAAAGATTTTAGTCGTCGACTTCAAATCTCGTGCAAAAGTACCATTAATTTTTAGGTTTCTTTACTATTTTCCGGGTCTGCTTGCCCGAAAAATTATACTTGCCCAAATTTTGTGGGCATATGTCCCCCCCCCCCTCATACCACCGCCTCCTACGCCTATGGAAGTAAAGAAAGTCCAATGAGTTCATTCTGTGAGCTGCTCTAAGACTAAGTAGGCTACATGTATTTACTACCTATCCCAGAAAGTAGGACCGACCCATGCAATGAGTAAGACATCTAGTCTATCTATCTGCTGTGCTTTAGATCAGGGGTTCTCAAACTGTGGTACGCGTACCCCAAGGGGTACGCCAGACGCCGGTAAGGGGTACGCGAAAATTTCCAGAAATATCAATTTTTCTTTGAGTTAATAAACTTTGTGTCCATTTTCCTTGATTAGCAATGATTTTTAACGTTACTTCATGTAACAGCATCGTCATTTCTTTCGCAACATGTGATTAAACTCACATACTATAAGCTTAAGCTTATATTATAGGCCTATAGTGCATGCAAAATGTTTATGTTTAGGCCTGTCAGTATAAATTTGAAGCAAAATAATGTATAATTGGCTGAAAGAACCAAAGCCAGAAATTATCAGCGCATGCAATGAGCGCAGGCTATTATTATTATAATAGAGCTCAATAAGGATAGTTGTTCTAAGGATTAATTTCTGGTCGAGCTTTAAAATTTGTGATTCCTTTCAGCACGTCATATAATTATATATCTCTTTGAAACTAGTCTTTGAACTGTATATTCTTGCTATCAAAAATAAATATGGGCTGAATTTGAGTTTGAAATTGACAAAATATTAGCCTAAACCAGGTAATTTTTTAAATCTCTGCTAGTCAAAACAAACACGCAGCAATATAACGATATAGGTTAGCTCTTTCTTACAGGAAGTATAGACCAATTTCCCCTTTTTGTTGATATGATTGCATCATTTGCATGATTAAAACTTTGTATATTTTCAATTTTGCTTCCTGTAAGGGCCTGTACGTAGTCTAGGCTATAGCCTACGACTCTAATAGGCCACTCCATACAATGATTAAAAGAACTTTTTAGTTGTCACTGCATTGGTGACTAGGCAATGGCATTTTGTTTCTGATTTGACTTTGCTGGGGGTACGCCACCATTCGATTTTTTTACTTGGGGGTACAATAAAAATAAAGTTTGAGAACCCCTGCTTTAGATGTTCTGGCTTATAGATAACAACCAAGTCACCACGTGCATTAGGGTTAAGTAAGTCAATTCCAGGAATGGATGAGATGGAAGTACACATCTTATCCCTAAGATAAGATGGAACAGAGACCACATGGCGATGTGTAGGCCTACGCGAAGGCATTAGATTCTTATTACACTCAATGTGTTTGTGCATTTGAACCGAGTGAATCATTCCCGTTTGCACCGATCTGACTGATATTATTTGTGTTCAATGTATTATTTGCCGATATTCGCTTGAAACGATATAGATTTATTTACTTACCTCTTCTCTAAAACCATGTGTGAAAAACGGAAAGTTGTGAAATTTGATGAGTTGTGAATTTTAAATTATTTCACCGAAAGGTGTCGTCTAATTGACTATTGAAAGAAACATCTCAAAACATGCAAGAGTACTGTTATATGCCTATAGTTGTTTTCCAGTTGCCATGTACTCTTACTACCATTTTACATGTACTATTGTACTTAGTTACACTATTTCACCGAACCTTACTTTACCACGTGTAGAGAAGCCAGACCCATGACCAATCGCACGCAGAGCGGTGTTTTTCTCTGTCTTTTCCACGTAACTTTTATGTGCGGTGATTGCGAGCGGCCTTCATGTGAACGACGCAACTTTATTGCTCAACTCACCTGATAGAATTTATTATTATTATCTATGGAAGTCTATCTATGGATAGTATTATGGACAACAACTGATTAGAGCTGAAAGCTCACGAAACTGCACTGCACATATTCACGCATTCATTATACATGTATGATGTATGCTGTCATTTATATCTGTACACATACTACACAAGCATATGTATATATTATATATGTATATTATATGTACATGTATATACATGAATAATTTGCATAATGTATAATTATATATACATATATATATATATATATATATATATATAAATATATGAGTTCTCTGCAGTCCTAAGGCAGGTGCATTGGCTTTTTATGCCCTTTGGGGATGACGGATGAGTTGATTGACGTCGTTTTCCGTTGCCTTCATTCCTTACAGAAAATAATACATTATATTATTATTTATGGGTGAACAACTTGTCCAAGGTCGCAGCGCATGCAATGACTTCAGGTGGATTCGAACCTGCGACTTTTCGGTTCAAAGGCACAGAACACACCACTACGCTACCGCGTCCAATTATATATATATTCACCTTATGTACTCTTACATATAGCCTACATGTATATATAATTATATATTATCGTTTCTGATATATGCATATGCAAAATATATATTTACATGCATATAGATATATAAAATTATACAGCTTCTTTGTATAATAATATTATATGTAATCACCCAAACATATCTTATAAATATATATGTTTAATACGTACAATTATATACATAGTCACTCCTTCCATATCTTATAATTTTACGTATAATTATATTTATATTACACCAGTCCACATGCACGCACACATCATGACTTTTTGTGTACGACGTGCATACTTTTTTTAGCAAAGCGTATGCATGCATGTGTGATGCAGGATGGTCTGCGGGACTCTGTTATATAGCCATGGCAGCCATGGCAGATTGGCTCATAAAACTGATGGATGTAATAAACAGTCATGATTGCGTGATAATTGCAGACAACATGTCGAACCATCGGCCATCTTAATGCCTATGCATTGACAACAACGTTGTCCGACATGTATATATCAGGCAGAAGATAGCCGTTAAATCGTCTATAAATAGAACCAGAAGTATGTATTACTCCGCACAGTCAGTTGCCATGTGGTTGCGGCTTATAACAAAGTGCTTCTAACTAGAAACATGCGTATATATCGTACTTAGAGGTTTCTTTTGAAAATGCCGACTCATAATAATAATAATTAGGAACAGACAATGTCTGTCACCAAGTATATAGGCATTTTGAAAAAGGGCGTGGCCTATGTGCGACTCTATGGTCGGCCATGTTGGTATGCAGCTGTGAGCTGTAGTCCAAGTAGGCTACATGCCGTTACGCGGTGAATTGTTAGTTGATGGAATAAATTTATCGTTATAGACCTATTGATATATCCATAGGCCTATACCTGAACAGGTCATAGCAGTCTAAAGACCATCCAGCCTGGAGCGGCCCGAATCCTTGAAGCGAATTTCGGCCAGAAGCCCAGAGCCAAAATCTGCTATAATCAACGAGTAGGCCTAGACCTGCGCTTTATGCTGTTTCACGGACTGTAAATGACTGGGCTGCTTCCAACGTATTTGCACTCAAAATTTCTAAAGCACCACTTGAGAGCCAAGCGCGGGGCACCAGCTTATTCACGAGCGCGGCGTTGAGTTAGAAGGGTTGTCAGATAAGAGTCCAGTTGCCAGAGGATCACAGGGGGCAGTACGTGCAGCTGCTGCTAACGCGTGTCATCTGGGTTGTGGATTGGAAGGATCAGCTGAGAATGAGATAGGGGGTAAAGTTCTGGAAGAAGTGCCTTTTGATTTCGAATGGGAAACATGATATGTGATAAAGGAGCATGAAGAAGTTGAGCAGAGCCGCATTAAGACTAGTGTGGACCTGGGTGCTGTGATTACCTTCCAATGGCCCCCTCTGGAAACCCATCGGTCCAGCACGCACATATTTACAACAGCGAGGCCCTAACACACTAAGATGCTTGGTACTGTATTCAGTGGCTCGGTTAGGAGAACCTGAGATAAGTTGTGACCAGCACTGGTCCAGCAGTCAAGAAAGAGTGAGACAGATGATCGGGTAGAAAGGGTTGGCTGCATGTCACCAACTTGACGTATCGTCTTCTGCCTGACATGGACTTTTCTTTGGCAAAGAAACAGAAGAAGGCTTGACAGCTGGATTCGCATATCTTTGTCGCTGTGTTTTGTCTTGACAACCGTATGATAATAATTATCTTACGCACACCATTACCCATCAAGTTCCTTAGCTTCTACATTATAAACTATCTGCTTAATCCGCTTCATCATCAGCTTCATCTGCAAAGGTGTTAGCAACGACTGATCCAACAGGCTTAGAAATAGATAGACCACTTTTATTCTAGATTGTCAGTTTGGTCATGAACTGCAGAGCTGCCCTTGTTGTCACCCTATTCTGACAGTGATGCTTGGCTTTTATCAATGGACATATTACATGCACTCTGGTTGAACTTAAGAACATGGCAGAATCAGTTGATGTAAAATGTTGAAAAATGATAAGGCATTGATTGAAAGAAAGACAAGTATCAGACCAAATATTTTAATGGATTTTTAGCATATAGCAGCCTCCAATTTGAAAGATCTCTGTGGATTAAGTGTATCGAAGCCTTTACTCGTTGCTTAAGCCTATTATTTTGCCATCTCGTTGAATCTAATTTTAAATTGGCTGCAAGAGAGTGGGGTGATGCTCAAGAGCAGCTATGTCACTGATGATCATGATATTATTGAACTTTGCAAGGAACATCATTAGACCTATTTAGATACAAGCACCGGTGTGCAGTCTTGTGAAGTTGAATTTTGCAACTTTGTTTTGCACACATTCCAATCTGCAGTTCTATGCATGTTTCTAAGCAGAGCAACTATATGTCAGTCAATTTTCGGATGCATGTAAGCACCGGGGAAGCTTCACATTTTCTCCCAATAATGTGCTTTGCCTGAGCTTTTTTGAGAGTCAAGCACATATTTTAATCACTGGCAAAGTCTATTATGAATACAATAGTTATATAGCTTCACAGTTCACACATATAAGAGATTCTGAACTGTAAAAATATTTTCTTCAATATTTACTGAACATATTTGATGCTTTGCAGTCTTGTTGTCATTAGTTTTAACAATTGAATTTATTAACAAACTTGCTATGACGGAATATTGTTGAAGTAAACTGCTACGGTAACACAATGGAGACTTATAAATAGTAACAGTTCCCCAGCATATAACTAGCGTACAGCAATGCAGCTGACTAGGCAGCAAAGTAGAAAACAAATTTGAAAAAAACACTAACTAAAGGTAACTAAAGTAATTCCACAGTCAGGAAAAAATTGACTACTATGCAATATTCCGAAAATGGCCCAGCAAAATTCTTCTGTCAATGAGCATCGCAAAATAGCTCATAGCTAGGCCTAGTAGGCTAACAGTGACTTTCAGTTTTGCTTGCGATAGATTGCATGTCTCTGGCTGCACATGTAGTTTTTAGCCGCCGGTATTCTTCGCACGTTAACCTGGACATTCAAGACTTTCAAGCTCGTGTATTTTGGACTTCTCTAATTGACCCTTTATCCCTTTCAGTAAGTTTGACGCAGATAGTACAGTAAAAACACCGAAAATAATTGTTATAATAAGCGCTATTCGCATACGTATCCAAGGTCAACAAGCATTAGCTGTAAGCCAATATGGCGCAGGCCATTATGCAAATGAGCCGTGACGTCTTTACGCAAGGGGTCTATAGCTATCCACTCTCAGAGTTATATATATATATATATATATATATATATATGTGTGTGTGTGTGTGTGTGTGTGTGTGTGTGTGTGTGTGTGTAATTATGTAAATATATTGTATAATTATATAATAACTATATAACTATACATTTTACATTTGTAGTTGAAATTTGAATTTCTTTTTACTGCCACTTCTAATAATTAATTAATATCTTCTTGCGACAATACGGCTTCTGTCAGCCTTCTTAGAGTGCTGAGATGATGACATGACTATACATGTACAGATACAGAGACAAAAAATAAAGAGACAAAGAGACAAAGAGACAAAGAGATAAAGAGGCAAAGATTAGACGGAAGGAGGGATAGGGATGGTCAGCATGGTCTGGAGATGGACTTCGCATTGCGCTATAAAACTATTTACTGCACCCAATGCGAATTCATCAATGATCAGAGAAGGCAACTATTATACTTACCCCTAAGTCAGACAGACAGGCAGACAGACAGACAGACAGACAGAAAGAGAGAGAGAGACAGACAGAGCCTGAGACTGTCCGCATATCTGTTTATCCGCATCTGTATGTTCGTTCTTCTGTCTGAATAATCTGTCTGTCTGTCTGTCTGTCTGTCTGTCTGTCTGTCTGTCTGTCTGTCTGTCTGTCTGTCTGTCTGTCTGACGCTGTACATTGTAATGGCATAAATATACAAATGCAGTCGCATATATACGCTGACTTAACATCTCCGTTTCTACCAAGAAAACTCAGACTAAAGAGAGAGAGAAGTCATCTGTCTCTGAAAATCTTCAAAGGAGGATCTCCTCTCCACGGATGAAGGGGAGGGGTTCTTCCCCTCGTTGTCCACCCTCCATCCATCCCGTCTTTCAGTCTTCCAGTCTTTCAGTCTTCAGTCTTCCAGTCTTTCAGTCTTCAGTCTTCCAGTCTTTCAGTCGGTCCCCTTTGTGCTTTTCACCGTCCATTCCATAAAGACACATGACCATTGTCTTCGAGTTCATTTCGACGCCAAATGACCACTGGCATTGGTGACCACACGGTGCCGGACACGACTACGACGACCATAACTTCAAATCTTTGCGTGGAACAGTTGGGAGCGGCCTCCTGCTGGATGGATCTTGCCTTCCTTCCTTGCTTCCCATCGTCTCCAGATTTATCTGCAGCGATAATGGTGCCACTCGATTGATTTAGTAAAAGAGCAAACTCCAATGGTCAGACTCGATCAGACAATTGCCTTTCTCTATGAGAGCAACGCAGTCTTGATGATGACCGACGATGGACAGAGAAAATAGCACCAAGTTACGTACCATTGAAGAGTTGGAGTTTTGACTGTAATGTAATGTAATGTAAATCTTCGAGAATTTCTCAGCGCCCATGCACAAAGTCCACGTCAGGGAGACTGCAGCTTATTCACCGACGCTATAAGCCTATATCAAATCAAGTCCGCAATAGCCAGAACTGCCGTTTCCGTTCCGGTGCCAGGTCAAAATACGGAGAGGTCAAGGCGAGGAGACAACGTGGTGCTACGGTGGTTGTCGGTGATTATCCTGCCATCCATGCAAACTTATATCCTAAACATGTTTCGCAAAATGCCGGCATCAATAACATCCGGTATCGAATTCCTACTACACCCAGTGCGTTTTACCTCATCCCCATCTCAATCATTTTACTTTATCCCACTAAATTAAGCGCGATCAAACACGATGGCGAAAGGCAAGTCATGACGCATGTCAATTTAGTCATGACGCATGTCAATTTAGGCCTAGTCATTATCGGATCATAGTCAGTGACAACCGTCAATTCCGTCAAAGTATATCAGTGAAACCTCCATGCACGTCATCGCCGATGATTTCCGATGCATTCCGATCTTTCCCGAACACGAAACGCCAAGAAACGGAATTCTCAAGAAGAGAAACCATTATTATCGCATGGGGCGCCAGTTGAAAATGACGTAACGATGTTGTAAGCTTACTATGCGTTGCGCCACATTTACAATTTTATCGTTCACCATTCCCGGTATGACTGTGCTATATTTTCTTATCTGATTGCAACACATTTCCCATTTTATCGCTCCCCATTTTGAATTTAGCCTATCGTTTCCCATTTACCATTTTATCACTTCCAATTTCTCATTTTATCGCACCCCATTTTCCATTTCATCGCTCCCCCCATTTTCCCATCTTACCGCTTCCCATTTCCGATTATAAACTTATTGCGCACCATTCCCGATTTGACTGTGACCCATTTCTGATTTAATGGCTCCCCTTTTCCGATTTTTATCGTTCCCATGCAATTCAGATTTTATCACTTTCCTTTTCCGATTTTATCACTATTCACTTTCCGATTTTATTGCGCAACATTTCCGATTTCATGCGCCCTCTTTCCGATGTTAGTATAAAACACCCATTCGACTATATTACTATAACCTAAGCTTAATGCCTTTTCAGTGAGACTGGGCAAGAAACATATCGCTTCAGGAAGAGTGTCAGTCTATTATTTAAAAATGTACAAGTAAGACTGGGCTACCTATTTTTTCTCTAGAGATCATCGCACTGGGAGCGCTACTGAACGGCTTCGGCTGTGAGCGGCACTATAGAAAGTAGCCTACTGATTACATTACATTACAGTTATGTACACGAACCAATTTATGCTGTTTTGCCTCGACTTTTGCACATTTTTCAATGAATTTATTGGGTGACATCCTTCAAGATAGGGGTGCCACTGGAAGGGACGGGTGCGTCTTCTCCACGTAGGCCTACCTGTTACTGGTCTAAAACACGGATAGAAAACTTCACGATTTCAAGAAGTCACAAGAATTCAGGAGCCAAAAAAAATCGGTGCATGGTATGAATATTTCTACACTCCGCGACCGAGGTGAAGACGATATAGGGGTGCCGATATATTGCACACTTACATTTTTATAGCGCCACATTTCGAACTACGGTTGAAAGACGAATTGCGATAAAGACCGGCGGAACTCGTAAAGATAGAGACTCGGAATTTGATGGCAGTGATTTGGGTTCGAATTCCACATTTCGACTGATGTCTATATATTATGTGTGTATAGGTTGGCATGGCAACGAGTTCCTATAAGAATCTAGGGTCAACGCAGGGCAGAGGGGAGGGGCGGAAGGACGGAGGAACGAAGAAAGACAGAATGAAACTGAAAAACACAGGTTCAACGACTTTTAAACTTATTATACACACACATGCATACATACAGACACGCATGCAGCAATAATGCAGCATACGTGGACACCAAATCCATAGGAAGGCCACAAATCAGACGGGAAGTCCCCCCGCAATACCTCCACGAAGGGATACAATAGCGCACTGTGGAAGATGTCCATAGTGGAGCTAGGAAGAGCAATGGTTCAATTGATTAACAATGGAGGCGTGGACCAGAATGGAACTTTTGAAGACAATGAAGCTAAGAGAGCGAGAGACAACCCGCAGCTGGCGCGTGTGATAGCGTATACAAAATGCATGCAGACAGACAGACAGACAGACAGACAGACATCCCGCATGTAGTCCTGGGTATAGGGCCTACATAGATGTTGCAAACCTAAGGGCGACACCAATCAGACGAGCACCCTCGCGCAAGACGGACATACAGACAGACAGACAGACAGACATACAGACAGACAGACAGACAGACAGACAGACAGACAGATAGACAGACAGACAGATAGACAGACAGACGGACAGACAGACAGGTAGACAGACAGACAGACAGACAGGTAGACAGACAGACAAGCAACATATCAGACCAGACGGGCATTAACGTATTCAACCAAGGCACCACATGTCAATCAACAATCAACTTTTTTTATTGAAAACCATCACAAAGTAATACAAGCTCACAGTTTACAAATTTGTGTGCAGGTTGTCACTAGGTAAACCCAAATGAACATAATAAATTATGGTTCCGCAAAACAGGGTTCCCTATTTACATCAGTAATTTATCAGTTAGTATACATTGATGTCTGCATGGACAACACGCATACTGTATACTAGAGAGACGAAACCGGAAAAACAGAGGTGCTCCGAAGAACTGAGAAAGCAGGAACATATACAGCATGAGTTATGTCTTGTATAATGAGACTTTTGTGATTCTCGCTCGTTATTCTAATGGCGCTGCATAATGTGAGCCTTATAACAATAATCATGGTCGAGCGTTTATGCTGCTCATTTGCATACATTTATGCATGACGTTGTTGTTTTCTACAGATGTTACATATCATCCCCTTCTCAGACACGAAATGAAAGATTATATATATATACAAATACAATGTATATATATATATACAAAAGACAGACAGAGAGACAGGCACAGAAAGACAGAGACAGAGACAGACACAGAAAGCCACAGAGAGACACAGAGAGCCACAGAGTAAATAACACTCCCATGTACATTATAGGCCTATTTACCCAGGTGATAGCCTACATAGCCTACATGTAGCCTATATAGCAAAATAGACGTGATGAATATATAAAATATGCATGTCATATAATGATGTGTCATATGATCATGTATATATATATATATATATATATATATATTATATCGTAATATATCGTATATATTTATATATGGTATACTGTTGCAGACAGAGTCCATAGATGTGTCTATAAATAGGCTACAGGTTGTCGGATCACGTCACGATATTCATCCGGTATGGACGGGCGGATGCTGGCCTTTGCAGCAACAGCAGCAGCAGCAGCAGCAGCAGCAGCAGCAGCAGCAACAGCAGCAGCAAAGATGGCGCTTTCTGTCGAGTCAGTTCTACTGACGTCCAAGGCACAGATGCGTCGTTTGTCAATGCCAAGAATGGGATGCCTATGTGACGCCTATACATAATGCATAAGATGCGATCTATGCGTGTATACATAATATATATATATTTTTATATATATATTTAATATGCATGATATATATATATTAAATATATAGTATATATATATATATATTAAATGGCCTTTCTGCCATGACACGTGCCGGGATCAGATCCGTGGCTACTGCTAGGCCTAGGCCTACTACTGTTTCATTGTTCCATGTAGAGCCTATAGGCCTACCAATCCTCTTAAGACTATAATAGTTTACAATGGGTTCTTCGCATTGTACTGGTAGCGTGCGCCCGCTTGTGTGCGTGCGTGTGTGAGTGTGTGTGTGAGAGAGAGAGTGTGTGTGTGTCTGTGTAGGCTATTGTATAGTCTATAGGCCTACATGCTGAAACCCGGACCCCGTAAATCATCGTTGATAAAGGGAATCGATTAAAAAAACTGTAAAACTCAGTGCTTTTAGAGACATGTTTTATCTGCGGAGACGATTGTCTGACATCCATGGTCCTAAAAATTCAATATCTCAAATGATCAGCCTGTGTTTGGATGCAGCAGCACGCAATGATGGCACCTAACCTGACTTTTTATTTGTCAAGATTATTTAAGTTGGCAAACATTAATTAGCGAAAAGAATACGGGTGGCGATTGGACGCAAACAGTAAACTGATAGGCTACAACGGACGCCAGTAAATGAGAAGCGGTAATTGCCGCAGATCAGAATTCAGCAGAGCAGGCAAGAATTGATGGAGAATATCAACGCGAAAGACGGTCTATACAACGCATTCTCGAAAGGAGGATTTCCGGCTAAATACTATTAATGGGCTTCAGAAAATAATCTCGCAAAGGCCGCACGTATCCGACAGCGGCTACCTATGTTTACACGACGTTGGACAAATTTATGGCCGCGTCATCAGCGTACGTCAGCGAGCTAAGATGGCGTCCTAAGAAAAAAAGCGTGGTTTTCGGGTCGATCTTTGACGAAATGTAGGAAATTTGCGGTCAAGACAAGTAATGGGATGCAGACGCAGTTGACGTGTATGAATTGAGGCTAATTCAAATAAGATTGGTTTCTTAGGATGGAAATTTACGGCTTCCCAAGAGCTCTAAATCCGAGCGATCAATCGCCTTGATCCGACTTGTAGCTGTCGAGCTTCGCTTTTTGTAGACGGCGTGCCGCGTTTCTATTCGTGCAAACGGACATTTCTTTGCTGTGCAGTTCGCGTATATCAGATGTCAAGCGGGGGTAATAATTGCCTGTGTGTGCTTGGGGGTTCAACCCACAGTCTTTCTGAGGACCCGGTATACAGGCCTACAATCTTCATTGCACATCCCAGCTCCACATATAAATCAACGTATGACCCCCCCGGATGTAATTTTCTACAATTTTCATACTGAAACTTATCATATGCACACCTATGCGAAATATATTGTCCGTGGAGTCGGTATTATATAGATCACTTGACTCAAGTTGACTGATGAGACAGAATAATTAACGGCTGTCCGCTATAATTAGGTCAATAAAAATATAATTAATGGAAAAAGCCATTGTGATGACCCAGATAGCCTATGCTACGCACGTTCGCTATCTTTTTTGTGGAGAATTGTCCCACGAAGGAAGCATTGACAGCTCTGGATGACAAACGTGGACTTCGGTGCATGTCTACGATTGATAGGCATATTCCTAGGCATAGGCATATTCAATATTTAAGGGGTGCGGTGGTGTAGTGGTGGCGTCGTTGCCTTGAAGCCGGAAGGTTTAAGGTTTGAATCCACCTCGCCGCGTAAGGACCTTGGGCAAGTCCTTCCCTTACAATTGCTCAGCGCTTCGGCGTGAAACTTCGATGCAGTGTCCGCTCTGCATTCGGGAGCGCCTCCGAGTAGAGAGAGCTTGAAGTGGCGCTATAACACGTGCACATGCACACACGAAGAAAAGAATTCAATAACCTGCAAGCCTGTGACGTATAATATTATTCTTAAGAGCCAATCTGCGTTTCTTTCGCAAACGCATGAAATTCGTTCTCTTAGTTCTAAATCTCGTATTGTTGTTTGGTCGTTAGCGCCTATAGCTACTTAAGTGGCAATTGTGGCACTGTTAGGCCCTAAATCTACAATTCTCGTATTATTGTTAGGTCGGTAACGCCTATCTACTTAGGGCCTAAGTGGCAATTGTGGCACTGTTAGGCCTTAAATCTACAATTCTACACGTGCTACTCGGTTATAGGCTAACCCAAGTGCCCAACACTATAACCTATGCTCACTTAGGAGCACTGATAGACATTGCGTTTATACTAAACTTTGCACTCCATTTACCCCTCCCTCGTGGCGATGCAAAGCGCTTTCCACATCCAGATCATTTGGAATCAATCTTTCCTCTACCATCGGTCTTGCAGACGTGGAATGACTATTGATTGGGCTTCAAGTTGTGGTATATGCACTGTGTATGATAGAACATCGGGGCAATCATTTCGGAGCAATTTCATATTCTGTGCTGGACACATAGGAAGCCATTTCGACGGCTAATACTTTATATGGATGGTCGAAATTGCCGTATTCGTTTAATATCACATCCGTCAATTTATCAATTCGATATCTTACACACATGCAAGCAAAAAACGACTCTTTTAAAGGGCTGAAACTGGCCTCAAAACGCGAAATCAGAATAATAAATCTATGGCGTGTCCAAGAGGACAGTTGTAGTGACGTTGCAGTAAATGTTAGACCTACTCGCCACTTGGCAGCTGTTTTTTGTCTTTAGTGTAGGCCTACTACATGTTTTCCTAATAAAAACGATCCAAAAACTGTTCAACTACATCTCCCAATGCATTTTGAACTGCCAAAACTTCTGATTAGCAAGTGACAAACTTCATGAAAAGCATCTGTCAGATTGTGCATTAGGTCTACAGTACAAGCCAACCGTTTTCAAGTATAATTGCACTTAAATTGTGTACAGACTATAGCGTACCATGGCGGTGCATTGGCGGACTGCCATATAGCAATCTCCATTATTAAGGACTGATATTCCTCAATGAATTTTTTACTTCATAGGCAATTTATACCAAATTTAAATAGCCAAATTACATATTTTTAGTAAAGTTACTGAATAAAAATATAATGCCAGAAGTTGTTTGAAGAGTGGTGGTGTATGTATACAGTATTCGTAATGATTCTGCAATCCAGTCAAGTCTTTTTCAAGGTTATTTTCCAAAGTTCCTAGAATAAAACAATCACAGACATGCACATGTGTATAGTTAAGCCTGAAATTGTAACTTTTGTATTGGTTATGATACAAAAGTTTAAAATATTGAAAAATATTTGAACTGTACATTACACAGAAATGCAGTTTTACAGAATAAATGGTAATAAAAGTTATTATACAAAAAGAGCCAGGCCCAAGTATCACAAATAAACTACTAAAAAATGTTAATATCTGTAAAAGGAAATTCAAAACCAAAAGTGATTACACAATTTTTGATATGTTTATTCAATACAATACAAGAATTGCCTGTATAAACACTACATTACCAGAAGCAAAAGTTACAACAACATAAGCTAGAAATTAAAGTAAGTTTTGCAAGCTAATGTAACTTACTAAATACTTAGTCCTGTTGTATTCAAAGAATTGAGGAACACTTGGAACAATTTCTGCCGCAAACTTTTCTCCGGCCAATCCAGTCAAGCCGCAGAGGTAGGTTACGCAATCTTGAAAATGTTCGTATGCAGGACATGCAACATCAAGGTCTTCCAGTGTGAAATTCAGCCTAGCAAAACATATGCCTAGTTTTATATCAATTTCCAATATAACAAAAGCCTTTCATTTCAGCACAAGGTTGTCAAGGTGGTCAGAGAAACCAATTGAAGAAAATATGTAACAAAACTGTTGCAATTGATGACAAATAAAATTATTAATTCAACCAACTAGCTAATCAATTCACATTATCACTTTTACAATTGTCCCATTAGTTACCAGAGCGATATAATGTGCAAAAAGAACCACATAAATAAATAAATGAGAACAGGATTGCTATCGAAACCAACCTACCGTTTCTCAATGGACATATACAAGGTCTTGCATCGGGTTGAATTTCTCATAATATCGTAAACTGCTCGAAAGAAGCCGTCTGTCGCATCATCACTGTAGACAACTATACACAAGCCCAAATACATAAGGAGTCCTTATTAAGGACGAATAATGTTAACATGTAGGACCAACCATATATCATGTAACAAAAATCATTTTTTCGACCCTTCTATTACATACACAATAAACCTATTTTTGACCCCCTTCCCCTGTTGCACCTTATACATTTTGTGAGTTTGTGGAACCCCCAAGCGTACGTACAACTAAGCTTCTGTACCCTTCACAAAAGTTAGCTAAAATGATCTATTAAGACATTTATTTTACGTAATGCAAAAACTGACATGCCATATGCAGAACATGGATTCCAAACTCAACTAAACAGAATGAAAAATGTAGAAAAATAACTAGACCCACTGTCACCCAGATGGAGTTGGACTGCATAAGGAAGACTTACTAAGGGGCCCTAAGAAAGATGGGCGGTTGAAACCTCTGGCAATTCTAACCTTGCTGTAGGAAATAAACTTGTTATAGAATGAGCTAATTTTTTCAGTCATTCATGGCGTGGCTACCAGAGTATTTAAGGAGCTTCAGGCAACTAAGACTATCTCTGAATATATTATCCATACAATTATGTTTAGAAAAAATACAATGATACTATTCAGCAGATGAAAAAAGGTGCTAATTCTCGCAAGCCTACAATTTTTATTCTCGTACCATAACTGTCCTCTGTGGAACAGTGTGGATACAGGTAAAATATATACACGGTGTCCCAATAAATCGGACACCCTTTTTATAATGTGAATAAAACAGGTAAATCTTAATCGATTTTCAAAATTTCAAAACTGTTTTTATCCCGAGATAATTATCTTACACTGATTCAAATATGAAGGTTCTGGCATGGATATCGACGTCACAGTTACGTCATTTGCACCAGAGAAATCAAATGTTAAGTACCGAACACAACTTTTTCTTTAACATTTGGTTTCGATATGTAAATTAACGACGTCATTATGACGTAATTTTTTAGTGAAGGATTTTCATAAATTACCAATTTGTAGAAAATTATCTCAGGATAAAAACAGTTTTGAAATTTTGACAATCGATGAATATTTACCAGTTTTATTCACATTATAAAAAGGGTGCCCGATTTATTGGGACACAGTGTAGGTATCACAATAATTTATCATGATACTAAACACAGAAAAAGTAATTTTAAGGTAATAAAAATCAGCAATTGACAGCTGCTGTAACCAAGATGTTCAGAATTTCACATTTTCAACTTACCATCTGAAGCCATAAGTATGTCAACTGTATCTAAATCCACGATACTTTCTGCTGTGCTGGCATGAATGTCATTTGTTGAACTCTTGCAGCATGGGGAGTTGCGAATAGAATTATTCAAAACAGACGCATCACTGGCAATGTTTTGATTGACACCTATAAATGAAACAATAAACATTCATAACACAATTTAATGGATTTAATCAATCACCAATCAAATGTATTACTGTCTCTGAGTAATCATCTTTCTACACTCTCTTTCTAACCTGAAACTGCATTTAAACCAACATATCCCAATTTCTCTTACTTACCAACCAACATCTACCTGTAAACTCAAAAATTTATACATTTCAGACTAGCACTGTGTTTGGCTTGACCTCTCTGAACTATGAAATGTTAAAAAAATTACTAAACATCATTACACTACCTCCCCAAATTGTTTTCAGTTTCACCAACTGTTGTGGACTTTGTTCTTCGCTTGGCCTTGGCTGGGAACACCTCTGAGCAGTGGTCTCGAAGGGATGCTATACAAATTCTGATAGATTGATTGATTAATTGATTGGTTGATTGATTGAACATGGCTCTTGTAGACCAAGATTTTCATCAAACAGATAGTGTGCATGACCCCAAACCTGCGAGATTTTACACTGGATTAAAAAGTACAGGACAAGAAAACAAGAACTTCAGCAAAGAATTTACCAGTAGTGTTTAGTGAATCCCAGTCCAATTTCTGCACATCCACTGGTATATTTGATCCACGGCTATGAGAACTTGAATCCAGATCGATAGATCTCGTCGAGTTGAACAGATGTTTATTTAAAGCTACATTGTTGGAACAGGCAGTAAGGACATCATCATTGACATCTAAAAATCAGATAAACAGCAATGACATTATTATTATTGAATCAACCTATCTGCAGTAAGCTTATATCATTATTTTGATTTATTTTAAATAACTCCAATTACATTAAATTGTCATTAAAAAATGGGGAATACCAAATGTAATTTTATACATTATCTAGTGCTCACCAAAGCTGTTGTCTTTGAAGATCAGCACTGAAACTATTTCTACAACTTTTCTTCATGGCAGGAAATGTTCTAGATTTAATGTAAGGTACTATGTAGAAAGTGCATAATGAAATACCACATTCTGCTAGTAGAAAGAACCCTTAATTTATCCTACTGGAACTGACAAAGGCAAAACATCTCAGACCTGTGGCAATGACTTCCTTCGCAAACATGGCCGCCACGATACTGGCCAGACCAACTCCAGCTCCCAGTTCCAAGACAACTTTTTCATCAAAGGCCTTCCTGTTGTCGATGATAAAATCGCACAAAATCATGCACCCAGGCCAGACCTGCCAAAAATAATTTTTTCCCGAATTAGTAACAAATTAAGAGCCAAATCAAAAGTATTGGTATACTATACTGGCATAGAGTGGCATAGTACTAATAGTGCACGAAACTGAACAATTCTGACAAGTAAACTGAAGATATTAAGTGAGAAATAGTGAGCTGCGAGGCATTTCTTAAATTTGAATCTTCATTTCTCTTGACAGACATTACCTGTAGCCCAACATCTTGCAGATGTGTTGACATGGCATGCTCTGAAAATCAACAACAGCACATAATATTCGTTAAAAAGTCATTTAAGAAGCATGCATAGTAACACACAATGATCACTTGGAACTCAATATCTGCTTTGCTCATAAAGTCAAATGATAAAAGCTGTGAGAGATGACAACAAAATATTGGAACAACAGTAATGTGAGAAAAAGTCACATGTTGCTCGATCACTGCATTAGTTTTTCACCATAAGAATTACATATTTTATTACTATAAATTTAGGAAGTTTTGTATGGTGTATTTTCAAGCTCGGCTACGCAGAAGCACTCCTGGCCCAACTACGGCTAAATTTAAGTTTTGAGATTCTTCAGGAACAGAGTGAAGTGACCACTGAGCACCAAGCGCAGTGTAAAAGGGAAGACATTCGCCATTGTAGGACCAGCGAGTGAATGAACGACGCTGTCGGATAGCAGTCCGCGAGCGAGGAACCAAAAGTTCAGCTTGGTGTGCTGACCAAAGGGTGGATAAATGCTGAATCGAACGTTTAAAATTATAATTACTATAATTTTGGCAAATATTTAGAGATAGGAGAAAAAAAGTCCAAAGCTACCTATATACACAACCTCATAAAGAGTTTTCTGTCGTCTTGGCAAAATGAGATCACCATCCTCATCTAAAAGAGTGGAACTTCCAGTTGATATGACTTCATTGCAAGCGTCATCTTCTGACGAAGTTACATCGCGGAATGGAAATCGAGAACGGAAAACTGTAAATGAAAAAAATCCGACAAATCATTTGGTAACAAATAAACAAGAAAAAAACAGAGCCAGCAGAAGCAACTGGTCAGACCCGGTGATGTTAAAGAACCAACAGTAGGAAATCAGATCACGCAATAATTTCCATTTATTTTGTAGCAATATAATGTTACAGACAGATGATGTTAGAAATTGATGGGGACATCCTCTTCACTCTTTAGACTCTTGTGACCTTCTAGTATCATGGTCTCGGACTGCCAGAGCACAGTACTACTGTGCCTTTGCCTCTATTGGTACTTTGCTAGGCTATGGCCTTCCTGCCATAACTCGTGCTCAGATTTTATCCGGAGGTGCTAACTACTGCTTTTGCCCGTTGTTTTAAAACATTTCTTTTTCAAAAGTTTCCTTTGGCAAGAAGGGCTTTATAAATCCGTAAATAGTAAATAGTAAAGAGTATAAAGATGTAAGTCATCATCAGCCAAATAAAGTTTGAACATGTGTACTACAAGAACTGGAGTACACAAGTTCAACAAAAGGATTACATAATAACATGTAATATAATCTCTTCTACAAAAGGATCATTTCCTTTAAAGTACCAAGTAAAATAAGTCCAGGTCTGAAGCCATGGAAATATAAAATCCTAATAAACCAGATACCTGTTGCTTTAAAAAAGAACCGCACCTGTTCCACCAGGGATTTACATTTGAATAAGTGATCATGAGTATATTTTTCAATCAAGCCGAAAAACATCCATAATCCCATTGTTTGAGAACCGTGCTAGAAGCTATCAGGAAGCCATACATGTGCCGCATTGCAATTTTAAACAACCGCAATAGCTACCTGGATACTTTCCGAAGAATCGATCGGGTACTTCGTGGATTCGATCTTGCTCGGTCAAAAACAAGTGGACATCGGAAACAACTTCCTCATCTGGTTCCATTTTGCTAAGCAATCCATCACATAGCATGGAATGGATGATCAAACCCCCCCCCCGGACAATTCAAGTCAATGGATAAACATCAGTCACCAAGTCGAAAATTTTCAAGGCTTCACTCCAACCTAAAAACAAAAATGGCTACTCAGTCAAACATGTATAATGTATATCCTAAGCTCCTGACCCTATCTCTGTCGTGTAACTCTTGTCGTTCTTGCTTCTGCAAGTCCAATTGCATGATCCATTTCTTCTTGCCACTCTGTATAACTGCTGGACTTTAAGTCGCAATTAAGTCGCAAATGTTTGTATAAGCGTGAGCGAATATTCTTATGCCTCGATTAGCTTGATGATAAATGCGAGTTCAGACGAAGGGATAATCACTGACTGAATTCGTCACCTCCCTTGACTAACATGGTCACATTGGTCAGGAAAGGTGAGCATGTCGTGAGTGTCGGTTAGGATTAGTGTTAGGGTTAGTGCCGTTCTTAAAAATTCTCGTATAATGATTATTGATGGAGATAATTTCTGGTGAAATAGAAGTTGGATTGATGAAAATAATATCGCTGAATGAGAAGTTGGATTTGACAATTTTTCCGAAATGGAATGGCTCTTATAATATATCCGAAATTAATTCGGGTGAATTAAAATTATAGTACCCAAAAATCTCTGGCATAGTTATAATAAGCGGGTCCCTATGCTAATGAATGACTGCACTAACCCTATCTCTAACCCTAACCGACCTTCACGATGCCTAATCTGCCCCTAACCAACACATAGGGACCCGCTTGCTGTAACTAAGCCAAAATCTCTTAGGCGGCATCTGAGCGAGATAAATGGAATAAAACATCAACCTTCACAACGATATAATAATTATTAAAAATACGACTTGGAACAGCTAATTATTTTGTCTTGAGCTAACTGAGCGATAATACGTTACCAACAGTGATACCGCTCTAAAATTCAAGAAAAGCCAAGATTGGGTCTTAAAAAAAGCCAAGAAAAGCCAAGTTAATAATTATTGACCATGTCACCTATTTTATTTCAACAGGAGCTATTTTATCAGATAAATTGCGATGTTAAAAAATTATGTATAATTAATCCTGAAATTAATGTGTGCTAAATTGTTAATAATTGGTCCCGTGCTTTGATTTTCTAACATAGGCTACTAACAATTTGGAACATAGTGCGCTAGTTTTGAGAAATAAACGTCATCTTCACTTTAGTTGTTGTTTTCTTGAGTTAAGAAATTTTTCGTGTGCTTTTGTGTGATCTTGTGAGCTATTAAAGCTGATTTGTTTGCATTTCTAAAATTAATGCCTATTGTTATTGATCAATGAATCATTTATCTTTATCAAGTTATTTGCGATTTTGCGCGGAATTGCGCCAAATTGCACGTGACGTCACAAATAACTAATATGCAGAGAGCAAACAGTTCAGGGAATAATAATAAAGTCGGATAAATCCTAGTCAGTATACTGTGGTAGAACTGAGTAGATGGAGCCATAGTTATATTACTGCAAAGATTATTGTTATTTAGTAGATTATTGCTTAAATTATTGTTGTTTAGTGGATTATTGCTAAGATTAGTGTTAATTAGTGGGCAGAAAAAAGCCAAGTAAAAAAGCCAAGGTCCTTTGAAAAAAAGCCAATATCCCAAGATACAATTAAAAAAAGCCAAGATCTTGGGGAAAAAAGCCAAGGAGCGGTATCACTGGTTACCAAAAACATTACGAGGATTCGAGGAAACACTATTCAACTTTAATCTGAAACCGGTTTGTTTACATATTTGCGAGGCGCGGTTTTTTTTAGCAAATTTTAAATCACTAACATTTCGACAAAAAAGATAGTAGCAAGATCGGGTGAGTGGTGGAATAATATTATTACAAGTAGGCCTACGTGCTCTGGATTCCTTTGATTTTGGTTTTGTTAATTGATGTAAAATGGAGACGTATATGGTAACACCAAGAGGAAGGCGCAGGACAGAGCGGGATGGCGGCGGTCGGAGAGGATCACCGGATTGTCCACGTCACAAACCCAGCGTTGCCACTCTAAAAAATGGAAAAACCCAAGTTGGAGGGTCAAAAAACCAAAAAAAATCCAAGTTGCCCAAATCTTCGAAAAAGTGTACACAATTCCCGTGCGAAAAATTTTGACGACCTTTTTTAGTCAACCGGACCAAAAAATCTTTCAATTTCTCGTCTCGTCCAAAAATTCTGATGACCTTTTTTAGTCATTCGGCCAAAATTTATCCAAAATATCCACAATTTCCCGATTTTCTTAGTCGAAAGAGAAAAAAACCCAAAAACCCCAAGTTTTTCCGAAAAAACCCCATTTTTTCCAGTTCGGAGATCGAAAAAACCAAAGATTTTGTCCAGAAAAAACCCAAGCAAAAAACCCAAGTTCTTTCCGAAAAAAACCATTTCTCAACTTTGGATTGAAAAACCCAAGATCTTGTGAAAAAACCCAAGGAGTGGCAACGCTGCACAAACCTGCTCAACAGCAGAAGACTGAAATAAGAAGAATTGATGTAAATAGCAACCGCGTTAGTTGTTATATATAATTTAATTGCATACAGAAGTTCGGGTGTCTTCGATTAATTAATTTTGAATTAATAACTGTTACTTTAAAAGATGTTGTAAAATGGACTGCAAATCGGATTTTAAATAGAAAATATAAGCTATGCCACGCTTCGGCGTGAAACTCCGATGCAGTGTCCGTTCTGCATTCGGGAGCGCCTCTGAATAGATAGAGCTTGAAGGGGCGCTATAACAAGTGCACATACAAACAAGGGAAGATTTTGCTTTCAGCCTATGCACTCTTACGCAGCTCCTTTTTTGTTGGCTTGTCTTATTTTTTTATTTATGTAGCCCCCGTAAGGGCGTTCAGAAATTGCGCTTGCCGCCCATATTTCAGAGCGACAGCGCGGGGTATTGGGTATAGTTTTCAACTAGCAATAACCACGCCTCGGATGAACCTCATCGGCTATGGTACTGCCACTGCGCAAAGCTAAATTATCCAGCATTCTGGCAGTTTAAGTTATTTCTGATAAACCGAAATAGGGGTGTTCTATACAACCGACACTGTGATTCGTACTTGTGCCATTTAGAACATTTCTTTACTTTATTCAGATTGAAGTTGAATTATGCTAATCCGAATTTGAAAAAGTTTCCGTGAAATAAGGTTTTTCGTATTTTATAATGCAATAATATTATGTCCCCAAACTATTACGTTTATTATCATTTAATTCACCAGGTGGAGCGTTTCAATATGCTTTTAGCTTAATGCACACTGTTGTTGTCTATAATAAAGAACCTTACGAACACAGTTTTTTCAATTGTTTTGTCTAAGACTTTAATTTGGGTTTATGTTCAAACGATATTTAAACTTTGATGCAAAGCACCAGAATTTGAGCCTTTTCCTCCAAACATAAACACATTTTGTCACGATTTTTTCTCTTAAATACGTGATGAATTAATATTCTTATTGTACTTAGTGCGATTCTCTAGATCCTTAGCCTGCTATAGGCCAAAGTTGAAATGTTTAGGTCAACTTAACTCCGGAACTTTAAACAGGATTTCTAGAATTTTTGCACGAAATTTGGTAGCGTTGTCGAGTTAAAGAAGCTGATGAATATGAAAAATTAATAACGACGCGTGGAGTAAAAGACACAATAAAGTTAAACAGACGTCGTGCGAAATTCTGTCATTTGAACGACGATTACCAGAGTCTAGACAACCTAGGGCCTATTGATAAGCCTGTAGCCTATAATATGAAGTGCTGACCCATAAACACGGCCTGTTGTACTATCAGACCATCAAGCCTACCTTTCCGGCGATTTGATTGTTTACTAGGACCTTCCAAGAGCTACGATCAACTGCTGTTGTTCAGGAATTGCCGGACAGACCACAGAGTTCTGGATTATAGACAGTCACTATTAGGGACATTCCAGAGCATTGCGGTACGATTTTTCGACCAGTGTTTAGAAGCCAAATAGCCGTCGCGGTACACGGAAAGTTATCGGCCTACATTTTGACTGGACCGGTCATCAAGTCATCATCATCATGGTGTTTGGTGTGGAATTCGCCCCATTTCTGACCACCCCGATAGAACGCCGTCTTCAAACTGGAGCGGTCCTTGCGTACATCCTTCTGTGCGTCATGGCACCTATCATCTGCCCCCTTCTCTTCATCTACACCCTAACGACGAGATTGTGGCCGTTAGCGGTGGGTTACGCCGCCTGGGCGGTATACGACATCAACATAAACAAGACGTCCAGTCGTGGTGGGAGGGCCACCGATTGGATGCGAAGGAATCGGCTGTGGGTCTACTTCAAGAACTTCTTTCCAGTGTCCCTCGTCAAGACAGCAGAGCTCGATCCGGGGAAGAACTACATGTTCGGCTACCATCCGCACGGGATCATCGGGTGCGGGGCGTTTGCTAACTTCGCAACGGAGGCGACGAATTTCAGTGGAGTCTTTCCGGGAATTAGACCACATCTGCTGACGCTGAAGCCGAACTTCAGGATCCCAATAATTAGGGGTCTACTGCTCTGGTGTGGTAGGTCACGCTAATTTTCTCCTTCCGATGGTGAATAAGCCGTTTCGACACCTCTAACTGAGTAACCTATATATATATATATATATATATATATATATATATATATATATATATATATATATATATATACGTGTTTGTGTCAGGTCACTACTCCTACAGGAAGTGATCTTGTTCTAGGAGAGTATTATTGTTCCTGGTGGTTTTAAACGCTGGATTGTTGATGTAGCCTATTAGGACAATTTTACCGGAAAACTTAGGAAAACTTTTTAAAAATTTAACCTTAGGCCTAAGGCACGCGTGTTTTGTATGGGTGCATTGTTATTGTAGGCTAGTCCCCTTGCTTTTTTATGATGAATTCGGGTTTCGGGGAGGAGCAAAAAAAGTCCATTTTGGCCGGACATTTTGGGTGGACGGCTGGGTCACCGACGCCATCTTCATCAGCAAAATTTCTGACGACCCTTTTCTTGTAATTTAGTATTAAAAAAATTCCAAAAATCTACCATTTCCGCTACTGAAAAAGTCCCTCGGTTTTTCTGTGGTGCGGGAATTTCCTTCACATTAACTTCTTCATGGGTGGGGAATGGTACGCATTTACATGTATAGCCTACATTACCTCACGACTTTTTCCCCTGGGAGATCCATTCCTGGGGAGAACTTTCCCCAGAGACGTCTAGATAAAACAATGGTATGTGTCAGTTTGTGTGGGCAACCCGACACACTTGCGCACAGAACATTTATTCTGCTTATTAACGAACAATAAATGTTATTGTAAACGCCTTTATCTAGCGACTCGTTTTGCCTTGACCCCACGTTTAACGTGTGTATAATTATTTATCTGGGATTAGTGGCCAGTTTCCATTATGACTGCTGGACCTTGGAATGGGGGACGTGCCCTCAGCAGTGACGACACCAGACAATTTTTTGAGCAGGTCGAAATTAATGTTTGTTACCAGGGCATTTCCCTCGCGTGCAAGACTGCCGTGCGGCTCCCTAGCGGGCTCCCATATCGGAGATTGGGCGAGACACTGTGCGTAAATAGCCTACGTAGTACAAACACACGCACGCACACACAAATATCCTACCTATGTTTGTACCTGGGTTTTGCTCTAAGTCTCTTTTGCTCGTATCTTCATTATATGCAGGACCGTATACCTTCTCGGTGACAGGAGGCCTACCATCGAGCGGGAATGGCCTCCCGTTGACGCTGCGCTTCCTTTCTACTAGTTTCCAGAATTCCCGCTCAGACATTCCTCTCTCATCTTAGAACAGTTTTATTTGGTCACGCTACAGGGTTGCGGCGCCTCCGAGTAGCCCTCTTTAGAGGCACTATACACATTCATCCAATGAGTGAAATAATTTCATTTTCCGTATACTTTCAGGAGCTCTCATCGTGTTGTACACTTGGCTGTCAGAGTTACGTAGTGGCGACGTGGCGTAGGCATGGATGATGATGACGGTTCTCTGCCGAAGGCAGGTTCACTGGCTTTACGCCCCTGGGGATGAGATGAGTGATGTGGTTTCCCGTTGCCTTCCCCACAGATAATGATGGGTAAGCAACTTGCCCAAGGTCACTCCGCAGGAGCTTTCGCCCCTGCGTCCCACACCTACATGTACTAGTCCGAGATATATAAATCTCTGAATGTCAACTCTCAGCCCGGGGCTTGAACCGCAGTCCGTTGCAGCCAACAGACGAATGCCGCTCGCGCTTACCGGTGTTGCTAACGAGGCATGGATGTGGCTTGACAATAATTATTTCACGACGAGCCGCATTGATTTCCCAGCGCACTTTTATTGCATCGTCATCATCGTCATAAAGTTAATCTAAGGAAAGATTTTTGCGTTGGTTTTCTTTTCAGGTGTTTGTGATGTGAGTCGAGACAGCATAGAGTGGATCATGACGAAACAGGGAACCGGAAATGCCGCCGTTATTGTCGTCGGAGGGGCGGAGGAAGCTCTTGAAGCGCATCCGGGGAATTACGTCATAACGCTGAAGAAGAGAAAGGGTTTCATAAAGATGGCCATCCGAACAGGGTGTGTTGTCTTACATGCTGGACCCTTTGAGGGTCGCCATAATTGTCTGTAAAATTTTATGCAGTATTTAAATACACAGTGCAACAAGTGTTCTGGGAGACCGGAGCGATTGTTGACCCGGACCACCACGGACTACTGTCACGGACAACCCTTCATGACTCAAAGCAGCGCTTGTGAATAAGCTGGTGCCCGTGCTTGGCTTTCGAGCAGCACTTTAGAAATTTCGAGTTTACAATTACGATATAGTCTTCGACAGAAGCTAAAAGACGAGAAAAGATGTGATTTAGTGCACTGAATAAACTGACCCTGTATATGTGCTTGACACTAGAATCATCATCAATGTCCATGGGTTCATCGTCCATAGGCATGCCCGGATTAACCACGGTGCTGATTGTGCTGCAGCACAGGGCCCCAAGGTTCGGTGGGGCCCCCAAATTGTAAATTAAAAACTAATATAGTGAGGATTCATGAAAGAAACAGTGCAAAGTGCAATGCATTATGCATAGCAAATTAGCAATAATAACTATGACAAAATATATAACCAAATAATGTCATAGTAGACCTATGATGACACCACTTTGATGTACCCCTCTCAAACTGTACGAGTCACTGATAACTTTTGTGGAGGAAATGCGAGGGACTTTCGATGATATCGAGAAGAAGACTCAGAATTACGTGGAC
Organism: Lumbricus rubellus; assembly: GCA_945859605.1. Classification (NCBI taxonomy): domain Eukaryota; kingdom Metazoa; phylum Annelida; class Clitellata; order Crassiclitellata; family Lumbricidae; genus Lumbricus; species Lumbricus rubellus. Next base: position 3,006,157 of record OX243820.1, on the reverse strand, counting down.
AATCACCAATATAAGGAAGCCGAACCATGGGCGGAGTTTATCAGGGGCTAAGGGGGCGGTCTAAGCCCCGAAGAAGGCCCAGAGTCATATTTTTTACCATGAAGATGGTATCTTTTCCCGTGCTTAGCCCCCACTCCCCCCAAGAAGGTCCAAACTTAAAAATATAGCCTATGCGGGAAAAAATGGATTATTTCGCGAACCGAGGCTTCAATCTCATGACTAAAAAAAGGTTGTCAATTTTTTGGCGAAGAAAATAGTATGTTTTTATAAGATTTCGACCTCATGACTAAAAAAAGTCATCAACTTTTTGAGTGGAGAAAATAGCGGTTTTATGAGATTTCGACCTGATGACTAAAAAAAGGTTATCAACTTGTTTGTGCCGAGGATTAAAAAAATCGGCGCTGCTCGCTCTGGACTAAGTCTCTGCCCCAACATAAGCCCAAGTTTTTAGCCCCCCCCCAAGAACGGAAACCAAACTCCGTTCATGATGTCAGTGCGTGAGTCGTGAGCTCGTGACAACTGTCCTATCTACTTCTTGTGTGCTGTAAAGTATAACAAATTATGTTTCGGGTTATTGTATGTCTGCCTGGCTTCTTAAAATTGTAAGGGGCCCCGTCATTCGATCAGCACAGGGCCCCCAAAACTGTAGATCCGGGCCTGTCCATAGGTGCTTGCTTGCTCTTTCTATCATCTCTTTCCATTTGTGACTTGTCTCTTTCTCTTGCTGTGTGGCTCAACTGCTGCAGTGATCTGTCTCCACACCATTCCGCGATGTCATCCTTCCATTCTCTGAAGGAACGTCCCCTTTTGTTCGTCCCTTCCATAAATACCAAACACCAACGTATTAGATTGACACTAGAATAGCTATAGGCTCTATTCTCTGACATTAGAGTAAGTAAGTAAGTATGTGCTTTATTGAACCGACTGCAAACGCACTGCGGGAACATTGGATGAGAACAGTTTATAGCATGTATAATTGTATACAATTGAAAAAAATCGAAATATGCAATTTGCAATAATCATAGTTGTCATAGTATACAACTACGACTAAAGTAGGCCTACTGCCATAGAATTTCAGGCACTGTGATTGCGTGTTCCAGAGCCTGTCTGGTGCCCGTCTTCAGTTTCGGAGAGAACGATCTGTTCGTTCAGGCCAACAATCCGCACGGATCTTATCTGAGATCATTCCAGGAAACGTTCAAGAAAGTGTTTGGCTTTTCGCCTCCTCTCTTCCACGGTCGCGGTGTTTTCAACTACACGTTCGGAATCCTTCCGTATCGAAAACCAGTCCATACCGTCAGTGAGTGAAGAAGTTTCATGTTATGATGCTCATTTTTGGTCTACGGTGGAGATAACCCAGTGTTCCTCTGTCAGGCTATCTGTATAATTGTGTGGTTTGGTTTTGGCTTATTCCTATGTATCTCCGAATTGTTACGCTATTACTTTACGTGCTATTGGTTCTCAATTGCCGAGGCTAAGATGGAGGGCCCGGTTGCACACTGGATAAGACACTGGCATGGAGATCAGCGGAGCCAAGTTCAATTCCCGAAGCCCCCGTAGGATAGGCATGCATTGTAGGCTGCCTTTAGCGCCGTTGTATTGCAGGCTGTCTGTTCTGTTAGTAGTTAAGATTAATTGATGCTAAATAAGATAACTGCATAACTGTATACTTAATCAATTGTGGTGTGTTATCTGGATTATTGAAAAGACGAAAGAAAAATTATTAATTAAGAAAAATGGGGTTCTTGACATTTGGTCTTTATACCCATGGCTATCTTTCAGGCTGGCTTATATAAGTAAGAGTCCACTTTCATTGATCATATATAGCTAAGCTAATCTCAGCCAGCAGATAAGTTTCTTATCTTTCAGTTGAGAGTGAGACCATTAGTGTTTGACACAGTTGTAACAGGAAGGCATGTAGCGTGATACCACAAATACTAAATCCTGAACCAATAATTCATCTTACTTGAAAGCGATTGCTTGATTACAAGTGGTCAGTTCTTAGTTCTTGTCACCAGTTTTATTTTCTACAATCGGATCAAAGTCTAAGCTTACTTATGTTGTTATCTCGGACACGTGCATGCAATTTCTCACTGTTTTTGACGGTCTCTATCTCGTTTTCGTGGTTGCTGATTGTAGTTGGTCATCCGATCGAAGTTGAGAAAGTTCTCGAACCTGATCAGTCAACTATCGATCATGTTCACCAACAATACATGAACGCTTTGAGCGAGCTATTCGATAAACACAAAGTCCAATATGGCGTCGACAGCAACGTTACCCTCCACTTCATATGACGTTTCTTCACGCTGCTGTTACGTTACGTGATTTAAGATGGAACTGTAAGCTATCTTAGTTGGTGGTAGCAAGTCGTCCGCATGCAGAGGTCGCTGCAAAGCCCGTCCATAAATTATGTGCAGGATTTTTTGGAATATTTATGTGCTAAGAAAATGTTTTCCATGGCAATAAAAAGTATTCAGTTGATTTCGTGCAAACTTGAACTTAAAGTTACATGTATACCAATTTATTGAGACCGAATTGAACCTAATTAAAATGCCTATAGATACGATCATTTTTTTTATTGATATCCTGTGGATAGTTGCGATGATTGATACGACTTGAGCTTCGTCGGACATTGCATATAATTATGCCTAATGTATTATTACGAGATGATAGCAATTGTGGCCTAAGTTGCTTATGTAGTCAAGTAGATGTGTAATTGTAGATGTAAATAAAAGAATGATTGACACCAGGCTGAAGATCCTAAAGTTCGACTCCCCTTCCAGTCCGTTCTAAATACTGCTGCCAGACTAATATCCCGACATCCTCGCTACTCCCACGTTTTTCTTTCATGTTTGATCACTTTCACGACACCTGCATTAGTACCTGTTCCTCCCTCTCTGATCCTATGACCTATGGCAACTGAACCTCCTTTGGACTATTCTTACGGACAACCCTTTTGACTTAATGCAGCGCTCTTGAATAAGCTGGTGACCCGCGGTTGGCTTTCGAGTATTATAGCTATTTAGATTTTGGAGATTAGGCTTATATGGTTTTCAATATAAGATCCTTAAAATCGTGTATTTTGTGTGGGGGGACATCACCTTGTTCACGATTGATCATAATTTCCAATGAATTCATGACATGCAGCAGCAATACATGTGCCTGTCTTTCAAAGGCTTACACTGACTAGTCACTAAGGGGTCTTGGGGAGCGTCTTAAGCTCCCCAGCGGGGTCTGGGGCGGAGCCCCAAAAACTAACGCATTTATGAACCATGCATTTGACTGAAATGATAAAACAGAGAAATGAAATAACTGGTTTGCTCATGTAACCTGAAAGACTGAAAGAGCAAAAACGAACCCAACCCCTATCCCCACAAAACTCATCGTAATTGCCATGGAAAAATTGCGTGGGTCATCTTTTTAGTCCTGGGGTGTTCAAGCACCCCCAGCACCCCTGGTTGCGCCACTGCGTTGTTGTTACCAACTTTATCATGCATGGCAAAAACCAATTCACCGTGAAAAGCCATCAGTGAAAACAAGCAGATCACTCTGACAATCATTATGGGAATGCGTGAGTTTGCCTCAGTGCATAAAAGTTAAGTTTTTGCGCTAGAGTTCATCGCTCTACGAAATATTGGTCTTTCGAGGTGACTTTCTCCCACGGCCTTCACGGGTGAGCAAAGCCAATCTGAGCCCAGGCCACGGCCGTAAATCATGGGGGGGGGGAAGTGAAGGAATCCCTCCCCATATCTAGAAACAGATTTTTGGCCCTGGCTCTGCCATGGTTGAAAAAAGAGCTTTACAAATAGTCAAATACAATGCAATAAATACACGCGTATCTTCTGACAGCTGCTGTCAACTGTCTTTATTCAATCGTTGCGCACAATGTTCAATACAGACATCAACAGAATTGTGTGTCTAAACTCTGACGCACAATCCGTGTAACAGCGTGCACACATTCGTGAAGAACAGTCGTAGGCCTAATTATTATTATTTTATAGTGTTGCGCAATTGCTCTCATTGAACAGAAAGTTATCGAAGTACATTCATTTCGACTTCCCTGTCAACCACCCATCACGATGCTTAGAGTTCAGTTTCGAATCCTGTCGTATCATAAGATCTGTAAATCTCCGCTGTATAAGCCTACAATGCAGGCCATTCAGCGGCGGTTCTTTCAGCATGGCAGTCCAGAGGAAACGAAAAAGTCAACAAGCAACGAACGGACGAGTGTGGAACAACGACCAAAATCTTTTGACGGATTGAGTCATTTGAGTGTCAATCAAGATGGCGGGAAGAAACTCGGGAAAGAAGAATTTGCCTCAATCATAATCACCCGCGTCGAACGCCGTCTTCAGGCCATGGCTGTTCTCGCTTATACCCTTCCCTTCATGGCCGCCCCGCTTCTCTGTCCCCTCCTCTTCATCGGTTCCCTTACGACGAAACTGTGGCCGATAGCGGTGGGTTACGCCGCATGGATATACTACGACATCAAAATAAAGAAGACGTCCAGTCGTGGTGGGAGGGCCTCTGATTGGGTGCGTCGAAGTCGGGTGTGGGTCTACTTCAAGAACTACTTCCCAATGTCCCTCGTCAAGACAGCGGAACTCGATCCGGGGAAGAACTACATGTTCGGCTACCATCCGCACGGGATCATCAGTTGTGGGGCATTTGCTAACTTTGCAACGGAGGCTACCAATTTCAGTGGAGTCTTCCCGGGGATTAAACCGCAAATTTTGACAGTGAGAAGCGTCCACTGGATCCCGGTGCTCAGAAGTCTACTGAAGTCATGTGGTATTATTATTATTATTATTATTATTATTATTTCTATTATTATTATTATTATTATTATTATTATTATTATTATTATTATTATTATTATTATTATTATTATTATTATTATTATTATTATTATTATTATTGTTATTATATTTTTTTACCCGAGGTATCAATGATCCCTCGGGATTTCAAAAAATTATCCGGAGACTTAAAAAATTGTATTCTGGAACCCTATTATTATTATTATTATTATTATTATTATTATTATTATTATTATTATTATTATTATTATTATTATTATTATTATTATTATTTTTTTTAATTTTATTTTATTTTTTTTTTTGCCCTGAGGTACTTCATTCCCCCAGGGACTTATGGACTATTATTAACTGAAGAATGATCGTCTGGTGGGTCAGGCCTCGTCTTCAGGGTGTGAGGCAAAAGTACCTTTGAAAGCGACCAGGTTGAAGCGTTGGATACAAATGGACAGACGTTGAAAAAGAAAGAAAGCTTCACGTCTGTCACCAGTGATAGAAGAGATGCGGCTGCCAATTTCATTTATGAAGTCTGAGGCTGAAGGATTGAACGGGCCCAATGTCTCTATTATTATTATTATTATTATTATTATTATTATTATTATTATTATTATTATTATTATTATTATTATTATTATTATTATTATTATTATTATTATTATTATTATTATTATTATTATTATTATTATTATTATAATTAGTATTATTATTATCTATATAAATAAAATGAAACTTCACTGCAGTTTGTTGCCAGTGTTCTCGGAAAGTTACGGACCGATTGTTTTGAAAACTTACCACAACCTTCCATTCCAATAGTACCGTGTTGTACGATGCTGGCAAACGTGGATGTCATAAGGGGAGTGAATTGGTCTAGAGAGAAGTGAGGAAAGAGCAGAGCAGGTGTCAGTATGTTGCCTAATGAAAGGGTAAGCAGGGCATATCACCGAAGTGAAGTTGAGGAGGGAAATAAGAAGGGTATAGAACCAAATGTTAAGGAGGAAATTGCATATATGTATATATATATTATATGTGATATATTTATATAAATATAGAGGTAAAATAGGTTGGCGAGAGAAGGAGCTGGCAGGAATTAATCAGGCAAAATGACGGGAACGAGAGTGGACGACAGAGAATATATTTGAAATATTATGGGATCAAAGGAACAAAACCAACTGGCAAAGAGACAAAACTGCGAGAAAGGAACCTGGTTAAAATGTGGCGGATAAAAGTCCAAAATCAGTCTCCCGCGTATTTGGTTTTCTCTGCATCATGTGTTCTCGACACATGTTACTATTATGTACATTGTGCGTTCACACACATGCTCAGTACCCGATGGATGTATGCGTTTTTTGTTCCATAAATTTATAGGCTGTGTAGGCCTAACTTTTGAAACACAGAGGTGCACGAGGAATTGTTGCTCTGTGTATTTTGCAGGCGTTTGTGACGTGAGTCGGGAGAGCATAGAGTGGATTCTAACGAAACAGGGAACCGGAAATGCTGCCATTCTTGCTGTCGGCGGAGCAGAGGAAATGCTCCACGCCTATCCTGGAAGTTACAACATAGTGTTGAAGGGGAGAAAGGGATTCGTAAAGATGGCCATACAAACAGGGTATGCAGACAGTGCACTGTGCAGTCGTTGAGCCTTGGCGCTCGTTGAGTGTGTCAATGGCGGGCATGAAAGTTTTAATGCAGTATTTACAGAAAAGGAACGGTGCGCAGAATTTGTGTTTCAGGAAATCGGAGAGATTGCAGAATGAAAATGCAAATTAAAGGACCAGAGATAGGCCTATTGCGGGAAATACTCGTAAATAAGCTGGCCGTCCGCCTCTGACTTTAGAAAGACGTTTTAGAATGTGCGCTTTACGGCAGGGACGGGTCCAGGGTCCCCCCATTGAGAAATCTGCACATATTTTCACCAGCTATTTTGGCGGGCATGCCTGGACGTGCAGACCCCTTTATCAGAAGGGTGACAGAAAAGACAGAGATACAAGCAGTACTATGACTAAAAAAAGGTCATCAGATTTTTCGACCAAAGACTTAAAAAAAAATTTCAGACCCAAGTTCAAATATTTTGCCCCCCCCCCCACCCCCTATTCAAAGATTTCTGTATCCGCCTCGCTTTACGAGCAGGATTAGGCTTTGTAAGTGGAGACGAGAAAGAAGAGTATACTGTTAGACTGTTAACTGCGTAACCAAATCTGTCTCCATACATATACAGATGTCATTCATATATATACATACGTAAAAGTAGCCTACAATTGCACATTGACACGTAAAATCGTATGCGCTGGATGTGAAATTACAATCGTGATCGGTACGTGACCTTTTGGCGCCGACGTTTTTGCGCCGCACGTTTTCCTTGCTCAATGTCCAATTGTCCATACACATTAATCCGACTTCTGCCTTGGCAAGAACCATTTTTACCAATCCAGTTTCCATTAGAGCAACAATTATTGTCATCATTCCAGCTTCTATATAAATAATTATACTTCATCAATGCAAGTCTGGTTGAATGAGATTATCTTGATCAACTATCTTTATCTCACTTCTATTTAAGGTAAAATAATTTTCAGCAATCCAGCTTCTATTTAACCAAGAAGTGTTTCATCAATCCAGCTTCTACTTAGGCGAGAAAAGAATTTCATCTCTCCAGCTTCTATTGAACCAAAGACTTAGTTTCATCTGGTTTCATTTAATACGAACAGTTATTTTCATTAATCCAGCTTCCACGTATACGCCAAAGCATTAGTTTAATCAATTCAACTTCCATTTAGTCAACATATTTTTTTTTCGTCAATAAATGCCCGGCGCAAAAACGTTCGGCGCAAAAACGTCCTGCTTCGGTCGTGATAAATTTCTCTGTAAGAATTTTTAGTTGTGTTGTTTTGCAGGGCCTGTCTGGTGCCCGTCTTCAGTTTCGGGGAGAACGATCTGTTCGTTCAAGTCAAGAACCCTCAAGGATCTTATCTGCGATCATTCCAGGAAGCGATTAAAAAGGTCGTCGGCGCCGTGCCTCCCTTCTTCCAGACGTTCGGAGTTCTTCCATATCGAAGACCAGTCCACACAGTCAGTGAGTGGAGAAGTCTCATATCGTTGTTGCTCATTTCGCGGTCTTGTTTGTATGCGCACTTATTATATAGTACCTCTTCAAGCTCGCAACTGAGAAACTCTCCAGACTACAGCGTGGGCACTACATAGGAGTTTCACGCCGAAGCGCTGAGAAATTGCGAGTGAAGGACTTGCTCAAAGTTCCCTACGCAGCGACTTGAGGTGGATTCGAACCTGCAACGCTCCGGCTGCAAGGCAACGAACATATCCACTACACCACCGCGCCCCACAAATGTTCTTGTTGCTCATTTCGTTGTCTTGTGTAAGAACTAAAGAAAGCCTAGGGATTATGTTATCTGGACATGCTGTGGACCTAATATAGACTAGTTTTACGTATTTCGGAATCGACATTATTATATATTACTGTTAATATTTACTCACTTGTGGATGCGAGATGACTTGGCGGTTACTGGTTAGCGCGCTGCGCGCTTGACTGTCGATCCAGAAGTTGGGTGTCAAATTTATTCTGACATTTTCGCTTCAATAGCGCCCCTCCCACAACTACTCAGATATGATGAATACACTGACTGCACTCGAAGTAGGTCTAGGTGAACCAGGGATGAAGGGACCTGGCTCTCATTTGCCGAGACTAAGAAACAAGCGGCTAACACAAACACCAATGGCTGCCCATCAGTCTTGCTTAAGAGACTGTTATACTTCTATGTTTTGGATTCTTGTGGCTAGCAGACAAACCGTTTAGTCTTTCAGAAATGACCATTTTCGCTTGGCCAAAATGGTAATAGGGCCTTCAACTGAGGCCGATTTGTTTTTCAATGAAGACCCTCGCCACCATAACGCGGCAACGATCATGCATGCGGAACAATGCGATAGTGATGTTTTCAATGTTCCATCTCATACGTATACGGGACGCGGTGGTGTATTGGGTATGTTCGCTGCCTTGCAGCTGGAGGGTTGCAGGTTCGAATCCACCTCAAGTCGCCGCGTAGAGACCTTGGGCGTCCGCTCTGTAGTCGGGAGCGCCTCTGAGTAGGGAGCTTGAAGTGGTGCTATAACAAGTACGCATGCAAACAAAAAACAATCTTTGTGCATGCCAGTAGATATTTTATCTCAGATAATATAATTATGACCAATAATGCTTGTTGACCCAATAATGACACAACTGAAGCTATGTTTTTTTTTTATAGTAGACCCCCGCCACCCACATAATAATAATCAATACTGAACTCACTAGAGCAGTGATTCCCAACCTGTGTGCCGCGGCACAGTAGTGTGCCGCGAGAACTTTGCAGGTGTGCCGCGGCAAAATTCTAAAATGCTATTAATTAATAATGATTCAAAGCAAAACATCCGAAAACATCATTACTACAACATCAAAACTTAAGTCAGCTGATCTTAATCTCTCACACTGTAGCAGGTTAAGATTGCCAAGGGAAATCTTGATTGTTTTCCCAGAGTAATTGAATCTCAGTTTTTAAAAAGTTGCACCTAAAATACTAAACACATTGATAGACCTACAACCAGCACTACAGCATTAGGCCTACTTCCATTCGCTTGCAATCCACAATTTTGACTGGGTAACATGGGCGGAGTTGCGGAGTTTGGTTTCGGTTTTTTTGAGGGGGAGGGGGGCTAAAAACGTGGATTTTGTTTGGAGTGAAGACTCAAATTTTTTCCTAGACCCAAAAAGTTGATGTTTTTGCGAGTATGATAATTATTGTCGTCTCTGGAGCCTCATTTCAATTTGATCTGCTGACTGACTAGACTCACTAGAGTAGGCTATTATTAGATAAGAGGAACATTAAAATTAGAATATAATTAAATAATAGTGACAAATAGATTAAAAATTGATAATTATAATTAAGTGTGCCGCGAAATTTTTACGCCTTAGTGTGCCGCGAAAAGTTTTACTCCTTCTTACTGTACCGCAAGCCAAAAAAGGTTGGGAATCACTGCACTAGAGCAACTATTAAGCATGTAATATCAGTAACTGTTAGCCTAATATCGCGATGAAGAATTTAAGTAGGCCTACTAGATTTGTGTTGATCAAGGATATTAATCCTTCTTAGCCGTAAGAGACATCTTTTCTTCTGACATTGATACTAGTTTTATATTGGGTGTTTCATTATTTTCTCCCATCGTATTCTTCCACAATAGTTCGTAGTCCACTTATACACTTAGCCTAATCTTTTCGATGTCAATGTATTTTGACGATGTTCTTACAATCGTCATCACATTGTGCTGCTGATCTCTGTATTTTTGTAGTTGGTCATCCGATCGAAGTTGAGAAGGTCGTCGATCCTGATCAGTCAACCATCGATCGCGTTCACCAACAATACATGAACGCTCTGAGCGAACTATTCGATAAACACAAAGTCAAATATGGCGTCGACAGCAATGTCGCCCTCAACTTTATATGACGTAGCCTATATCATGATGCTACATCATGATGTTACGCTCAATGGTGGAGAATGGAACTGTAACTATATTAGCTGGTGGCAGCAAGTCGTTCCCAGAGCTCGCTGCAAAGCCCGTTCATAAAATTACGTGCCGAATTTTTGGTCGAATTTGAGCGGAACAAATGTTTCATACTTCGTTTTTCATGACAACAAAAAGTATCCAGTTGATTTTGTGCAAATTTGAACTTATCGCATAAGATAAAACTTGAATCTGTATTTACAGCCAACCTTGGACTAAATAAGGATGGTGCTGGTCCTTTTGGGACGTTCATTGTGAATCACAGTTATTCGTAAAGATAGGGCCTACATCTCTAAAACCAAAACACAACCTATTAAACTTTTATTTGAGGATCCCACAGCCACAGGCAGACCCTTATTAAAAATTCGAACTGGTAAATTTTCTATGCTGGCGCTTGTAGAATGCTAACAGTCTAGTAATGTCGAAAGGACGAGTGAGTAAAGTAAAAGGAGCGGAAGAAGTTAGTCTACTTAGTCATCAGTCGTGCTAAGAGCCATCGTCTTAATTTGTTAATCAACTAACCCACTGATTAAGGGTGAAACGATTATAAATAAACCTGTTAGTTTTAAATGCTGTGTATCGCTATAGCAACTGTTGTCTTTGACCATCAGCTTCTTCAGGGTTTTGCTTGTTTAACAGAATCTTGTAGGTGCAACATTGGTCACATTTCTACTCGTTCGGTCGAACCCTGTAACGTCTGAGAATTTTGTAGAGCGCCGCTTACTGAAGACAGTGCAGGTGCTCCAGAAGCACGACGCAACTGAGGAAATAAAAAGGTCAACAAGCAGTGACAATGGACTGGTAATTGTTAGGCTATGTTGTACATGCATATAATGCCGTGTGATCTTCCCACCGACTGTAGTGCACGGTCAGTGCACTAATTGCTGCTGATGTGATTTGGGCTGAAGTTAGAATGAAAATCTTTTATTGGTTGATTGATTTATTGAATAATTGAATGATTTATTGAATAATTGATGCACTGGCCAACTTACTGCATGATTGATTGATTGATTGATTGACTGACTGACTGATTGATTGATTGATTGACTGACTGTGCAAAGGGCATCTGAAAAGCTTTAAAAATAGTCAAATACAATGCAATAAAATAATCGGGTAACTGCTGACAGCTGTCAACTGTCTTTGTTCAATCCCTGCACACAATGTTTATAGCAGACATGAACAAATTGTCCCATCAATTTCACAAACTGATGAATACTGTTTTCTCCGCTTGATCTCGCCCGGGAGTGCCTCTGAGTAGCTTCCATGCAGTTCCATCCTAAACCACTGAATGGATTATGCTCCCCAGCATGACAACGTCATATGAAGTTGAGGGTAGCATTGCTGTCGACGCCATATTTGACTTTGTGTTTATCGAATAGTTCGCTGAGAGCGTTCATGTATTGTTGGTGAACATGATCGATGGTTGACTGATCCGGATCGACGACCTTCTCAACTTCGATCGGATGACCAACTACAAGCAGTACAACAAACAGTAAACAAATCAGGGAGACAGATCATAGATCGAGGTCAAAGAAACAGTCCAGATAACATTCATATTATATTAGATGGAAAATTCGCTAGATTCAGAATTCACAATAGTTGGTATCGTCGGGGACAACCTGCGTCTCTGTCACCAAACACACCGTTGAGCTGCATTGTCTGGCGTGATTGTAGCATTGTTATCGTGAGTGGGGTGTTAACAAAATGAACTGCCTCAGTTGTAGGCCATATATTACGATTTGGTCAAGCAAAAATGGTCATCTCTGAAAGATTGAACGGTTTGTCTGCTAGCCACAAGAATCAAAAACATAAGAAGTACAACAGTCTCTTAAGCTAGACTGATGTGCAGCCATTAGCGTATGTGTTAGCCGCTTGTTTCTTAGTCTCGGCAAATGAGAGCCAGGTCACTTCATCCTTGGTTAGCATAATACTCTGAGGACAGTCAGTGCATTCATTATACCTGTGCAGTTGTCGGGAAGCGGGGGCGCTGTTGAAACGAGATTGTCAAAAATAAATCAGACCACCAACTTCTCGATCGACAGCCAAGTACGTTAACCGCCAGGTCATCTCGCATCCAAAAGTGCGTAAATATTAACGCTACTGATGATGATGGTTCTCTGCCCGTAGACAGGTTCTATAATGGCTTTCGTCATCCGGGGATGAGGTGAGTGAAGTGGTTTTTCCGTTGCCTTCCCCACAGACAATGATGAGTATAGCTTAAGCAACTTGCCTATATAAGATCGCTCCGCAGCAGCTTGCGCCCCTGCGTCCCACAAGTGCTACCCCGAGATATCTAAATCTCTGAATGTCAACTCCCAGCCCGGGGCTTGAACCGCAGTCCGATGCAACCAACCGGTGTAGCTAACTAGGCTAGTTATTAACACTAAACAGTAATGTCGATTCCGAAATACATCAAACTAGTCTATTCTATTACACCGTGTCCACTGTCCAGATAATAAAATCGCTAGGCTTTCGTTCGTCTTTGCCAAGACCACAAGAAGAGCAGCAACGATATATGAATGAAACTTCTCCACTCACTGACTGTGTAGACTGGTCTTCGATATGGAAGCACTCCGAACGTCTGGAAGAAGGGAGGCACGGCGCCGATGACCTTCTTATTCGCTTCCTGGAATGATCGCAGATAAGATCCTTGAGGGTTCTTGACTTGAACGAACAGATCGTTCTCCCCGAAACTGAAGACGGGAACCAGACAGGCTCTGAAAAACAACACAACTGAAAATTCTTATAGAGTAATTTATCGCGACTGTATTTTTTCTAATTCAACGCATGCAATTGCATGTGTTAACAGTTAATGTACAAAATGTGCTTGTAGGTAGGCCTATGCATAATTATTGCATATATGCATAGATCTATAAATTTATGAATGCATGCATATATCTATAATGTATGGAGACATATTTCAATATGATATTTGGTAACGCAGTTAACAGTCTAACACTGCTCCTCCTACTCCTCTTCTTCTTCCTCTCCACTTACAAAGCCTAATATTATTCGTAAAGTAGAAGACGGCTTATTTACGAGCGCAATTATAGCTCTGGACTTTTTGTAAATTGCATTTTCACTCTACTATCTCTCCGACTTCCTGCAACACCAATTTTGTGCACCCTTCCTTTTATGTAAATCCTGCATTAAAACTTTCAAAATAACGCCATTGACACTCAACGAGCGTCAGGGCGCTCAACGACTGCACACCCTGTTTGGATGGCCATCTTTACGAATCCCTTTCTCGTCTTCAACACAATGTTGTAACTTCCAGGATAGGCGTGGAGCATTTCCTCTGCTCCGCCGACAGCTAGAATGGCAGCATTTCCGGTTCCCTGTTTCGTGAGAATCCACTCTATGCTCTCCCGACTCACGTCACAAACGCCTGTAGAAAACAAAAAGCAGCAAGTCCTCGTGCACCACTGTGTTTCAAAAGGTAGGCCTATACACAGCCTATAAATTTATAGAACAAAAAACGCATACATCTATCGGGTACTGAACGATGTGTACATGTGCATGTGCGTGAGCGTACACTATACATAATAGTAACACATGTGCAGAGGACACTTGATGCAGAGATAACCTAAAGCGGGCTGACGACTTTTTGGACTTTTATTTGTCACAATCATGTTAACCAGGTTTCTTTCTCGCAGTTTTGTCTCCTTGCCATAAGATTCTGTTCCTTTGCTCCCATAATATTTCAAATATATGGTCTGTCCTACACTCTCGTTCTTTGCTGTAATAATTCTTTCCCTAAAACATATGGTTGGTTCCATACCCTTCCTCTATCTCCTCTACACCTCCACTTTGGTGACATATCTTGCTTATAGTATATACAGAGTTGGCCATAAAAGTAATCACTGTGTTTTTTGCAAATAATTTGGTAGAGATTACTTTTATGGCCCACCCTGTATATTGACGCATGCTCTGCTCTCTTCCCACTTATCTCTAGACCAATTCATTTTTGACGCCGATGACCACTTTGCCACCCACTCAATGGCACTCATAGAAACCTTTTAACGCCGAGACTCTAGGAATATTGCCCGGATAATTACTCCCTGAAATACCTTTCCAAATACTTCTTACTACTTCTCGAAAATACTCAACTGACAGACCCACATCTCAAGTGGCGTGGTAAACATTCAGAGCGGCGTTTCTTGTTCCTTTAATAACCTGAGCTGTGAGGCAGTGTGAGTATCGCCACCACGTCACACCCCCCACCCCACCCCAACGTTTAACTAACTGAGGTAAGTCGTCTAAATTTTAAAAAGTCCATGCGAAAACGCCATTTAATTCTTCCTAATGCGATTGAAAAGGAGACACACGTCACGTACCACATGCCTTCATTAGACTTCTGAGCACCGGTATCCAGTGAGCGCTTATCACTGTCAAGACTTGTGGTTTAATCCCCGGAAAGACTCCACTGAAATCCGTGGCCTCCGTTGCGAAGTTAACGAATCTGCTGCACGCCAGAATCCCATGCGGGTGGTAGCCGAACAGGTAGTTCTTCCCCGGATCTAGCTCAGCTGTTTTCACTAGGGACATTGGGAAGTAGTTCTTGCAGTAGACCCACACCCGACTTCGACGCACCCAATCAGAGGCCCTTCCACCACGACTGGACGTCTTCTTTACATTGTTGTCGTAGTACACCCATGCGGCGTAACCCACCGCAATCGGCCACAGTTTCGTCGAAAGGGTGTAGATGAAGAGAAGGGGACAGAGAAGAGGAGCGACCATGCAGGGGAGGGTAAATGCGAGGACAGCCATGGCCTGGAGATGGCGTTCGACGCGGGTGGCTAAGATTGAGGAAAATGCCCCTTTCCCCATTTTCTTCCCGCCATCTTTATTGACACTCAAAATGTCAAAAGATTTTGGTCGTTGTTCCACACTCGCCGCGTCGTTGCTTGTTGACTTCTTCATTCCCTCGAGGCTGTTATGCTGAGAGCGCCTCTGAATGACCTGCAGAGTTAACGGCGATTTACAAATCCTCAGATGCGACACGATTCGAAATTCAAGTCTGAACATCGTGCTGGGTGGTTGGCCAGACAGGCAGATCGATAACTTTCTGTTTCGTGAGGGCAATTATACGAAATATTCTTTCAAGAACGTATAGGCCTACGCAAGTCAGAGGAGTAGGCCTAGTCCCGAGGCCTGTGCTTCATGGCTGTTGTAGACTGCAGCAGAGCTTTGCGCCGGACGCCTCCGACATATCGTCGGCGCCATCGCCTCCGCCGAATTTTTCTGATCGGCGCGTCGCCGATGTCTATCTGATTAGTTTATTTCTTTTGTTGTATTTTCATGCTTGCATGATCCTGCAATAAAATTGATCCGTCAGTGCGAAAAAGACATCTTTTCAAATTTATTGCCTATTGTGCTCTCACAAGAGAAAATTGAAGTGGCCAATAATAATTTCGCTATACGCTGTATTATCATTATCGACTGGGTGGATATTTTGTCTACACTTGTGTGCTGAGGCATCTTTCGTGCATAACAATCGCCTGTCAGCGCAGAATACTCAGATATATTAATTTTAAAAATAATTTGCCTGGTCGTCGCTCGGAAAAGTTTCTAAGAGACGATGAGCATGAATTAATAACCTTGCAAATAATGCGTTGCATCTGAATAGAACGTCACAAGAAGGGGTGTGTTGAGTCAGGAAGAGACGAAGTCTACTCCGAAAAAACAATGTCGGGCTGTGTGTCTTACGTCCAGGCACTTTTAGTACAGGATGAAGGAAGGAAAAGAGACGCAAGGACTTTCAGCTATTAATATGAGTAACAATACAGGCAAGAGGAAAATAATAAAATGCAGGGCTGTTAGACATGACATAGGCTACTCGTACATGCAACGCCACAGGAGGACGTACCAAATGAAAGCGGCACATATTCTGAGGGCACAGAAGTAGATATTAGACTTCTATGCTTTATATCTATATGGCTTGTCTAGGTATTTTGGCGCCCGAGCGAGTCACGAGTGATTGCAATCGGATGTTATCAGCGATATTAAAAACACGTTTGACGATTTATTTGTATGACCCAGTTCAATTCTATGGATACCTTAGACCTACATGGCAAAGTGTGAAGGCATCATTGAAATATCAATCTTGTACTGAAATAAATGTAGGCTTAAGAGAGAGAGAGAGAGCGAGGGAGAGAGAGAGAGAGACAGAGAGAGAGAGTGTGAGTGAGAGAGAGAGACAGAGAGACAGAGACAGACAGAGACAGACAGAGACAGACAGAGACAGACAGAGACAGACAGAGACAGACAGACAGACAGACAGACAGAGACAGTTACAGTTACAGACATAGAGACAGACAGACAGACAGAGACAAGAGAGAGAGAGAGAGAGAGAGAGAGAGAGAGAGAGAGAGAGAGAGAGAGAGAGAGAGAGAGAGAGAGAGAGAGAGAGAGAGAGAGAGAGAGAGAGAAAGAGAGAGAAAGACCCATTCACACACGCGCGCGCGCACACACGTCCGTAACTTTATGGACGGTGTCCATGCAGTCATGGACGACCGTCCAGGGAGTGCTGGCCAAATAAGTGGCAGAACGACGTCCAGCCTGGAAAAATAAGTGACTGGACGCTGTCCATGACCATCATGCCACGGATTAAAAATAATTATTGCATTCGGAATTTTATTAATTCCGTATGTAATAATTATCTGACAATCATTGTCGATTAATTATTGATATGACAGTTGTTTCAAGCTATAAAAGTAGCCTTCAAATTGTTACTCTTACTTCATTATCTTTCATCAGCTTGAAGCTTTAGACGACCTTCGCCTCTCTAACCTTTGAGAGCCTTGACATGGGACTTTCCGAATGACCCTGGACCGATCTTGAGGCAGTATCTTCTTTTGTCTCAAAACGCCGCGCCGTCCACCGTCGCCGAGAATTTGTCGGCGCCGCCGCCGCCAACCAAAAATGACCTGAACGCCGCTGCCGAAATTATCAAGTCGGCGCAAAGCTCTGGACTCTGCAGTAAACAACTAAACATGACATTGTGTGCAACGAGTGAACAAAGACTGTTGGCAAGTGTCTTTAAAAAGGCATTGTATTTTAACTATTTGTAAAGGTTTTCAGATGCATGCCTTTACTCACCCGTGCAGACAGAGGTGAAGGTCTTCTCGAAAGACCAATATTTCTTAGAGCGATGAACTCTAGCGCAAAAAACCTAAACTAATCTTTATGCACTGAGGCAAACACATGCGATCCCATTATGAAGGAGGAATAGGTTTTTGACATGCACGGTAACACTCTGGAACGAAAAGCAGATCAGCACGGAGGATGCGGTATCACTTTTCGTTATGCACACGCTATAGTATACAGTTGTCTATTACAATGAGAATTCATGTTTTCACGCCAGTGGCTAAAGATTAGCTTTCTTGCGCTAGGGTTAATCGTGCGTGACTGCTATTTGACGTTGGTCTTTGGTGGCGACCTTGGTTTCGTGTGACTCGTTGTGAGCAAATCGCTTCTAAAAAGCATTGATCAAGAGTACGGAGACGGGGATGGGATAAGAGGAGGGAGGGACCAGGGAGAGAGAGTAGAGAATTGTAGAATATTGGCAAAGTATGATGTCAAATTCGAGGAGACGAGTGGGATGTGAGATGACAGGATGGGAAGTGACGGGAAATGGAGAGGCCAGAGTTCGTAATAGACAAAGAAGGACATGAAGCGCAGTAGGCTAGGGCAGATGATGTGCGAGTAGGCTAGTGGAGGAGAGGAGGAAGCAAGGATGGTGAGTTAAGGATGGCTGAGGAGAAGAGGTGAGAGGAAGGGATTGTGTTCAAAATATTATGGTATACGCATAACATTTCCCATAACATAACGACAAGTAGGAAGAGAGTGGAAGAACAGGGAAGGGAGAAGACTGAATGAATGACAACGGGAGGAAGAACAGAGAATTTGGTCGAAATAATTTATTGTTGTAGCAAAGAAATAGAACCAAATAGTTGAGGCACAAAACTTTTCGAAGCAAATTAGGTGACAGACGCAAAGTCTACTCGTCATCCTGCCTGACTAAGTTCTCTCTGCATCTCATTGTATATTTTCTATGCAAGTTTACGTAGCATATACGTAGGCCTGAAGTCAGTGACTCGTGAAGTATGAGAATTATTGTAGAAAAATAACTGAGACGTCAGACGTTGATTTAATAATTCTTTTATCTGTGATCATTCAGGAGATCTGCACACAATGCTGTCCAGCTCATGTAAACATCATGCTGTGACTGCAATTGAGACGTTGCCTCGGGCTTTAATAGGGTCTTGAGCAGCAGGTCACTAATCGATGGTATTCGCGGGTAAACAGCGTGTAGTAGCCTACGGGGGCCATTGCAGACAACTGGGCAAACCACAGAAAAGGCTCTATTCTGCATGGTTGCAGTTCGTGCGAATGGGACCAAGAGCAATCTTTTCTGTGCAGAACGGTGGCCTTGTATATGTATACATGTGAGCAACAGACCTATTGCCAGGCAGTCTATAGGCCAATACCAGGGTGACTGCCTAACCAGAGCAGTGACCCCACCGTCCCCACGTCCCTACATTCAATGGGGTGTCGGGTCCAGTGTAATGTCTCTGGTAATTAAATGTAGTTGGTCATCCGATCGAAGTTGAGAAGGTCGTCGATCCTGATCAGTCAACCATCGATCATGTTCACCAACAATACATGAACGCTCTGAGCGAACTATTCGATAAACACAAAGTCAAATATGGCGTCGACAGCAATGCTACCCTCAACTTTATATGACGTTTTACATGCTGCTGTTACATTAAGTGATTTAAGAAGGGACTCAAAGTACTTTGTTTAGTTGATTGTGACAAATCTTCAGCAGAGGTCGTTGCTTGCAATACCCATCCGAGAATAAATTGTCTGCCAGTCTGCAGGTGTGTTTATCTGTTCCGGTTTTTTCCTTTTCATACATTGTTGAACTATACTATGCTATGCTGTGCTATGTATACTGCAGATATACACTACACTATACTACACTATACTAAACTATACTACACTGTACTACACTATACTATTTTTGGATTTATAAAGTACAACCTAATCAGAGACGCTCCCAGTGCGAAGAATCCCCTTGAAAAATAAAAGTTTTAAGGAAACGCGCAGAAGCAGTAGTGCTTCCAGATAAGATCTGAGAACGAATAAAATAGTAGGGAGGCCATTCCACAGCACAAGTCCGGCAGGAGCAAAGGCACGATGCTGGGCTGTAGAAGTCCGAGACCGTGAACTGGTGATTCACCGGAAGTTGACCATTGTAATCGTATCGTATACTCTCGAGACTTTTACAGCGCCCACAAAAGCTAAATCGCGGGAACCAGCTTATTCATAGACGCATAATAAAAACAATATCGATAGACAGCGGGTCAAGTAGTGTTGATCAAGACGATGCCAAGGTATCAGAGGTTTCACACATCGTCTGATGATTGGAAGAAGAGAGCGGGGTTGATGCGGATCTTTTCATCCGACAAATCTTCATCCACGTCTCCAGATCTGTTCTCCATTGCTTCCGTCGGATCCTCTCCGAACAGACACGCTCCCACCTTGACGGAGGACGTGTCCTGGGTGGACCTGCCGGACACCAACTTCAGCGTGACGATGCCTGGAACGTCCTGGAACCCGATGACAACCAACTGACCGTTGAGGGCCACATCGAAGGACTGGATCCTCGAGTCCGGTGAGAAGACGCAGAGCAGCTCAGACTGTTCAAGGTCCCAGACGGATATGTTCCCAGCGCAGACAACAGCACGAGTGGCGTTCCGGGTCAGTCGGAGTTTTGCGTTAACACCCTCGTTGAACCTCGGATGACCAGGGAGTTCCAGAAGGTCCAGTGGAGAAGGAACTTCCGGTTGCCAGACACACAGACGGTTACGGTCCGCTGGAGACTTCGTCTGGCTGCAGAAGACGATTCGTCTCGCGTCATCGCTCACGGCAATCGCGTTGATCCACCCATCGTGGCTCAAACGATGCGCGACCGTTCCGCTTCGGAGATCCCAGACGCTGACCAATCCCTCTTTCTCGTCGTCGTCGTAGGTCACCGTGACGAGGCTGCGTCCATCGCACGTGATGTCCGACACGGTCAGCTGCATCATGGAACTCGCGCTTCGCAGGACGCACACCTGTTTATGCGATGAATTCAAGTCGAAGACGCAGAGGTGGTGAGCGTTGAATGATGCAACCATCGTTAATCGATCTTCGCTGACGATGAAACCATCGATGCAGTTGTGTCGCTCAGATTGCAGCTCATGTCTTCGTCGACGAGCCGTCTCCACCTCGGCGTTGTGACGGCGACCCCTAGCGGTCCGGGTCTCACTCCGTCGGGTCCATGGTGTCATGGCCGCACTGGATGCGAAGCGACGACGACCAACTCCACCAACAACGGTGACGGAGTTGTCTTCATCCAGATCTCCAGTCGGTTCTTTCTCGCGGAATGGGATTTTGATTTGGAAGAGGATATTCCCGGTGGATACATCCCAGACGAGGAACTGGGTTCGACTGTCGGATGGAGTGAGCAGCTGATCGTCGCTGAGAAGGGCGTAATCGTCGATCGGAAGAACTGGAATGGTAAGACCGTCTGCCTCCGTTCTCCACCGACCCAATCGAAGGTCATAGGCCTTGATGCTTCGATAGACGAGCAGGACATCCACCTCTTCGTCTTCAGCTGTTACTTCCGCTTCCATCTTTACGTACTCCCTGTTGCAGAGGATAACGACCATAGAGTTGTGCAGCAGAAGCGTGTCGTCACTTCCGCTGGTCAGTTCCGCTTGACTGTGCACGACGCTTCCGCAGAAGTCATGCATCGCCACGTTCCACACGTCCACTCTCCTCCCGTCCGTCGACTGTGCCAACACGTACTGCGGATGGTCACGCATCGTCAGGATCCGCGTCACGCCTGAGCGAGGACGCTCCTTCACACCTTTAGCCTCGACGGATTCCTTGAGGTTCCAGACTCGCACTTCGTTCCGGCGATCACCAGTGGCGGTTAAGACGAAGCGCAGATCCCCAACGGCGCCGAAAGCAGGTGCCCCGCCATGCTTAGCTACATGCTTGTGCGACTCTGTCTCAATGTTCCACGTGGATACACACGATGTGCCGGTGGTTTTGTTGCTGCAGAAGGCAACGGCATGCGACCCGATGGCGTTGACGCTCAACTCCGCGATGACGTCCCAACCGCAGCTTTTGATGCTTCGCAGCTGCTTCCCTGTGTCCAGATCGAAAACCTCGAGACAGACCCTGTCCAGGAGCTTCGTCTCTGGGTATCTCGCGGCGCATATGCCGTACGTCCTTGATATCACAACCGCTGTGATCGATCCCGTTTCATGAATCCTCATCTTTCGAATCGCTTTCCCTTCCTTCAGATCGTATACCGTCGCAGCATTCGAGTCCCTCAACGCGTAGAGTATCGTCGATCCAGCGCAGGTCTTCGATAGGATCGTCGTGCTGTCCTTGTGCACTGGCTTCCACGTCGATTCCTGGAGTACAGTCTCGCGGAGAAGTTCGAATCGCCCTTCGAGGCTCCAGACGCGTAGGTAGTTCGATCCCTGGAAGACAGCGGCCAACAACGTCCCACCGGAAGCAATGACCAAGGCAGCCGGATCCTTGAACTTCCTCATCGTCTGGAGGCAGTCCGAGGTCCGTAGATCCCAGATTCGTAAGAGTCCGGCTTCAGACGTGACGGCTATTCTGTCAGAGGGGGCGAGACGTATCTCGTAGACATCCCGACCAACTCCGCGGATCTTCCGCAGAGTCCAACCAGTGACAAGGTCCCACAATCTCATCGTGTTATCCGCTGAGGCGGTAACTCCCCGCAGACCGTCCGCTGATGTTGCCAGAGCGGTGATCGGTCCCCGATGGGCGCTGAGCAGTTGGTAGGAGGCCCCGCTAGGCGGCACAAGACAGGCCACCGATGGGATCAACGCCACCAACGTAGACGAGTACGTTGAATTGTCGCGTGCCCGACGTAGCATCGTCTTGAGGTATGGGTACTTGTCGGGATCTCTCTCCGACACTGGTTTGTCGGAAGCGAGGATCTGCAGCAGCCTTCCCGCAAACTGTGAAGCGAGCTGTCGAGGGTCGTCATCGAGTACGAGAGCGGACAAGCGGACGACCTTCAGGACCAGTCTCACCTCAGGGTCGTCCTGTTCAGCGTTGACGGCAATTTCCAAGTCGCTGATAAGTTGGCGGAGTCCGAGAGTCGAGGATTCGCATCTCGCCAACAGGTAGTCGAGATTGCAGAAGCAGAATTCCTTCAACTTGTCCAACTGTTGACTGAACGTCAGGTGATGAGGCAGCTCTTCTAAACGCCGCACGTTGTAAACTCTTCGAGAGGGATGTTCAGCACTGCCTGCCTCATCCGTCTCTCCATCATCCCAGTACAACGGTTGAGCCGTGATTACAGGCTTTGCAGCCGCCTTTCCCTCTCCCTTTCCATCTGCCTTTCCCTTACCCTTTCCCTCTCCTTTTCCCTCTCCCTCTCTCTTTCCATCGGATGTGCCCTGGTCGGAAAAGTACTCGGCCATGACCTTGTGATACGTTCTTAACGTCCTGCCATCCTTAACGTACCTCTCTTTGACAATCTCTCGATACAGCACGTGTGCGTACTTTTTCATCAGGTACCCGTCCGAGTAGAATTCCCTAAAGAGAACTCGACCTTCATCCAGGAACCTCAGAAGCATCAACGGCGGAAGTCGCCTCAGAGGCAGTCTCTGAAGGGCGTGAACCTCATCGAAAACCAGTTCATCCAAACATAGAAGATCATCCAGCTCGTTCGTAGTCAGACCGTGTCTGGCCAGTGCCAGGTACCCGAGCGCTCTGCGAACCATGACGTCTCCGTATTCCCGTTCCAGTCGACCAAGAAGCGTCAGGACAATACTCCGGACGGTCGGTCCCAGTTTGACATCATCCGTGCTCGACGTCCATCGTGACGCTTCCTCAAGGACCAGCTGGACGTAGAGCGGTGACGGACACGCATCGAAGGACTCTTCGATGATGCTCTGCTGCGTCTTCGTCACGCTTCTGTCGTTCCGCTTCGAAAACCAATCGTGCGTGACCCTGGCAATGTCGGAACGTGGAAATTCACCGAGTTCCATGAAGTTGGAATCGTTTGATTTTTCATCGCTCTGAATCCAGTTTCTCAGTGATCGTAAGCAGGAGTTTGTGTCCTCTGCTGAGGTCGATATGACGAGTCTGACATTTGACGGAAGAGTTTGTGGGATCCAAAGGATTCGGTCTCTGTCGTTTGACGCTGAAAGGCAAAAATGTATTGTGGTATCGTGGTAGTTAGTGAAGATTAACGTACCCGGTACGTCGTACTTCTACCTCGCCCGGTGTTCCTTTATAATGGCACTAGCAGAGTAATGGAGTCTTTCAGGGACCCGAGCAAGGTAGATATATGCAGAAAAGTTTAAGATTTTTATGCCTTTTAAAATATAATAATTGCAGAGAATTGAGTAGAATCAGCTCAAAATTCAAATCACAACTTAGTAAAATCCTAATTTGTATGTCAACATAAAATTGTGGATCGTCCTGCACTTTCGTCGCTTCAATGTGTGTCGAAAAACTTAGTTTCTCACTGAGTTTTAAGATAGTTTATGAGCCCGTGACTGCCTAGGGGGAGGGGGCAGGAATTTCTTTCGGTAGCCTAGCATAGACTTCGCCAATATTTATTTATTTGTGCGGTAGCAGATTTTGCGTTACGCGATGGCAAGGTGCATACATTGTGTAATTATTGCATGAGGATCAGCATTTAAGGCGCAACTCGTACCTTGAAGTTCGTGCACTGAATCGATGAAAAGAAAGATTGCTTGATGTTGAGAAATTGACTCCAGTCGATCTCTGAAGTCGTTGAAAAGAGAATTCCATTCCTAAGACAGTAACAGAAATCATCATCGACTAATCGCATTTCAAAGCATTCTACGAGTGTATGAACTAAGGACAGTAATTCTCACCGAGTCGGAATTGGATACACAACCGTTGTAATTGAATTTCGACCTACCTACCTACCTACTTATACCTACCTACTGACTGACTGACCGACCTACCGGCCGGCTGTCTGGTTGGCTGACTCACTGACTGACTGACTGGTTGACTGACGTAATTACTGGCTGATTCGTTTGACTGGTTATATTTTTTATTTCGTGGATTGGTCCTTTGATTGGCTGACTTAATTATTTCTTATATATTCATTTACAACGCATGCGCAAATGTGTTGAAAACGGAACTCACACGTGGTACTGGTTCCGGATGATCTGGCGACTGAAGGTAGCTGAGCTGGAGACAAAGAGATCGTAGAAGAGACAGAACCGTCTGCGATTCCATTGTCTCCCCAGCCAATCGCACGACTGTTATGCTGCGTCTGTAAAATATTGGTAGTATGTAGCCTATTGTTCTCTGTTCTGGTAGGCAAGTCAAAGGCCTTGAATCTCACAAAGCATTTTGATAACATTAATAGCATAATTAATTATTACAAGGTGGGACATTCAAATTGAAACAAAAAAAACAAGTCTTTCAAGGCAAATGAGAAACATTTGAGATTGAAATATTCGCAAAAACCCAGACCGAAAATGCTGGCATACACCCACAAACACACACACACACACACACAAACACACACACAAACAAATACAATTGCTCTACCTCTTGACCCAGTTCTTGGCTTCTATGGCGGCTTTTGAGATGAGTGACGTCACACCTGACCCAGTTTTTCCTGAGACGACCAACGGGCGATGGCTTCTGCCTCTGATGTATTTCTTGATCACCATCATCTCCCTCTGCCGACCAACAAACGACTGAGATCTGCGAACAGACAAAATGAACTTCTAACAGCAGCAACCCTAATGGTTAACAGCATAAATACACATGCGCAATTGTGCATTACTAATGTTGTTTACTGGGTGTCACATCAATGATCACAGCTCTGGCTAGGACGATGGTCAAAGAAATCAGAGAGAACAGAAATTTCTAAAGGAAAGCAATGTACAGAAAACTGAATTGGTCAACATTGTCCCCTGTCCCAATATCTCTCAGTGCATCCACAAACTGTTCCTATCGACACGTCTGTCTTTATCAATGTCCGCATCACTGTCCCTGTCTCCCCCTATCCTTATCTCAGTCTTTGTAAATCTATCTGTTTTTTTCCTTTTCACTTTCTCTGTTCCTGTCCCCCATATCTGTCCCTATCTCTATCTCGATCCCTTTCTCTGTCCATCGCTATGGTCATATTTCTCTTTTGCCACGTCCTTATTTCTTTCTTGCCCCGTCCCATCCCTCCCTTGCCCCGTCCCTGTCCCAATCCCTGTCCATTCTTCCATGGATTTCAAACCTGTTCACACATCCAGACAGATGCGCCGCTATTTCCCGCTCCAGCCTCGACCGTTCGTCCACCGGAAATGCTTCGGCTGCTCGATCGATGACGTCACGAACTGCGTCATCGAAGGCGCCAGTCAGTCGTTCGACATAGGGGGGCAGTTGGGTGCGTGTGGCCCTCGCAGCGTTGTCGTCAATCCCGATGGGTAGCGAGTAGGTATGGACGACCCTTCTTGGTAACTGTTAATATTATGACAAAGGCAGGATGAACCATTAATTATAGACATTCGCATAATTATATTCGGTGAATTTATGATAACTATTCGTCTAATTGGCAGCAAAACTGATAGGCAAACTGCAATTTGGTAAATTGAAATCTCGCCACTGCTCGCAATCTGCAGGCAGAGCCAGACCATATTCTTATTAAAGGAGGAGGGTCACTCTAATGATTGCGCTACTACACGGTGGTTAAATCGAATCTTCCGCTACTCATTGCAATATTGCAACAATTGATGTCGTGACACTTAATACTCATTCAAGTTAGCCTATGTATCTCCTGTTCTTCTACTTCCTCTCTGTTTATTGACCAGTAATTATAATTATTTCAGAATAATAATAATGTTCTTGTGAACTGACCGCATTGTTCAGCTTCCTGGCCAAAGGATCTTCGCTAAGACCTCTTCCTGTGGTCTTATCAACAATGTCCGAAACGCCATATGTGGATTCAAGGTCACCTGGAACGCTCTCGTTAGTGATAAGGTCAAGGTCAAGGTCGGAAGGATCTTGGACTTCCGGTCGAAACCAAAGACACGAATCGAATGAGTCATCATCATTTTTGTCGTTGTCGTTGTTGTTGAGTTGATGAAGATCGAGAAAGTGATCGAGTTCAATCTCACACGCTATGATTATACAACAACAACTACAACTACAGGCCTAACTGATACTACTAATCTACTATGGTAACTGTTGTCATCATTTTATTAATGTTTTGTAAATACCACTATGGCAATTATGATTTTTTATCATTAAACCTGTTACTATTGTTATCATCATCGTCGTCGTCGTCGTTATCATCATCATCGTTATCATCATCATCGTTGTTGTCGTCATCATCAGATCATCATCATCACCATCATCATCATCGTTGTCACCTTAGATAACGATTGAGACAGACAGCCAGACAGACACACAGACGTACATGATGTGAAGTACTTTTGTAGCGCCCTCTTATCGTCGATGAGAATCTTAGAAGCGAAGTCTTGAATAGTCTGAAGGAGAGTCTTTCCGACGAACGACCAGGACTTCCTCGCTTGCCACCGGATGCGTCCGTTCCGACTGAGGACGTCCGGAAAGAGGACACTAGATGAAGGAGTTGAACAGGACAATGTCAAGAATTAGGAAATACGGTTTTAGATTACCAGATGTATTCAGATATTTTTTGTCATCGCCCTCCCCCCCCCCTTATGAGCGAGTATTCAGAGGCGTGGTGTAGATAGAGGAAAGATACAATGGCAGACATTCACACTGGAAGGCAGAGGGGCAAGATTACGGAGCGATAACGATTGAGACAGATAGGCAGACGGACGGACTGCAGGCGGACAGATTGACGAATAGACAAATGGACAAATGGACAAACAGGTGGACAGACAGACGGACAGACAGACGGACAGATAGACGGACAGGTATAGAGACAGAGGCAGAGAGAGAGAGAGAGAGAGAGAGAGAGAGAGAGAGAGAGAGAGAGAGAGAGAGAGAGAGAGAGAGAGAGAGAGAGAGAGAGAGAGAGAGAGAGAGAGAGAGAGAGAAACCCAGAAAGACATGCCAGCAAAAGCCCAGCATACATGTAGCTTACACGAAACACCTTATATACATAAATTTATTTATTTATTTGCATAAAATATAGAAGAAGAAACCGAGACAGACAGACAGCCAATCAAACAGACAGGTCGAAAGACAGACAGAGGCAGAGACAGCAACTGTCCAAAACACAATCGAAGTTCCAATCACCTTGGCGCATGGAGTCTATAAACGCCAGGAATTCTGTTCTCATCCAGTTGATACCAAGAAAACATCGTCTGAATTCTTTCCTGCAAGACCTCAACAGACATCAACTCCTTCTTCTCCTCCTCCACACCATCAACCAAATCCGTGTCAATGCGTTCCAGTTGATCCTCTTCCTCATCTTCTTCCTCTTCCACTGGTTCTTCCTCGAGTTCCTCTAGTTCTCCTGGTGCCTGGTGGGTTGACCTTGACGTGTTTTCCTCCTGATTGAGTGAGTTTCGAAGCCGTTCCTGCTCCTCGGACATCGCCTGGATGATGGTGTGGAATTCCCGATGGGGGATTTCCGTCGGTAAGACTTCGGATGGTGCGTTGCTCTCCGTCAGAAACGTCTGCAGAAGATTATCAAAAGTTCATCAGTTTTGCATTCATTCATTCATTCATTCATTCATTCATTCATTCATTCATTCATTCATTCATTCATTAAAATATTTGTTATACATGTAGCTATAGGTATCAGCCCTGTCACTATTCACTATTCAGTATATTTACATGACTATTGACTATGGATCCATTATCAGATGTAGCCTACATGTAGGCTACATCACTCATCTTTATCTTGTTTAATGATTCTTACTGTGTCTTGCAATACTTCGAAACAGATTTCTTTAGATTAGTAAGCACACTGCGAGTGTTAGAAATGTGAGCTGTGACGTAGTTAATTATTGAAATCAACGATTATTATACTGCCGTGAAAAGCCGATTTAAAGGTGTTTAAGCTTAACGCAAAACTTTCAGTATAATTATTTACATGACTATAATAAGATCCATATAATTCATTCATTCATTTGGACATTTATATAGCACTCCTTCAAGTAAAAAACTACTCAGAGGCGCTCCCGATTCCAGCGCCCAAAAGGAACGGTTTTAAGTTTAGCAAGGAACGATCCTGGTAGAGTCCCAGAATGTACACGTAGCTCAAAAGGAAGGCTATTCCAGACCAAATGTACATCACTAATTTTTATCTTGTTTAAAGATTCTTGCTGTATCTCGCAATACTTCGAGACAAATTTCTTTCGATATGCCTGTAAGCACGCTGCTAGGGTCAGAGATGTGAAAATATTGTTCTAGAATCTAGATTTTCTAAAAGTAATGTAGCAAACGATTGAAATCAACGGTTATTATAATGGTGGAAAAGACGATTTAAAGGTGTTTAAGCTAGCGATATCTTGTTACCACAGAGCCGTTTTCATTCATTCATTCATTCATTCATTCATTCATTTATTCATTCATTCATTTATTCATTCATTCATTCATTCAATCAATCATTCATTTATTCATTCATTCATTCATTCATTCATTATATGGATTTAAATAGCGCCTCTTAAAGAAATCTACTCATCAGTCTCGGATCGGATCGGATAAGATTAGATTAGATTAGAATTATATTAAACAAAACTGGGTTGATCAGACTAATTCTAGTTTTCGCTCAATTTCAGTTTACGTTCACAAAATACTTTCAGTTACAGTTATGCTTAACGGAAGAGAATATTTTCAGTTCTATATCTACTTAAGATTAACGAAAAGACAAGTGAAGACAAGATTATCATCATCATGGAGCATTAATTGAAGAAATCCATCAAACGCCATCACTTGCCACGAAGTATGGATGCCTTCCCAGACGCTTAGCATCGTCATGACAACGGGTGATTGTTGTCTTCAGCAGCCTTTGTTCCGTGTGCTCCTCGATTCCCGATTCGTCCATCCCCCACCACGGATCAACGATCTCAAGGTTGATACCACGACTGTTCCCGTATTCAATCAGACGTGGATAGACTCTTTCCATCAACACCGTTCGCTCGTATTCCGTCTCTGACAAGACAAACCAATCAAGCAAGCAAGCAATCAATCACTTATTCAATTAATTATTCAATCAATCAATCAATTAATTAATAAATAAATAAATCAATTGATTACTTAATCAATCAGTCAGTCAGTCAATCAATCAATTAAACAATTAATGAATTAGTCAATCAGCCAGACTAGCCAGTCAATCAATCAGTCAGTCAGTCAATCCATCAATCAATCAATTAGGCAATTAATCAATTAATCAATCCGCCAGTCAGTCAGTCAATCAATAATATTAGTCATTCAGTCAATCAATCAAGTCTGTGCCAGGCATTGACATCCAATTTTTTGGCTAAAACTTACTAAGGACTACGCTCGTGGTATCTAAGCACAAAACACAGCTGGTATACATAGTACGACTCAAATAAGGAATCTAACCGGGTGTGGAGTGAACATAGAAACCAATCGACGCTGACTGATGTCTGTCGGAGAAACTGAAGTCTCCCTGCAGAGATTTCATCCGCAACCCAACTTCCGCTCTGCCCAGTACCTCACTTTCTTCGACGTCGCGATCAGTCGCTGACGTCACTGGACTGACAGCAGCATCCAGGTCCTCATCGCCGTCCAGTATTCTCCGACTGCCTGGACGACTGAGAGTTGATCCACCGACCAGCCGAGTCCTCGCTTCTCGAGCAACATCAGATCTACTAGATTCAAGGACGACGTCGAGGCCTGCCTTGTCTGACGCTTCGGGAAGTCCAGGCAGCGCAAGGTAGAAGGGTGGAACGAGGCTTGAGGGACTGGCTGATCCTTTGGAGTTCAAGGGTGAGATCATCCTTTGAGTTTTACGAGATCCACTTCCTCCTGAGGTCTTGAACCTCAGACCGACATCGTTGTAAGCTGACAAGAATGTGTCTTCCTTTGATTTCAACTAAATATCGAGAGAGACAAACACACAGACAGACAATGAAATGAGGAAATACCGGTGCTCTTGCTTCTGTCTGATCATCAAGTGTATTTATAGGAAGACCTCATGAGCGAGGGCTAATGCCTTTGGCGTTGCTTCCTTTTATCATATAACTATTGTTATTTCTATTTTTGTTTCTGTTGTTGTTTCTATTGTTGTTTCCATTGTTGCTCTGTTGTTGCTTCTATTGTTGTCTCTTTTTCATTTTTGCTCCTGCTGTTATTTCTATTTTGCTCTTATTATTGTTTCTATTGCTGTTGTTTTTCTATTGTTGACTCTATTGTTGTTTATATTGGTTTTTCTTCTAATGCTGAATGAGTGAACGAGTGATTGAACGACTAAGAATGTCTTACCGTCTGTAGATATTGATAGACGTCATCGTTTGCGCCCAATCGTTCAGCACTTCCGGTGACGTCATCCGATGACGTATGAAATCGTCTTTCGAGTCTCATGTAGATCTGATTCTGTTAAACGTAAACCGAACGAGAAAAGTTAGGGCGTTCATGAATATTCATGGCTGCCAAATAAATTATTTGAAATGATTTTATTCAATCGCATGGATTATAGTCTAATATTAATAATTTTATTTACCCGTAGATTTTCGACGAGTCGACTTTCGAGTTGAAGCTCTGTAACTCGAAACGGTTTCTTTCTGCTGCGACGGATTCGCTCAACCTGAGTCTAAAAACATACAGTCATATATCACACGAAAGATGGCTACACTGGACTTTAAAAATAGATGCTGATTATAACAATGATAATGATGAGATGAATGATAATAAATAATTAAAGTAATAATAATTGTGATTATTTATCTAACATATATATATATATATATAATTATATATATGAACCATAAAATGCTTGCAGTACCACATGTATTTTGCAGTTGTTTTGTTATGATTGTAGTTATGTATACATGTATGTGCATGTCTACTAATTACTATATATTATTATTTTGTCTATTGATATAACAGCTACCGCGGTAGGCCTACTGCTGCTGCTACAACTACTACCACAATCACATTCTCAACTTATACAGCTTATACTAATAGATCTATACTACTGCTGATACTGCTACTATAGATCTACTACTCTTACTACTAGTGGTAATACTATACTGATACTAACACTGTTACTGTTATTACATTGCTGTTGTTATTATTATTTTAATTATTATATTTATTATTATTATTATTATAACGGTTTATTATATTTATTATTATTATTATTATTATTATTTTATTACTGTTATAATCATTATTAGTACTAAAATTTACTATTATTACTAGTACTATTTGTATTACTATTATCATTATTTTCATCACTATTAAAATTAATATTACGTTTGTAGTTGACTGTGCATGACTCTGTTCATCGTTCTTCTTTCTTCTTCTTAGACTTCTCGTTCGTTCATTGATTGGTGGAAGACGAACAATGTCCAGTCGTTGGTCAGTCTGATGTCCAGCATGATTAGCTGACCGCTATAGTCAACAGAAATAACAATATAATTATGTCACTTGAACGGTATACGACATCAATTCAATATGCAATATGCATGTATACGCATGTATTCTCGCATGTATTATATGCACGCATGTACATGTATACATGTATATGTATGTATGCATGTATACGCATGTATTCTCGCATGTATTATATGCACGCATGTATACATGTATATGTATGTATGCATGTATCGTGTGTGCGTGCGTGGGCGTGTATGCGTGTCCATGGAATACATACCTCGCCTTATGTAGTCCATATGCGGATATTTATGCAACGCCACCAAAACTTTACAAACGAACAATAAAATAATGATACAGCTAACAAACCGGAAACGCCAACCGTCTACCCATAGCAACATTCCCTGGAAATCACTGTTGCCATGACTACCAGCACACAAGGTGGTCACTCCTCCCTTGCTTTCCAAACATCACACTAGCGCAACACAAACTCCCATGATTCATTCAGAAGTTTACACCGATCTCTGCACAGCACAGTATTTAGCTTACCTTCGCGTTGAGCTTCATTTCATCGAAAATCCAGGTCTTCCGCAAAAAACAACAACTGTAAAGTTTCACGACAGTCAACAACAACACTTCTGAAGTCCGAGGACACTGCAAGATACACAGGTGCGCCGTAGGGGACCCACTGAGCGCCGCCGCTCTCCTCAAGTACAAGTAGACCCTGTGAGGCCAGCAGAAGAAAAAGAGGACGAGAGAGAGACAAGCTCTTGAGGATGCCACTTCGCACGCTATCTTCAACTTTATTTATGATTTAACGCCGTATCAACGCGCATAGCTGTGATACACGGGCGCCTGTCTAGAGTACACGCGCATACATTCATACATGTGCATGTATTGTATACATACATACGTAGGCCTACCTTGCAGTATGTGCACATGCACATCGATTCCAACATACATTATATGCAATTATGCATACATATTACATGTACGTACATGTAAGTACGTACATGCATTGATGCATATAAAATTACACACAAGCCTACATATAATTATACGCACACGTGCATACACTCTGACATGCACACGCACAAATTACGCATGCATACAAGCGTAGCCTACGTACAATCGTACATGCAGACAAACATATACCAACATGCAAGCACAGGTCCAAATATGTGAATATAGGCAACCACGACAAATACATTATTAGCATAATGTCTTAAGAGAAACGGTCAAGCCCAGCTTCATGGGGGGAAGGAAGACTAGGCCTATTGTTTACCGCATGGGTACACTATTGATTGATCAACATTATAAGAATCAGGTTTAATTACTTTCACAAATATTTGAAGAAAATTTGGTTAAATGTCGTCTCGTCAGTCACTCCCTCCTTGCGGTCTTCACAGTTCACACGTGACCGCCTTTATTTACCCACCTCCTCCCCCCTATGGTCTTCGCCCTGTTCCAGATTGTATTCCCGCAGCCGGGTAGGATCTACGAATTGGCACTCCGTAGATACAATGGCTTTTGTGAAGGGTTCACACCAAATGCGTCATGCACCTGGTCAATGGTCGGGGGGAATACAGCTATATCCCACGGGATGTGTGCGTGTGTGGCAAACCCAAGGGGAGATTCTGTGAAACGGTGAAAGGAAGATTTTCTCTTCTTGCTAAGAATTTCATTATTGACCTATTATAATAGACCTATGAAAAGCTAGACCCATGCATGTTCGCATTAAGGTGAATTTTTAGGGTGCTGTATAACCCAGGTCCGTAGTTGTGAGGGTCCGCAAAAACAGCGCCGAATTAATAAATGCGCATGGTTACCCTGGTCCTTTTAAGAAAAACTTTTATAAGACTGTATAAAACAGATAAATGCTCACAGGCCGTGTAATATGTTGCCAACCTTTGCTGTAGGCTACAGTACAATAAATGCGTGTAATTTTATAGCGTATCACATAGCACTTGAGTTCCGGTCAAGCGAGGCTGGTAGGCCCTAAGTGTTTAAACAAGCAAGAATAAAAAAAGTCTCACTAGAATTTTTTATTTAGAAATCAAGCTGCCTGATAGGCTAACTGAAGTATGATATAGGCCTACGTGTAGGCTATCGTTGAGTGGCTTATGCTAAAAAATGAGTGTTTTCAAATAGTTTGTTCTTAATTTTTTTAAATTTACGATTAGAACTAGACAGTTACCGTACAATGTTAAACTATTGAAATTTGGTTATTTTGCACAAGTGGCGTCTTAAAGTAGGGCCTTAAAGTGTGGGAGCATGTTCATCCGAACATGTTGAACATACCTTAGTCCGTCTCTGGGCCCGCTGTAATAAGTACTTGGGGGCCATGGCCCATTGAAGGGTAATCACAGCACCCGGGACCGCACTAGCCTTAATGCGGCCCTGGACCTATATGATAGATTCGATCTATCCCATCCAAGGTCTAGGTCTCTGCTGGGCTACGGGCCTACACTCAAACCGAGTCTAGACTGAAACTAGGCCTTTATTACAGCTAGACCAATACTCTTCCTGTAGCTTTATGATACACCTATAATAGCCTAGACAATGCTAAACTAGCCTGTGTCACACGCTAAGGTCTAGCTAGCATAATATCACGTGACTTAGGTCTAGGCTGTCGCCATGGAGATATTCCTAGCAGAGGATGCAGCCCTCTATCTGTTCGTTACTTAGCAACGCCGTTACCCTCATCTCTCCATGCATGGTCCCTACCAGCCGGGTTGGGTCTTTAGCTTGTATTTCTGGGCAACACCCTTACCCGTGACTCACCTGTTATAATTATAGTAAATAAACTTATGAATAATATTTCTAGCAGACGGAAATCGGTTGTTGATCATAAATAGACCAAATTTCAAACGTCAGTGATTATTTGCGGAAACAGGCCTATCGCTCGCTATCTTTTGTTGATATTGGACTTCACCAACCTCACCATTGTTTATTGGAAAGTTTATTTGATTATCTGTAGGGCTAAGCACAACAAAGGGATGAGTCGTCAAAGGAGACTTCCATCTGCCTGCCTGCCTGTCTGTCTGTCTGCCTGTCTGTCTTTCTGTCTGCCTGTCTGCCTGTCTGTCTTTCTGTCTGCCTGTCTGCCTGTCTGTCTTTCTGTCTTTCTGTCTGTCTTTCTGTCTTTCTGTCTTTCTGTCTGCCTGTATGTCTGTCTGTCTGTCTGTCTGTCTGTCTGTCTGTCTGTCTGTCTGTCTGTCTGTCTGTCTGTCTGTCTGTCTGTCTGTCTGTCTGTCTGTCTGTCTGTCTGTCTGTCTGTCTGTCTGTCTGTCTGTCTGTCTGTCTGTCTGTCTGTCTGTCTGTCTGTCTGTCTGTCTGTCTGTCTGTCTGTCTGTCTGTCTGTCTGTCTGTTCAACCACTCGCTCTGTACAAATGGACTAGGCATAAGTAATTAGACCGGTGTCGTATCACAGGGCTACTGCAATTCGCATGTCGAGTAGGCTATTCTTGAAACTTGGTCCAGCTACCATTGCCTACCAATGCATCGCTGATGCACTGAGTTCCAAGTTTCCAACACACCCATGCTCTCTGCCAATTGAAATATCCCCTCCACAACCAACCGTCAAAGCTCTTGACCCACACTGTTGCTCTATCGGCTCTCTATCTATCTATCTCACTTGCTTACCGCAATAGAACGTAAACAGTCGTCAGTCTACACCTGGAGAGCAGGAATTATTGCTTACATAGGAGCCTGACAAATCAGCGCTACATGTAGAGGACAGTAAGCCATACGTTCGCATATCGTTGACAAGAGATTGGAAAGGTAATACATTGTTCTCTTTGCTTTGCTGTTGTTTTGCATAGATCAAAAATATTCTTAAATTGACCAATTGCTATCCACATTTTCGCGACTTTATAATTATATGCGTGCATGAAAAAAGAATTGCATGAAGAAAATTTGAACAAATGAATAAATAAACAAATAAATAGATTAATTAATTAATTCATGAATTAATGCACTCGTTTATTAGAATTTACATTTGAAGACCGGCTTTCGTCCTCTTCGTCAGATCCTCCCACCGACACTGCATACTATAGCGCATAATTATTTTCTATAGATTGATAAATAAATGAATGAATAAATTAACGAACGAACGAACGAATAAATGAATGAATGAATGAATCAATCAATCAATCAATCAATGTTCAAAGTAATAAATAAATTAATTTATAAATTAATTCTTCGGATAATCGTTTACTTGTAGTGCATAGAGTGATGATGGGCGTCAGTTATAACAACTGCAATTATTTAAATACATGCGAACAGTTGATTATAATTCTTCGTTTCAACTGCAAAGTATTCTAACTCGTTATTATTATCATCAAGTTCGTTTGGTTTGAGAGAAGCGCTCCAGAAACTTGTAGTAAAATTGTACGATTATTTTATGATTAGCGGCTACGATTACCTGACATGACATTAATATAATTATTATAAATTTCTAATAACACTTAAAATTCTGTTGTCTAGCTCGCAAGGTACCTGAAGAAAATCTGCATGTCGAGGCACTGCTTGCATCTGTCTTAACCAGTATACCAACGCTCGTGAATAAGCTGGTGCCCTGACCTTGGCTTTCAAGTGACGCTTTAGAAGTTTGGAGATTAATGACAACGGTCACCATCGAAGTCCTCCAAGATGGATAGTCACGGGGATTGTGGTATCACGCTCGTCCAGACTTCCTCAGATGCTCAAGTTCACTGCTTTGGATTACATTCAAACCATGTCAAACTGGATCGACTTGACTTGACCGAAATTCCCAGAGGCCCAGGGCAACCACAGGAACTGACGAATTCCACCACGAAGCCCAGGACCACATCGCCAGGAGAACCCACGGATCAGTCTGGATGTCGAAATGATCATCTTGCGGGCAGGCAGGCTACTGAAACAGAAGGAGGTTTTCAAAGGTTAGGTGGGAAGAGAAGAAGGAGAAGAAGACTGAGAAGGGATCTGGTTGGTAGAGGAGGAGGCTTGAGATGCTGTCCACGTTCCATGGTCGACTTGAGATGCCTCGAATCTGGATACTCTTCGATGGAAAGTGGGTTCAATGAAGAAAACTGGAGACACGGACCCCCCATGATGTGTGACAGACCACCGAGCTGGACGGATGAAGAAACCGAAGGTTCATCTTCTGAATTCCAGATGACATTTCCGACAAAAGAAATTCACTCTGTAGATACGAAGCACGTGATCAACGCCAGTCACGTGATCAACGCGAGTCCCGTGATCAACGCGAGCCACGTGATAAACACGAGTCACGTGGTCATAGCGATTCCACCACGTGACCAGAACCAAGAAAGCGGTGATGTCACAGAACGAAACTGCAGTCCAATGCAATCAGCGAAATCGATGTCAACTTTATCGACTTCGCTGTCATTAACTTCTTTGTCAACTACTGCCGCAGAGATAAGAAGCGATGAAGAGAGTGGCACAGCAGTCGCAGACAATCCCAGTCGTCACCAGGACCCTCCTCCTCCTCCTCCTTTTCCTGCTGCTGCTGCTGATGGTGGTGGTGCTGATGGTGGAGACAGCTGTTCCATTGCGATGGCTGATGAGGGACGAAGAGATGTTGCGGATGCTGATGAAGTCGCAAAGAGTTTCCTGCCGCAGATGCTTTTCTCCTGCATCGCTTTCTGGTGCTGTGGTTTCGTCTTTGGCCTCTTCGGATTCGTTCTCGCTGGTAAACTCTCATTCTACTTTAAACCTATTATTCTATTGCCTATTATTCTATTACCTATTATTCTATTATTAATTGATCTGCAAGGTTTTTCACCGTGGAGTTCTACACAAAATGTGCAGTTCTAACTTCTAAGTGGATGTGTGTAGTTGTTGCAGCGCTTCTGTGCAGATAATAATAATTGTTAAAAGGTCATTGTCATCCTCACCGTCTCATCCTTCTGCCGTCAGTGTGCGGTCGATGTACCCATTACAGCTGAACATGAGCGCCCGCATATGTATTTCACAGAGGGCAGTTGTCGCAGTTAAACTTTTTGGCGACTTTCAAAAATGTAAATGCAGGAAACTAAGCAGATGGGTAGGCTACTTTTCATGGAGGTTTTCTAAATGTAAGTTTGTCAGTTTTACTTTGTATCATTATCATCATTAGGGTTTTTTATTGCGGAGAGAATTTTCTGAAAACCAAAAGGTAGTTGTAAAAAAACAAGTGTAAATTTTCCACGGGGACAAGTATCCCCTCTTGCCCCGGGTGCCCATTGTAGTTGAGTCGCCTGTGGCGCATGTTGGGTAGAGATCTTTAACTAAACATCCCTGCCGGTGGTCCAAGCTTCAACAGGCCTAGATTATTGTTCCTTGACACAACATGTTGACATTGACGTTGACGAAGGTTAGGTTGACTCGTCTGGATAATGGATTGCGCAGATTGTGCCATGAATTATTTCTGATCGAGTTCGACCTTCAATCGGTTTTGAAGCAAATCCTCCGCTGAACAATGGACTACAGATTTGAAGTTGTCTTCCAGCAAAACTACTTGGGGCCAAGGCGCTGCTTATCTTCACCATCCATATTTTACTGTTATCCACTTTGGTCTACTACTCTGCTGTTGTCTGTCTGTTGTCTGTCTGTTTGTCTGTCTGTCTGTCTGTCTGTTTGTCTGTCTGTCTGTCTGTTTGTCTGTCTGTTTGTATGTCTATCTGTCTGTCTGTCTGTCTGTCTGTCTGTCTGTCTGTCTGTCTGTCTGTCTGTCTGTCTGTCTGTCTGTCTGTCTGTCTGTCTCTGTCTCTCTTTCTATCTGACCTGTGAGTAAATCATTCCTGGCAAGTCTCTAACTTTACCTATGCGTCACCTGCTGTGTCGTTTGTCCATCCTAGCCTTGTCCCCGTCTTCTATAGAGTATATATATCGTTCAGCAGATCATGTCCGCCGGCTGATCCACAAACGACTTACACGTGCATAGATTGTTAGTAGTCTTCATCGTCTAATTACCACTTGACAAATTATAATTGTCGTGAAACATCAACTCAAGAATAATTCACGGATCTGATAAACGTAATCGGAATTCCCAGAAACCAAAAATAGACCAGACATCCTAAACATTGTGCATTCTAGATATTGTACCAGAATGGCAATATTATTGCCCAGCGTATACCAATATACTGCTGAAAAAGAATGCACAGAACAGGGAAGAATGGAGACGTCAAACATTCGAACCTGCCTAAGGGCAGAGAACAGAAAGAAGATACCAATAACAGATAACATACCAAAAGTATAATTAATAACTATTGATTAATAGACAGTGTTATCGTAGATCTTCACCGAGATGCTATTTATGGCTAATAATTATATGATATCGTCAAGTCTGTCTGTCTGTCTGTCTGTCTGTCTGTCTGTCTGTCTGTCTGTCTGTCTGTCTGTCTGTCTGTCTGTCTGTCTGTCTGTCTGTCTGTCTGTCTGTCTGTCTGTCTGTCTGTCTGTCTGTCTGTCTGTCTGTCTGTCTGTCTGTCTGTCTGTCTGTCTGTCTGTCTGTCTGTCTGTCTGTCATGTGTGTTTCTTATATTTATTGCAGTTCGAAATATTTTGTTGTTTTTAGTGGTCAGCTCAAAACAGTCTGAGAAAGGTTACAGCAAGAGATCGCGAAAGTTGACGATAGCCTCGCTTGCGCTCTCCTTCATCGGCATAGCAACGGGGGTTGCCATGGTTACCATCGCTCTTCTCTGGATGGTCAGAGTCTTTGAGAAGTCACCATCTTCGTTGCCTAGCAACGGACCACTCGGATAGACGCGGTAGTCATGACAACCGGGCTGGAACTTAAGTCGTGACTATCGAGAATAATTAATTATAGAGTATTTGCGAAAATTTAGTTGAGACAGTGTATCCTTAAACGGTAGCCATGAGCACGAAGCATATTCAGTCGTTATGACAACCGAGTTGAACAATGCTATGACAACCGGGCATTAAAGGTGACCATGACAACGGACTTCGTACAGTCTATAGTTACGACAACCAAGTTGAAACTGTGTATATGTGGCGGACATGCCACAAGAGGTATAAGACAAAATAACTACTTACCGAGACTTGGCTGGAGTAAGCATGACTCTCGTTGGGTAGCCTTTTGGCTATGAGTCTTGTACCTGAAACCGGTTTCGTTTTGAGACAGGTTTATAATATTAGGTTTCAGATTCTTCCTATGGAAGACCAAGTATACTTTTTAGGCCAAAGTATAGAGTGTTATCATGTATTTTGCCGGTGGACTAAGACGTGCCACACGGTGCGCCGCTTATATTGCGGAGGAAGCGTTTCCTCCGTATGTGCTTAGATTGTTAAAGCGTTTTCTGCTGCGACTTTCTACAGTGATTTCGGTTGTGTTCGTCTGTCTCCTACAGTGTGGCTTGGCCACGTTCGAACGCGACTACGGCGATCCTTTGTTGAAGCAACGCTAACGTAGTGCGGATTTGCGGCAAGATCTGTCAGGGCTGTGTCTTGTCATCGATCGCTGAGATTCGAGCTGCTGAGGCTGCGTGACAGCTCAGGGAAGAATACAGTATTCGTGATACGCCTAGCGGGCGATCGCAGTATTCTGTGAAGGTTCCGTTGACTGTTGGTTACAGTCTAAGTTACGTGTTCCTTGTGTGTCGTTGTTTCTGTAGAGTTGAGGCGGGTCTCCTCTTTGAAGAACACGACTGTTGTATCCTTGTTGGTGGTACCGGGTGAGTTCGTCTGTAACTTTTGTATTGCAGGTCCTTGGTGGTGGATAATCGACTGTCTGCCAACCGACATTGGACGCTGTAATCGGTGTTACTGTTACCGGGTGTTTCTTGCGGAGTTTAGATTGTCTGTCAGCCGACATTGGACTCTCGCTGTGTTGAGAACGATCTTGGTGATCGGTTGTTTAGATTCTCCGTGTGACTCGTCACTTTCTAGAATCTGTTGCTCACCGTTGAGTAGGGAGTAAGTGGTGGACCAGGAGTCCAGGCAAGCTGAGGGCTTTGCAAGGTAGTCTTCTTTACGTTACAGTGTTAGATAAGACCAAGTGTTTTGTCAGGGACTTACCACTGAGGTCAGTAACTGTTGAGAGTAAGGGCGATAAGCGCCATTAGAAAACCTATAAAACAATAGTCTAATTTGTAGACACGGGTTTTCCGTTTACCTGTTCCCCAGGCCTCCCGGCCTTTTATTTTTACCTCGGATCTACCGGCGCAGAACAGCATCGCACCACGACGCTCTTGTGAGTTTCCGGCTAAGTGCCAACGGGAAAGTTACCGGCAGCGACAGTGTTTGGCTGCGCGCCTCGAGTCGGGAGAGCGCGTGAGACAAGGGCTGTTTGGAGCCGCGCGTCAGCTCCGGTCGTCCCAAGTGGTTCACCGGTGGCCCAACTGTGGTTCCTGCGGTCTTCTGCCAAGTCGGCGACCCGCGTTTGTCTGTTGGTCTCGGTGTCGGTGGTGAGTGTTCGTGTCGGGAAATCGGGTGAGGCGAGCACCCCGGCAAACGCCGCGCCTCAGCGCGGGCGTCTTTGCTAGTTTCGTGTCGGGAGAGTTCCGCGCACGGTGACGGAGGGCGACCGTCGTTGGTTTCAGTTTCCATCGGGCCTACGGACCGCCTCCGCCCGTCGGAGTGTCCGTGTGTTAATCGTCACTTGGCTATTTGTGTGCGATACGATGAGTTGGGCATCTGTTCGAGTCCTCGGGTTAAGGCCGCTAGACTGGCCCTGGTTTCAAGCGACGTGGTCAGCGGGGATAAGAGAATCGGTAGTCTTCCCCAGTGGTGGTGTTGGTTCGGTGGCGGCTCGGTGCCGCGTGATAACTAAAGGAAGCGATAAGTCGGGTAAGAAGACGGAGACCGCCGTCGCGAGAAGCGGCGCCCGGCGAGGCCGCTCTGCCTGCGGGAACAAGAACCCTGTGTTGAGCGTCGGTCATCCTTGTGCTCAGGACGTCGCCTACTCGGCGACCGCGGATGAGGCAGAGAGCGGGTCTGATATAGCCGGGCGGGTCAGCCGATCGCAGGCGTCGGTTTCACGGTCGTCTTCCCCCGGGAGTGAAGTCGCTAGCGAGGACCACGCAGCGCACAGTGACCCGGGAGATTCACGGCGTCCTGGTAAGACCGAGTGTCTCCCGGCCGCTGAAACGGCACCGCTAGGTGATGCCATCGAACCTGAGGGCGATGGGTCGCAGCGGGGCGATAGGCGAGGTAAGGCGCCCGTAGTGTCTGTCGACTCACCCCCTGGTACGCCACAAAGTGGTACCAGAAGTGGGGTTGATTCTTTTCCTCGTGTGACTGTTGTTTCTGAGGGCCGGGCCGAGTATTTTGGTGCTCATGCCGACGTTTTGAATGTGCCTGTGGTATCTTTTCTCCCACTTCCTGGTATGCCACAAAGTGGTACCAGAAGTGGGGTTGATTCTTTTTCTCGTTTGACTGTTGACCCTGTAAACCAGGCCAAAGTTCCTGATGTC
Source organism: Lumbricus rubellus (assembly GCA_945859605.1). NCBI lineage: Eukaryota > Metazoa > Annelida > Clitellata > Crassiclitellata > Lumbricidae > Lumbricus > Lumbricus rubellus. Next base: position 2,963,795 of record OX243820.1, on the reverse strand, counting down.
CATACAACCTTTTCGGGTGTATCAATTGTGCCTTTTCGCCCACTTCCTGTTATGCTGCAAAGTGATGTCAGGGGTGGTGATGATATCACAAATTGTATGTCTGTTGTTAATGACGCTTCTAAGAACGTTTTCTCTTGTGAATCAGAAGCTGGTGCCTTCTTTGGAGCTCGTCCCAAAACTGTTTGGCCTGATATGAACATAGCTGGTGGTTACGCTTCTTTTGCTGGTTCTAAACCTGTTGAGCGGGGAGTTGAAGTTATGGGTGCTCGGTGCAAAACTTCTTCTTCTGTAGCTGGTGTTGAGCACTGGTTGAACTCTGTTCCACGCGTTCCTGCGGCTGTTGAAATGGCCAGACCAATGTTTTCTGATAACCTGGTTCCCTCTCGCTCTGGCAGTGACTTGTATCGCTTTCCTGATAGACGGGTTGAGATACTTTCTGTCAAAGAAGTGCCCAGTAGACCACGCCTGCAACCTCCTCGATTAGAGACGATTGAGAGCGTCTCAGGAAATGAAGCAGACATAGACCTAAGATCTGAGATGTTGAGCCTACGACAGAGTATGGCTGCAATTCATCAAAGATTGGAAGTCATGTCAGTGGCTGGTGCACGGAAACATGAAAGGTCACCGGAACGGAAGGTGCACGTTCCTGGGAATCCCGAGCAACCCGAAGTCAGGAAGGACAACGTGCCGACCATGGTGAGGTCGAGAGCACGGGAACAATCGACACGACAGGCGCCACCATCAGTGTATCCGGATTCTCCGGCAGTCAAGAGATTGGTGCAACGGACTGTCAAAGTACGGAGCGACGTGGTATCTTCGGATGAGGGATCCACGAACGCTGGCAAGGTGCGTCACGGTGCAAGGATCGGTGGGAGCAAACAGAGTCAGCAGGTTAGTCAACCGGAAGTAACACAGCACAGGCTACGAAGCAGGCAGGGTGTTACGGATGTCAAGAAATCGGGAGCAACGGTGCAACGTACTGGTGCGTCATCACACCAGGATACGTGTGAGCGACAGGATCGTGGTCGCCAACGTAGAACCGTGGTACAGACAGAGGAATACGATTCCTCAAGTGAAAGTACCGGATATCCTGTGACGTCTGGGCGAGGACGAAACAGAGAAGTTATCCGCGAGCGACAACACACACGTGTCAGGCAACGTGTGGGAACGCGGATCGGAGATAATGACGAATCGAGCAACGGGGATGATTCGTCTGGATCCAGAGTTCCGAGTGTCAGGGTACGTCAACGGGCAACTAATCAGCCAGGACACAGGATTCCAGCAGACCGCGGAATCAGGATTAAGCTTGAAAAATATGATGGAAAGACAGCCATTGCTGCTTTCCTTGCCAAGTTTGAGGTCTGTGCCAGATGCAACCATTGGAGTGATCGGGAGAAGGCCGATCAACTGATGTGTGCTCTCACTGGTCCTGCGTCACAATTGTTGTGGGATATGGGCGCACAACAAGACGTGTCTTGGCAAGCTTTGGTTGAAAAGCTTAAGGACAGGTATGGTTCTGACAATCAAACAAACCTGTACCGAACCAAGCTACGTACCTACCGTCAAGCGCCAGGTGAAACGCTGAGTACAGTTGTTCAAGAAATCAGACGTTTGATGGTACTGGCATATCCCGGTCCGACAAATGAGGTAGTCGAATCGATTGCTTGTGATGCATTCATCGATGCCTTGTTGAATCACGAACTGGCTCAAAAAGTTCGTGAACGGGAACCAGTGGATCTTGAGGCCGCGTACAAACATGCCGTACGTTTGGAGGCCTACGGTCGTCCGTCAACGTCCGGTGGTGACATGGATCGTAGACTCGGAAGGATCAAGGCTACCAAGGAGGATCCTCCGATGTCAGGCGTCATGGATCCATCAGGTCAACGGATGTCGGATCTGGAACAGCGGATCGAGATCCTGACCAAGGAACTTGGGCGACTTACGTCAGGACAAGAGTCAGGTTTCCGGTCGTACAAACCGGGTGACGGATGGAATCGTTCGGGTCAGGCGAACGAAGGTTCCGGATTGCCTGATCAACCAATGGGTCAGCAAGGAGAATATCAATTCCGTCGTTGGAAGACAGACGAACGCGTCTGTTTCCTGTGCAAGAGAAAAGGACATATTCGCAGAAATTGTCCGCAGCTGAAGATGTCAGCTGAACAAGGTCAAGAGAGGAATGATCCGGACAATACGGGATCGATTCCGGGACAAGCACAAAATCGACTGGTGAAAGGGAGCAGGATGGCCTACATCATCACACGTCTGAACGGAGTAAGACGTCAATGTCTGCTCGACTCAGGAAGTGAAATGTCACTAGTGCCCAGACGCTTCGTGCCAGACGATAGAGTGATACCTTCTGAACAGCGGCTGTTGGCTGCTAACGGCAGTGAGATCCGAGTGGATGGTGAAGCTATGCTGAACATTCACATCGGACGGAAGTCATATCCGCTGCCTTGTCTAGTGACCGATCAAGTCACAGAGATCATATTGGGTTTGTCATGGCTAGAAACCAACCAAGCTAACTGGGATTTTGCCGGTGGCTGTGTCCGCTTGGGAGAAGCGAGAATACCTCTGAAAACCACGTCCGCAGAACTCGGGTGGTGGAGTGAGTGAGAAGGTTGAGCACATTTTTCTGTTGGGTTTCTCCACACTTTTTGTTTGCCATGCATCTTGCTGCGAAGTCCACGCATGCTAGGTCTTGGTTTTTGTACATACCTTTGTCTGTTGTTTAGCACTCTTTTACTTATGATTTGCTGACCACTTCTCAGTGGTGGGACTGTCGGTGTGGTTAACGGTTAACTCTTGTGCAAATGATTTTTGAGCTGACTGTCTTGGTGGATGCTTTGTAGTATTTGCGGGACAGGAGGCGTATGGTAACAGTTCTCTCTGGTTCGGATGAGAGACAAAGTGTTGAAAAGGGTTGGTAGTCTCGTTCTGCCCGGTGGGCGAGATACCAACAGAGATGGTGGTCGGTGAGCAGATTCTTACCTGGACTAGCTATCGCTACGAGTTAGCGCATGGGCGGGGTAGTTGAATTCTGTGGTAGTCACCAAGGGTCTGTGATTGAGCACCTTGGCTGTGGGTGAGTCGTCCAGATTCCTGTATACCTGTTTTTGGATCTCTTTACCTGGCACTTTAATCAAACCTGGGCTAGAGTTGTTTCTGTTACGTAAAAGAAACCCTGGTCCCGAAGCCGATGTTTACATTGAAGACGCTACGGTAAAGTGAGCGAATGGTACGGATAGAGTATACGTGAACTTACACTGACTCTGGGTTGTTTTGCCGGTGAGCAATCTTCCTATTTTTTGGTTATTACTGTAGTTAAGTCTGTTCTCTTCTGACGTTATTAGCGACTGCTAATTGCGGAGGATCGTTTGCTATAGTAGGGATCTATCCTTGATCCGATGTGCCTCTGTGTTTGTTGTGTTAGTTGTTGCTTTTAGAGTTGGTGCGGAACGAGCCAACCGACGACGCTGGTGAACGTCGTGATCATACGATGTGAAGACCGAGCATCTTCATTGCATAATGTTGTGTTGGAGTGTGACTGGTGAGCGAATGCGATAATAAACTGAATACATGGTGTGAATGACATGTGTGTGAGTTGTTTCTGTTGATCGGGAGACAACGGGTATGTTGTCTCCCAGAACCTAAGTAAGTAGGTTAGCGGACGGGTCCCACGGGGATGGACGGGTCCGTGATAGTTATGTTCGATTATTTCCTACCGATGCTTCGCATCAAAAGAAAGAGGGGAAGAGTGTGGCGGACATGCCACAAGAGGTATAAGACAAAATAACTACTTACCGAGACTTGGCTGGAGTAAGCATGACTCTCGTTGGGTAGCCTTTTGGCTATGAGTCTTGTACCTGAAACCGGTTTCGTTTTGAGACAGGTTTATAATATTAGGTTTCAGATTCTTCCTATGGAAGACCAAGTATACTTTTTAGGCCAAAGTATAGAGTGTTATCATGTATTTTGCCGGTGGACTAAGACGTGCCACACGGTGCGCCGCTTATATTGCGGAGGAAGCGTTTCCTCCGTATGTGCTTAGATTGTTAAAGCGTTTTCTGCTGCGACTTTCTACAGTGATTTCGGTTGTGTTCGTCTGTCTCCTACAGTGTGGCTTGGCCACGTTCGAACGCGACTACGGCGATCCTTTGTTGAAGCAACGCTAACGTAGTGCGGATTTGCGGCAAGATCTGTCAGGGCTGTGTCTTGTCATCGATCGCTGAGATTCGAGCTGCTGAGGCTGCGTGACAGCTCAGGGAAGAATACAGTATTCGTGATACGCCTAGCGGGCGATCGCAGTATTCTGTGAAGGTTCCGTTGACTGTTGGTTACAGTCTAAGTTACGTGTTCCTTGTGTGTCGTTGTTTCTGTAGAGTTGAGGCGGGTCTCCTCTTTGAAGAACACGACTGTTGTATCCTTGTTGGTGGTACCGGGTGAGTTCGTCTGTAACTTTTGTATTGCAGGTCCTTGGTGGTGGATAATCGACTGTCTGCCAACCGACATTGGACGCTGTAATCGGTGTTACTGTTACCGGGTGTTTCTTGCGGAGTTTAGATTGTCTGTCAGCCGACATTGGACTCTCGCTGTGTTGAGAACGATCTTGGTGATCGGTTGTTTAGATTCTCCGTGTGACTCGTCACTTTCTAGAATCTGTTGCTCACCGTTGAGTAGGGAGTAAGTGGTGGACCAGGAGTCCAGGCAAGCTGAGGGCTTTGCAAGGTAGTCTTCTTTACGTTACAGTGTTAGATAAGACCAAGTGTTTTGTCAGGGACTTACCACTGAGGTCAGTAACTGTTGAGAGTAAGGGCGATAAGCGCCATTAGAAAACCTATAAAACAATAGTCTAATTTGTAGACACGGGTTTTCCGTTTACCTGTTCCCCAGGCCTCCCGGCCTTTTATTTTTACCTCGGATCTACCGGCGCAGAACAGCATCGCACCACGACGCTCTTGTGAGTTTCCGGCTAAGTGCCAACGGGAAAGTTACCGGCAGCGACAGTGTTTGGCTGCGCGCCTCGAGTCGGGAGAGCGCGTGAGACAAGGGCTGTTTGGAGCCGCGCGTCAGCTCCGGTCGTCCCAAGTGGTTCACCGGTGGCCCAACTGTGGTTCCTGCGGTCTTCTGCCAAGTCGGCGACCCGCGTTTGTCTGTTGGTCTCGGTGTCGGTGGTGAGTGTTCGTGTCGGGAAATCGGGTGAGGCGAGCACCCCGGCAAACGCCGCGCCTCAGCGCGGGCGTCTTTGCTAGTTTCGTGTCGGGAGAGTTCCGCGCACGGTGACGGAGGGCGACCGTCGTTGGTTTCAGTTTCCATCGGGCCTACGGACCGCCTCCGCCCGTCGGAGTGTCCGTGTGTTAATCGTCACTTGGCTATTTGTGTGCGATACGATGAGTTGGGCATCTGTTCGAGTCCTCGGGTTAAGGCCGCTAGACTGGCCCTGGTTTCAAGCGACGTGGTCAGCGGGGATAAGAGAATCGGTAGTCTTCCCCAGTGGTGGTGTTGGTTCGGTGGCGGCTCGGTGCCGCGTGATAACTAAAGGAAGCGATAAGTCGGGTAAGAAGACGGAGACCGCCGTCGCGAGAAGCGGCGCCCGGCGAGGCCGCTCTGCCTGCGGGAACAAGAACCCTGTGTTGAGCGTCGGTCATCCTTGTGCTCAGGACGTCGCCTACTCGGCGACCGCGGATGAGGCAGAGAGCGGGTCTGATATAGCCGGGCGGGTCAGCCGATCGCAGGCGTCGGTTTCACGGTCGTCTTCCCCCGGGAGTGAAGTCGCTAGCGAGGACCACGCAGCGCACAGTGACCCGGGAGATTCACGGCGTCCTGGTAAGACCGAGTGTCTCCCGGCCGCTGAAACGGCACCGCTAGGTGATGCCATCGAACCTGAGGGCGATGGGTCGCAGCGGGGCGATAGGCGAGGTAAGGCGCCCGTAGTGTCTGTCGACTCACCCCCTGGTACGCCACATATATCAACTGGGCTTCTATGGCAACCATTAAGCGTGAGAACAGTATAGTCATGACAACCAAGTAGAAATAAGAACCATAGCAACCGAATTTAGTTGGTAGTTACAGACACCAAGTGAAATTCTGTTTGATATAGTTCTGACGCTCGTCTAGCTGCCATGACAACGGCCTTAGGAACAGTAACTATGCGATACTAGTTGCTATGACAACGACCCTGTAGCCTAGTGATCCGATTCTCAAGCCAATTTTTTTCGCCAATATAAAGCATGAAACATCATGGTTGCTAAGTACTGTTATTGTTGCCACCGCCATTACTAATACCAATAATTACAACTACTGCTAGCCTACTGCTGCTGCCACTACTACTACTACTACTACTACTACTACTACTACTACTACTACTACTACTACTACTACTACTACTACTACTACTACTACTACTACTACTACTACTACTACTACTACTACTACTACTACTACTACTACTACTACTACTACTACTACTACTACTACTACTACTACTACTACTACTACTACTACTACTACTACTACTACTACTACTACTACTACTACTACTACTACTACTACTACTACTACTACTACTACTACTACTACCACCACTGCTGCTACTACTACTACTACTACTACTACTACTACTACTACTACTACTACTACCACTACCACTGCTGCTGCTACTCGAAGTTCCTGTCTCATCAATTTTTTTATCAGACAAATTAATGTATTTTTGTTCCATCATCTGCTAGGAACGTCTTTAATAATTTGAAATAATTCCTCTGGTTAATAAAACTTAATAGGCCTACTATTATAATTATGCGCTATAGGACATGAAGATCTTTCTTCCACGACGTTGAATTCTGCAGCCTACAGTGCATCACCTCAGCTAAACATAGACATAGACATATTTTTTTATTGAACCCAACAATTCAATTTTACATGCATGCTTAACAAAGTATAGATATAATCAGCAATAAGCAAATACTCAAAGTGAATAAGTAGAATAAGAGTGAGGTAACAAATAGGCACACTAAAAGGGACGAGTACCGACAAGTAGGGGCCTAATTAACAAAGTGTAAAGGTAAAAGCCGAAGGGAGGATTGGAATGCACAGATGTTAGCCTACTTAACTAAGAATTATATTTAACAAAACAAATGTAGTAAACACTACAGAAAAATTTCTAAGCTGGTCAAGCTTAGTATCAGTTTCATTTTGGTGGGGGTTTTAACGAATGGGGTAGAGCGGGCTTGCAATGCTAATATTTGGTTTCAGTTTTGGTGTTTTGGTGTGAGGTGAGGCCTAGTTTTAGTTTCATTTGTTTTTGTTTTGGGTGAGTGTTTTCCTGTTTGAGAAATCAATTATTGTTGGAGTTTACATATGCTCTTATATGGCCAGTCGCATCCTTTAAAAGGGTATGCAAGAAGATCATTTACTGTCCGTTGTTTATTAAGTTTTTCGCTGCCAGATACATTGAATTTGACTGTTGGCTATTCAAATGAATTGTAGTTAATTAATGCAGCAACGATGAGCATTCAACAATAATCACAGAAAGTATTATGACCAGAAATGTAAAGTCTCTATGTATCGCATGCTAAATAGTTCGTTACGCTGGCGCCATTTTTGCAAGCCTAGCGGCAAGTTCAGGTATAGCGTCCTTGGATACGATTATTGCGCGGCGTTGCTAAGAAGGTTAATTTTACGCGTATAAGACGCTTCTATGTCTGTCTATCTGTCTCTCTGTGATCTGCCCTTCTCTGTACGTCTATGTATCTGTCGGTCACTCTGAATTTCTGTAATCTTTACTTTGTAAACAAGACTAATAATAGAGTGAAATAGCTTTAATTTAACGCATTAAATACAAATAAATTGCAAAAACTGGCTGAGTGATACGCATTCAAAGAAGGTGCATTTATTCTGGCCCACCCTATATTATGAATATTAATTTTATTTAGCCCAAGATATTATGAACTCGTCAGAATTAGGCCTAATTGCACTATGGAACGTGATTTTTGTTCTTGGGTAATGAGTGCTATTTCCTGCCTGCTTATACAAAATGTGCGCATTCTATATTCTCGAAAGTTCTCGAAAGGTTCCACCGCATTCTAGAATATTCTAGAAAGTTCTCTGAAGGTTCTACCGCATTATAAGCTTAGAATATTCTCGAAAGTTCTCGAAAGTAGTACAGACATAGGCTACCTCCATTTTACTCAGCACTGATTTCCATTACACTAAGCTGACTAAGGAATATTCCGACAAAGTTGTCACAATTTCATGATATCAATCTCCTGGTCGCAAAGCAAAGTTATTGGGAAATGATGGCAATTTTCTGTACATTTAAAGCAGGAGCAACTAAGAAACAACATTTAATACCCAGGGGGAAAATGTAACAAGAGTTTTGCGCAGTGCTATATTAATCATGAACGCTATAGACACCGGTTCTCTCAGGTGATGTTCAGTTTTTCTTAGATTTTTGATCTGGTATTCATGAGGTTCTCGTGGTTTTCGACCAAGGTCTGAACCACCGATGGGTCGGCCAAGGTGGAAATGTCTCCCAACTCTTTCGGATTATTGGATGCTATCTTGCGCAGAATTCGTCGCATTATCTTTCCGGATCTGGTCTTCGGAAGACCAGGAACAATCTGAAGAAGAAACGCTCAGTAATGCCACACTGTAATGTAGCAACGGTTAGAGAATGGAAGGAAATGGAATGTAGCAAAAAATGCTTAGAAATGTAATGGAAAAAAAGAAAATGCAATGTTATACAATGAAAGTAACTGTGATACGAGTAAATATGAGATAATTGAGCAGATTATTGCTTATCCAACAATAATTGCAGAGTGTGACATATTATTAAATGCCTATATTTAAATAGGTCGCCGAGCCGTAACCTAGCATTAGCTGCTGACGTAAGGTAACTGCCAAGGTAAGGTAACTTTTAGCCTACATGCTATCCTTATGTGCTAAATAGTTTCTCGTACATACCTGAAGTAATTCTGGTACGGCATATGACGCAATTCCTTCCTTGACCAAAGTTCGAAGTTCTCTACTCATCTGTTCTGTTGAACCGAATGGTGCGTTCTCTTTCAGCACAACGAAAGCGTAGATTCCTAAAGAACACAACGTAATAGGTCAACGTGTAATCTGATCTAATATAATGTAATGTAATCTAATCTAATCTGATCAAATCTGATCTATTCTAAATCCTTTGATAGAGCTGTTATCTTAATGACCAAGACATCAAATCACGGTCACTAATAAGATGGATTCAAAAGTCATAGTCATACATAGCCTGAAAAGCTGCAAGTTGAAAGTCCTATAGGCCTACAGAGAAAGCAGATGCCATGCATAGCCTACTAAAATTGGAGAGAGAATACGGTATCCAAAAACGACCACGTTCAATTCGTCGAAACCTGTTTTGTTCTCTGTCTGTCTGTCTGTCTGTCTGTCTGTCCGTCCGTCCGTCCGTCCGTCCGTCCGTCCGTCTGTGTAACGTGATTTTGCAATTTTGTAGCCGATTTTGAAACTGAATCGCCTTTGTAAATCGCCAAAATGATTTTGCTACATTTATTATTGTTTTCATGCGTATTTAGCCTACTATTTACATATTTACATACAGACATAGGCAGGCTACACACACACACACACACACACACACACACACACACACACACACACACACACACACACACACACACACACACAAACATAAATATAGAGCTGACCTTCTCCTTTGATTTTGTGTGGAAACCCAACGGCTGCGCTCTCAGCCACAAACTGATGCTTATTCTGTCAACGATAAACATTAGCAGTTACTGTAGTAACACTTAATATTTATATTTTTCACTCCAAAATAAACAAAAATATGGTGGGGTCTGTCACGCGCCACTATAGAAAAACTCTTCCTGTCCTGCCTCGAAATGCTTTGGCCTAAATGCGCTGAATAGTGAACAGTCGAAACAGCGCTGGAAAAGAAACGGAGCACACTCGGAAAACCGTCTCGAGGTAGGCCTAATATAATATAGGGTGAATAACATTGATTTATCTATAATATACCAGGCACCCTACCTTCCATGCCTTTATAGCAACGGTTGACAATGATTTAAAGGTGTCTAAAGCGACTTCGTTTTTATGCTTATGGCATTATGGCATATGGGGGCTGGCGGCCAGTCCTCTACCTCGTCGTCTAATCTTTCCACCGACAGTGTACGGTCGGTGTACTCATTACATCTGAGCTTAGTCCATCAGTCCATCTCGGAATGCCATGGACCGAAGTTTTGAGTTGCCTGTCCATCACTGTGGTCAAAGTATAATAGCGGTCAGTGCATGGACGGTTGCTTGACCACTCACCAGAACATCCTCGATCTCGGCCGTCCCCAACCGATGACCACTGACGTTGATGACGTCATCCGTTCGTCCGGTGATCTTGTAAAACCTTCCATCGATCCTCTGAGATCCATCGCCGCTGAAGAAATAACCTGGCGACCAATATATTAAATACTTGTAAAGTTTTGTAGGCCATATAATTATCCTAATTATAGGCCTACAGTAGCCTATACATAGGCGTAAATACACAATTATATATTAATCTATATAAATAAAAATGAACTTTCCAATAGTTCGTCGCATTTCCACGCTGAAAGTGACGCACGGATTGTTTTGAAAATTTTACAACACCTTCCATTCCCATACAACCGTGTGTTAAGATGTTTTCACCCGAAAAAACGCAACCGTTTCCACAAAAAGTGAACTTTGCAATCCGTTCGCCCGCCATTTGCAAATTAAACACGTCCCAAACGGCTGCCAGATTTCATAAACGCCGTCTCCAAACACAGCAGACGAAACATCAATGAGGTGGCGTGCTGTGACGTCATAAGCGAGTCGCGATTAATTTACCAAAGAGGCCGCTTTTAGGCCTTTACCCAAAGCGGCCTTTGGGCTTGGAATGGACGCTGCGACGGAGGAAAGGAGCGGAGGGAGCGGTACAAAGACGGTGGGGAGGGAGCGGAGGGGGAGGTGGAGGTCAAGGGGAGGGGGAAGGGGAGGGGAACGGAGGGGGAGGGGAAGGGAAAGGGAAGGGGAGTGGGAGGGAGGAGAGGGAGGGGGAAAGGGAGAGGAGGGAGAGGGGAGGGGAGAGGGAGGAGGAGAGGGAGGGGGAGGGAGAGCCTCTTTTCAGCCACAGCAACGCGTGGCCGGGTTCAGCTAGTATTATATATAATAGATATAACATAGATGATAAATTATTTAATTAATCGATATGTAGCCTATCAGCGTGATGCAATAATAATCAAAAAGAATTGATGTAGCTCTAGAGTTTCTCTCAATTCACCCATGCAGGACACAAAGTCGTATTCAAAGAAACCCGAGAAAAGCATTTGAAGCTTGGTATAAGATAATATTATTATCTCCTGTAAGATAATCTTTTGACTTTCGATCAATGCAAATTACTGTAGCGCAAGACAAACCAGAATGGCTTCGTGTAGCGCCTTAGTTTATTTCAGGGCTTTAATTTAACGTGCAGTTTTACACAAAATATGCAGTTCTAAATGGATATGTGCAGTTGTATAGAAGTACTTCTGTTACAGGTAACACTAGAGCATCCGCGTTCACGAAGCCTGGGTCAATCCGGGCGCGCCCTCCCTGTGAGTACCTTCGGGGAAACTAAGGATGCCACCAGCTGACCGAATTCATCCGAATCCCGGTCCACGCTCCGACAAGATCTGGAGCAGTAGCATACGCATAGAAGAACACTAGAGCAAAAAAGGTCATTGTCCTCTGATTGGAAGTAATTCACCATGGATGCTGGGAAAGGAAAGGAGTTGTGCAGCTCTAAAATTCCTTTAAAACAGCCTTAGTTTATATTCCAAACACAGACCTGGGAATGATCTGAAGTAGGTGTCAACGTATCTCTTGTGGTCATTGTAGATCGTTCTACAGACTCCAGGCCAGAGATTTCGAATGCAAAGAGTACCAAACATCTCTCGACCAATCAGCAACATTCCCTGTTACCAAACAATTGCAACGATAGCAAAAAACAGTGCCCACAGCAACAGCAACAACAAAAACATGGTACCTCTAATGAGATGTGATGCGATTGTCAGCTCTCAATTTCAGCAATAAAACATCATCATCATCATCATCATCATCAACGTCACCATCATCAACGTCGTCGTCGTATTCACAATCATCATCATCAACAGCAGCAGCAGCAGCAGCCGTGTAATCGGTCAATATAACAGAAATGTAACAAAACCATCGACACGAACGTAAGCAATACATAATATATTCATGCAGAAACAGACAGACACAGACAGACACAGACAGACAAACACAGATGCAAAGATACAGAGAGGCATAGCAAGAGCGAGATGATAGGAGATAGCCTAGGTAGAGACGTGAGCATACTTTGTCGTTGAGTAGGACAGGATCGATGCCGTACATCGGTCGCATTGGCATCGCAGGATGAATGTCAGCGTCAGGATCAGCCGGACGAGGACTGATTAGGATGCCACCAGTCTCTGCAGTGTTCAATGCATCATCATTATCATTATCATCGTCATCGTCATTATTAATTATTGTCATCGTCATCATCGCCATTATCTTAATCATCATCGTCGTCGTAACTGTCATTATCGTCGTCGTCGTCATTGTCATCATCGTCGTCGCCGTTGCCATCATCGTTATCGTCATCGTCATCATCATTATCATCCTCAAAGTTGGTTTCTTTAGACCGAGAATAGAATATTATATCGTAATGTAATTATTGAATAGAATAGAATAGAAATCTTACCAGACTGCCACCATGTGTCAACAATGGGACATCGCTCTTCTCCGACGATACGGTAATACCACATCCACGCTTCATGGTTGATTGGCTCACCCACTGAAGCGTATCATAAATACATCACAATCATTATAAAACGCGAGAGAGTCTTCCGAAGAATTAAACTGTAGGCCCTCTTCTGAGCAGGCGTGCACAAGTTATAGTTGTACGACATACCCAGGCTGCCACCGAATAAACCCAGATTGAGAATTGCAGTGGGTTAGGGGTTTCAACCTCAGTCTTTCTTAGAGCCCCATAGTAAAATCTGCTTTCTACACCCCAATTCCAAGTGGATTCCAAGTCCAGCCCACCCCCACTCAGTTATTTTACCCAATTCACACACTGAATAGACCCAACATAATTTCTCGTCTGATAATGAATGATACTGACCACTGCCGAGAGTTTTCAGTGACGACCGATCGTATTTGCGGACATATGAATTGTCGTATCGAAGAAGGAGACGCAGAGCGGTTGGTGCACCATAGAACTGGTTGATACGAAGTCGCTCAACGGTCTCCCAATACCGACCTACACAGCACAACACGGTTATAACTTATGAGTAGATGCGGCACACATTCTTCTATACATGTAGATAGCGACCTCTAGAACGCTCGTACCGTGCGACTCTGCACTCTGCAGTCCTCGTCCGATATAGGATATTGCCGGTATGTTAGAACTCTCTTTCAAAGCGACTCATTCGGAGAATTTGAGTGGAGTAAATGCAAACGGAGGAGGGCTCGACGAGTCGTGAAGGACCTTACTCGATCCGTGCATGGGAAGATGGGCTGGGGATGGTCATGTTGGTGCTAAGATGGATGGATGGATAGATGGACGGACGGACGGATGGACGGACGGAAGGATGGATGGACGGACGGAAGAACGGACGGGTGGGTGGATCTATCCATAAATGAATGGATGAAAACATGGATGGAAAGATTAGTGGAAAGATTGATGGACACTACATATATACACAACACAGACAGACAGACAAGCAGGCAGACACACTGGCAGGCTGACAAACAAACCAACAGACAGGCAGTAGACAAACAAACAGATACAGACAGACAGACACACACACAGACAGAGAGGTAGACAGGCACACAGCGATACAGCTGAAAGAGGTTACCAGGATCAGGATATGTAGGCACACTCTCGAACAGGACAGACGTGGCTCCGTTACACAGAGGTCCATAGACTCCGTAGCTGTGTCCTGTGATCCACCCGACATCCGCCATACATCCGAAGATGTCTCCGGGTCTGTAGTCGAAGACAGTTTGATGGGTGAAGGCTGCGAACAGTAGGTACCCGGCCTGAGTGTGGACCAGTCCCTTTGGCTTCCCTGTGCTTCCCGACGTGTAGAGGAGGAACAGCGGGTCTTCACTGTCCATCACCTCGAAAGGACATTCAGTCGGCTGCTGGGCCAACTCCTGCGTTGAAACAAAACGATAAATAAAAGAATTAGATGTAAATTATTTTCAGTAGGCCTATCCGTTACCGAGAACTTTGGAATTATTATTTTGAGAGCGAGAATAGAACGAGAACAGAAATACACGACAGAGGACCAAAATAAGTGTAGAAATATGAATTTTTTAGCATGGAAACCATCATCACCATAATTTTTGCGATGCACTGTCTGTATAAGCGAAAGAACTAACGATGAATGAATGAAAGAATGAATGAATAAATGAATGAACGAACGATAGATGGATGGACGGACGGACGGACGGACGGACGGACGGACGGACGGACGGACGGACGGACGGACGGACGAACGAATGAATTAATGAATTAATGAATTAATGAATTAATGAACGAACGAACGAACGAACGAACGAATGAATGAATGAACGAATGAACGAATAAACGAGCGAACGAATCATTTATTCAATCAATCAACCACTCAGCCAATCAATCAGTCAATGAATCAATGAATCAATCAATCAATAAACCAATCAATCACTGACCTCTTCCAGTGGTATATCGATCTTTCCCATCGGAACCTGCGCTCCAGTTCTCCTGGACACAAAGACTCTCTTGACCGTCGGACATTTCGCCACCGCTCCATCGACCACCTTCTTCAACTCGATAACCTTTCCACCTCGGACACCTTGGTCAGTCGTTATGACCGTTTCAGCCGACGCTGCAAGTTCACTCAAACAGCTTATTCGTTTATAGAAATTGTTAACGAGTTTACATAAACATATGGCATGTTTATAAACAGCTATAAACAGTTGGTATGTTCACACAAGCTGTTTAGAGGTTCATGCAAACTGTTAACAGGTTTACATAAACAGCTTGCATGTTTAATTAAACAGATAATGTTGATATTTGTAGGCCTGCAGCTTTATGTTTACATGAGCAGTTTTAAGGTTTATGCAAAGCCTTTAATAGGTTGACATAAACATAACATATTATAGATTTCTGCAAACTGGTGCGGGTGGAAACAAAATAGTTTGAGTGTTTGCCAGAGGCCCAGAGCTTTGAGTTTTGACCCCATCCTGTCAAAATATCTTCGGGCTCCCACGTATCACAACGGTGGAAGGCTTACCGTCCTGTATCCTTGAGGCGAGTGCCTCAGAACTGAATCCAGCGAAGACGACGCTATGAACGGCTCCAATGCGAGCACATGCCAACATGGCGGCAACGACCATCGGAGTGACTGGCATATAAATGATGACTCGATCACCTCTGCATACACCGTGGCTCTTCAGGGTGTTAGCCATGCGATTCATCAACTCGTACAAATCCCTATGAGACAACGAAATCGATGTATGCATACGAAACATGGCAATTTAGGAGCGCCTCTGAGAAGTAACCTTGATCTTGAAGAGGCGCAATTCAAAATGAATGAATGAGTGAATGAATGAGGGAATGAATGAGTGAGGGAATGAGTGAGTGAGTGAGTGAATGAATGAATGAATGAATGAATGAATGAATGAATGAATCAATCAATCAATCAATCAATCAATCAATTAATCAATTAATTAATTAACGAACGTGCGAAATAATTGATCGATCAATTGGTTTAAAGTATTGCATTAAGCATCATTGATGATCTACTATTAAAAAACTTGCTTACTTATACGTGATGTATTCCTGTGTTCCTGGTTCGTCCTTTTCCCAGATCAGAGCCACACGGTCAGGATCTGCTTGGACATGTCGATCAACGCAATTATCTTCATACCACAACAACAAAACAACACGGTTGACAATAATCAACGGATACCAATTATTTATCATTTATTTCAGTACTCGCGACTACGATTATTTCTTTACCTGTGAGTTTCATTGGCCAAAGTACTTTAGATTTAATTCTGTTCGATATTAGCCAAACATCAAATTAGGCCACAATGATACGGGAAGATTTTGTTTTGAGCCTATGGACT
Source organism: Lumbricus rubellus (assembly GCA_945859605.1). Taxonomy (NCBI): domain Eukaryota; kingdom Metazoa; phylum Annelida; class Clitellata; order Crassiclitellata; family Lumbricidae; genus Lumbricus; species Lumbricus rubellus. The sequence continues at coordinate 2,947,613 of OX243820.1, read as the reverse complement.
CTTTAAGTTAACAAACTTATATCTTGTATTGTTTTTTAAACATAATTGCAGTATACAGTAAACTTCCCAACCAAGTGATTTCAATTATGCTGCAATAGGTAAAGTAACTAAGGGTGTTCAATGCAACCAAATTCTATTATTCTTCCCATAGGCTTTCGAGGGTCTTATTTTTCATTTATGTAGCCCCCGTAAGGGCGTTCAGAAATTGCGCTTGCCGCCCATATTTCAGAGCGACAGCGCGGGGTATTGGGTATAGTTTTCAACTAGCAATAACCACGCCTCGGATGAACCTCATCGGCTATGGTACTGCCACTGCGCAAAGCTAACAACATCGGCCAACCAACCGCTATAAGTTATTTTATGAACCCAAAATTAGAGGTGTTCAAGGTTGCCAGTTAACAAAGTGATAGTAGGCCGCTTTGTTTCTGAAATTCATTAACGTTTTGATAAAAGTGCTTTGCAACTATATTAGTTGCATTTAAATGTCTGAAGAAAGTAAGAAATATTTGATATTTAAAGCTTTACGAAGGTTAGTCCTAAATGTAAGCTCAAACATATACCAACGTATTCACTAGATGGCGCTATCTCGCCTTCCAGCGATTTTTTCTGACCTAGCATATTCATGCATTCATCCATCCATCCATCCATCTATCTATGCATGATTATTACTTACATGCATGCCTATTATATATAGGCTAATTATTATTATGAGCAATAATATTATTGTGCATGGTTGCATACACCCATACATAGGGCCTACTTACATAGGCGTCCATGCACTTATTTTAAAATCTGAATGCCATCCTGCCACTTACTTGGCCAGCACAGCATGAAAAGGTAAGGGGCGCCCAGGCACTTATTTTTCCACACTTTAAGCACTGATCACGACAACAATTAGGGCCGCTATTACAATAACGAATGCGATTACGATTACGATTACAATGACGATTACAATTACTATTACGAGTACGATTGCAATAACGATTACAATTAATTAGAATTAGGCCTATACGATCACGAGAACAATTCACTAGGCCTATTGCAATTACGAATGCGATTAGCCTACGATTACGATTACAATAACATTTACGATTAGCCTACAATTACGATTACGATAACAATTACGATGACGATTGCAATTACGATTAAAATTACGATTAAAATTACGATTACAATTACGATTACAATAACGATTACGATTACGATCACAATTATGACTGCTATTACGATTGATTCGCTGATTCAACTTCACCTGTGACGTTAAGTTTTCCGTTGACGAACCAAGCAGCCCTTCCCTCGATGATGTCGCAGTCTTGAACGACGTCGAAGTCCTTGACCCATCGCAGCCTTGACCTTGCCAGTCGACCCCAGAACCTGTCAGGGTCCTCGATGCTGAGGCGGTAGAGATCCTCGTGTCCGGAAACGCTTGGATCGTTCTCGAACTCTGGGATGGGAGCGGAGAACTTGAACCGACCGCCCCTCATCGGGGTGTAGGAGGAGCTGGGCCACGGAGCCAGGGATGAGGACGCGTAGTGGGATCGAACCCACGAGCTGAGGGTGGGAGGAGGACGCCTCACTGCACCACGGATGACGGTTCCTAGTGCGCTTGCCATCCGTGCATCTAATTATTATGTAGCCTACACACAAAGAAATAGATAGCCTACAGGCGTATTGATGAAACGATTCAATTGCAATTAGTAATTAACTTCTAATGCTGCACCAGTGTGTATAATAGTAGCCTATGCAAGGTATGAACCCATTAAAAAAATTAATAGGCCTGTTACAGTAGCTAGTTTCTCTCAATAGCCTCATTCAGTTTCTTAATTGTAGGCCCTACAATCCCTACTTTCTACCTTTATGGTGAATATTCAGAATAAACGTACATGTATATCTAACAGCAGATCACTATTCAACGTTCTAGCTGTCCAATGCAGGCTATTTCCAATCTAGAGACTAGACCGGATCGATATTTGAGAAAAGAATCTTTTATTAATCTGATATTAAAGATCGAATCTAGCCTTTACAATGTACCGTAGATTATATCTTACATGTCACTGTCAACACGACAACACGACTCTGAACAACATTGAAGAACTCGGAAATAATAAGAAAACTAGGTCTACGCATAGATCAGCTGTTTCTACTATAAGTCTCAGGCCTACGACTTTGCGTTAGCGCATATAGGTCTCCTGCAGTGTCATTGCTCTCAGCAGGTTGTGCATAAAGGAAGCGTTCAAGCGTTCGATCAATACCCGGGTTGTCTGAGGCTTCGTAGTCTTAGCAAAGCCTTTAGTTGCCAATAGTTTCAGTTACCTGAACGAAATTTCACCTGAAATAATTCCAAACACCTACTAAGACTGAAACGAATGCTGCAGTAGTGTCTGATGTGCTTATACTAACGAGGGGAGGGGGCTTGGCAAATTCAGTGTGGCTTTTGTTTTAATTGAAGTTCAGGTATTTGACACAGTTGACCGTACAAAAGACTGGCTGCTGGTCTCCATCATTCCATGCAGGTATCGAGACTATCGACCCCTGCGGAGTAAGCAGCCCGCTGGTTGAGGCTGCTACAAACGAGTGCAAATGTTGTTATTATGGAATAAACAGCTGACACTGTCAAAAGCATAACTAGGGGCCTACGTGTAGGCCTATAGCCTGGTAGTATTGGGCTGTGGGTCTACTAAGGCAAGACTTAGGCCTACACATAGGCCTATGTTGGGGACCGCAATAGATGCAAAGGAACACACACACAAACACACACACACACACACACGTAGGCCTACTGAAACATGGACCTATACATACAGTTCTATATACACAAGCGAAACATCTTGATGTTCAATTATATTATTTCATCGATTAAATACTTCATTCATTTAGCGAACGTCACACATCGACTCGCTCGACTGAATCAGCATAAAAACAACCAACACACAGAACTTGCGACTCTGTATACCCAGGGCTGTAATCGAGGGTATGCGCAGGTAGACCTAAGTAACGTGCACTCACATCACAAATATGTGTATGTAGTAGGCCCTGTAAGGGTAAATGACCTACCGATTGGCTTAGAAGACACTACAGCCTTAATTGGCTCTACCATAGGTCGCACCAGGTCATTTGGTATTGACATACTGCCTATTAATTTTTACCCTTGATCTGCCTTACGACCAGCTAAAAATCTTTTGGAATTTTCAATATATTTTTACATTTAATTTCTTCGACCTGCTGAATAACAACTCCAATGACCCCCCTCGAGATTATATAGTTGGCGCGGCCTACACAAGTACTCAGCAAGTCCCTTGAAGCATAACGAAGCACTGAGCCCAGCGTGTGCGAGTTAGATGGGAGCGAGAACCGAGAAGTAAATAATCAGTGGTCTGTTTCGACTGGATTGCACCGGGTCTGGACCTGGTGACGAATTCCTCCGTTCTGCTACCGAACCGTACGTAATGACGGTAATGGGGTGGGAGGAATTCATCTGTAAGGCTTGAATGGTCGATTGTATGGCTAATGATACTCCCCTTGCAGTAAGCAGTCAAGGAAATGAAGAAAGACGTTAAAGTGAATTGGTTTTAATTTGTCTAAAACGATCATTAATACAAATCTCTATGTAAAGTGTAACACATACTGAGAAGAACAAGCAAACGAGCAACATCGCAAACGACTAGACCTACACTGCGGCTCAGCATACTCAAACCAAACGTACTTGTATTCTGCATACTTAAACACGGCATACATGTTCTCAGCATGCTTAAACCGACCATACCACACTGCTGTTCAAACATACTCAAGCATGGCATACTTGTTATCAGCATACTTAACACAACATACTTTTCTCAGCATACTCAAACCTGGGAGTCTTGTTCTAGGCATACTTAAACCCGGAATACTTGTCCTCAGCGTACTGTACGTAAAAAGCACAAACACCAAGAAGAAAATTTTAGAATACGAAACAATGATCACCTCAGCACAACGTTGGTGATAACGGCCAAGCACATTTAGTAAGTATGTACACATTGTACAGGATTAGACAATGACAAAGCAGACCCAAAAGCGTTCACACTTTGTCAGAGGTGACACTCATTACCACTTGAGGGCATATCCCAATTATTTAGGTCAAAATTGTGTGCATCACTACACACTTGATATCATACGTGATAACTAACATCAGTCCGTGCATACAAAGTTTACATGTAAATTCTACAAATATCAATCCATTTACATGTAAATCTTAAAAAGACCAATAAGTTCACATGTAAATCTTACAAATACAAATCAGTTTACATGTAAACCTTGCCAATACCAATCCGGTATGTCAATCAATCTGACATGTAAATCCTACAAATACAAATCAGTTTACATGTCAATCTTACAAATTCCAACCAGGTTACATGTCAATCTTACAAATTCCAACCAGGTTACATGTAAATTCTACCAGGTCGAATCAGTACATGTAATTTTTTAACTTGATGAGAATTTATGCCTTATGCATTTAAGCTCACATTCAGCAGCAACAAAGGAATAGAAAAGGCAACTAAAAATTCTCAAATCACTGCAAATACTTTACATACAACAAACAAACTAACTGGTCAAGATTAAACAAACTGCAATATCGGTAAAACAAGGAGAAATGAGACACCAGATCATCACACTAATTATGCTCTAGGTATAAGAATTCTGATTGTTATTATTAATTAATTTCTACTGTGGTTATCATCAACTATTTTCTATTGTGCCATTGTCTAACACGCAAGGAATCACATGATGGCGCTCCAAAACTAAGCCATAAAATCTTTTAATAATGTAATACTGAAATGATCAGTACACAACACAATGACACAGCCTACATGATGAATAAAAAATATGAGATTTTGAGAAGGACACACGACACAAACAACTGAGTCGAATAAATACATAAGTGGAGCATACGGGTTTAAATAATCTAGAAATAGCAACAGAAAAGTTTATTTTCAGCGACTGAGAAAGCTTGCTCATCATCTCAAATACAATCTCAATAGAAAATAAGAAAACAAGAAAAACGGTGGAATGGTGACTTACTGAGAATGAATATAACAGCAGTTAAGAAATCAGAAAAACCAGCTGACTACAATTTAAAAAAGCTTAGAGACTCATGAAACAAGTTGAAGCATAGCTTCAAGATAAATTCGATATTTATCGAGAAATCACAACAGCAGTAAAATACATCACATGGCAAGACGCTACTTATCAAGGTAGTATAATTGGGTAACTGTTACGGACAACAGAAAAATCAGAAGTTCGCTGTAAAACATTTGTTTCTGCAGGTACTAGTATAGTAGTATGTCACAAACATTTCAGTCTGCTTGGAAAAGTTAAGTACAGGTATTTAATTATAACACGTCTATTCACTTAAGTCTGATAAGTACAGGACACTTCCTAAACACTTCACCTTGATAAATGTCAAATGTTGTCTACCTAGAGTTAAGTTAAATTTCAATCCACGAACAATACAACATGCGTAAACTCAGTCTACAGTTCCTACCCATAGAATCCCTGTAGCTTATCGATTTGATCTCCTAGTTCCTCGAGCAAGGACTTCCATGGCCCAACACCAAGCTTTTGGTGTAGTTCTTAAGTTCTCTGTAGTGTAAGGTGATGTAGTTCTCTGTACAATGTACTGGCCCAGACCATGATCCCATTAATTTCTGCAGAAAAGTCACCACTGAAGTCTAGGCCCAAGACCTTTAAGAAATGTTATTCAAGAAACAAACCTCAAAATGTCTTGATCATTTACATCTGGCTACTCTGGAAGTTCTGGTTCAGTGCGAAAATTGTTCAACTGACACAATAGCGCCGATCAAGAACAATTAAAAAAATGGCTGACAACACAAAGGCGCTGTCACCAATCAGACCACAAGTCTAGCAAAGAAACTAAACAATACTGAATCAACTACAAGATTTCTAGAAACACTCTTTGAAACGTGTCAAATACTAAAAGTTCTGCAAGAGAGAAAGACAGACAGGCAGAAGACAAACAGACAGATACACAGAAACAGAGACAGACAGAGATACACAAGCAGACGGAAATATAGAGATAGACAGGCAGAGAGAGACAGAAGTGACAAATAGAAATACGGAGAAAAAGAGAGAGAGAGACAGAGAAAGACAGTGACGCAGAAAGGATACAGAGACAGACGAAAACAAAGGGACAGACAGACAGACAGACCAAGACAGCAAGAGAGACAGAGAAACAACAAAAGATGAAAACAGAGAGACAAACAGACAGTAAGCCAAAGACAGGCAGACGTAGAGAAACACAGAGACAGTGAGACACCCAGAAAGACAGACAGACAGACAGACAGATAAACACACAGACAGAGACAGAGAGAGTAGCAGTGACCAAGCAACAATGAGTGGATGGGTAGATCAATTGTATGCTCAGCGCAGGGTAGAACAGGTGGGTGCATCCCCAATGGGTGGTGGGCAAGGAGATGGGGGAGATGGGGGCAACTTATCGAAGGTCCGAGTCGCTGTCGATGCCTCTTTTGATGCGGAGGAGCATCGTCGTGTACCATTGGTCGAGTCTCGACAGACTGTCGTACTCCTTCACTGCGTCCGAATATCTGTCCACATCGTGCTCTTCGCAAGCAGTCGACAGCGTCTAATCACAACAAAACATACCAATGCGTGATCTGAACAATTATAAAGCTGGAAACATTTGTCTTTTACAACATCGGCAACGTTAACATAAGAAAACTCGATATTGATTGCTGAAGAAAAATTGATTGTTTGGAAAATGGATAATTGAATGGTTGTTGATTGATAAGTGAAGATTTCAATATTGATTGATTATTGAAAGAAAAATGGATTGTTCGAGGAATATTGATAGATTAGTGAAGGGGGAAGTGGAGTTTTGCCATTATGGCAACACTCTAACACAAAGAGCGTAAGATCTTGTAAGACTTACATGATGTGAACTGATTGGAAGTGCTCAGTCAAATTTACACGTAAACTAATTGGTCTTAGTAAAATTTACATCCACTTTTTTAACCGATCTGTCTATCTCACTCAACAACTAAATCAACGACAATATGGGTTCAAAATAATAGAGTTGAAATTCCTTCTATAATTTCTCTTTCTTTAGAGATTACCGGTACCTTATTTCAATTAAAAAAACAGTAATAAAGATTATCTTGGTTAGTTTTACTTTTCCCGACAAAATAGATATGATCCCTCAGCAGTTAAAGAAATTTCTGGAGGAAATTAAATTACCTGGAAAAAGCTAAATATGCTATTACCATCATCGTCATCATCATCAAATTACCACCACCAATACCACTACCACTTCTATTACCACCAACAATACCACTACCACTTCTATTACCACCAACAATACCACTACCACAATGAATACCACTATCAACAACTTCACTGCAACTACCACTACTACTCCCACTACTATTATATATTACCACACCCAACCATAACTATTTCTATTACCATTTCTGCTCCTACTACTACTTTCCCCCTACTATTACTACTACCAACATTACCAAGTATGACCGCGACTACCACCATAACTAAGTGCTACCACAATAATAATTATAAAAGCTAATAATGATAATCATAAATAGCATAGTAGTAAAAACAAGTAATAGCAATGATACTTCTTAACGAGAGATACATCAGAGATGTTGAAAATTATTATTATAATAATCAATATTTTAGCATATAAAAATAAACAAATAATGTATTGCATATATAGTTATATACATAAAATATATGTGATATGTATATAGTATACCAAAAAATATTATCATTACTAACAGTACAATCACATTTCTCACAATCAATTGCTCTTGTAGCTCAGGCAGATGGCATAATTTCAATCAACTACTGACGGAAAAATGATTGAATCGTACAAAAACAAGTTGCCCTAAACTAAATCAATATGAAAATGATACAACCGTTAAAATCAAAAACCAAAAATATTCAAATGTTTATTCAAAATAAACATAATTTTTATTACATTACAACATAAAACAATTTTGCAGCAGAGCAAGAAACATAATTTAACGAAACCGAAAAGAAACTAACACTGAACAGAAATCAGACAAAATGTTCACATCTCGTCATGCACGAAACTTTTAGTAGTTCCTCGATCCATGCTCGCCATGTCCCCCATGCGTTTCAACAACAGCTCCTAGCTAGACTAGAGAACAGACAGCAGAAACAGAATTTCTATATAAAAAAAAACTAAACTGAAACCATGAAAAGAAACACTAGAAACAACAGAAGTTAAAGAGCATTCATCCTGGAATGGGTTTCCACAGGAGCAACACAGGTCTGTTTCCTCGGCTCTTACTGAAGCATTTAAAAAAATTAAACTCAGACAATTGTGCTTTTTTACCATACTAGAATTGGGAAAAAACTAAACTGAAACCATCAAAAGAAACACTAGAAACAACATCAGTGAAAGAGCATTCATAAAAAAAGAAATTCATAAGACAATGTATCTTTAGAGCAAGAATCGAAACAATTGCATAGCATCTCTTTGCGTGTCGCTCACCTTGAGCAGCTTGCACTCCCTGGAGTCGGAGAACACTGGGAACATCTCCTCATACCGGGTGACCGCATTCGCACCATCCTGCATGTCCTGGCACATGCGACAGAGCGCGGCACGAAAGAAGTGCTCCTTGGCGCTGTGCCGAAGAAGTTGGTTGTCCATGCATGAAGACCCCACCTGAGACCAAGAAAATGACGGTGTTATTAGACACCTTTAAAACACGGTCCAACGCGCAATAAAAAAAGGACATATTGGAAATGAACTGATCACTCTTGCTAGACCACCAATGATTTCTCATCCTATCCATGTCAAAAGAATTATAGCAAGGGAAAAGTTTTTTAGAGAGGGGGGTGGGGTGATGCTTCATTTCGGGGATTTTCCAAAGAACACGATTGCAAAATACACAGAATTGGCCTAAAATAGTCCGGAATTTTTTGAGCGTTTGAATACGGTACCTAAATCTCCCCCACATATATACACCCATGATCTAAGTCTACAATGTGTATCCTAAGACTTCATTAATCAACTTCGCTAATTGAGTTCGTTGACTGACTTGAACAGCTCGTTAGAATATTGGTCAGCAATATCGCATCGCTGCATTGGGACATCTTTGAATAATGTTTTCATCGATCAGTTCTTTCATTTTCTTGCTGATTCCTTTGGTAAACATTCATTAACAGCTCTACTTAAGAAAGTTGCTTACTCATTTAATTTTTGGAGCGCCTCTGAGGAGTTCTCTTGAAGTGGCGCTACATAAATGTTAGATTACAATTTTGCAATTACAATTTCCTTCTTGTTTATTTGAATGAATATTGATCAAGTGCAAACAGATTTTACTTTGAACTCACCTGTTCATACACCTAAATCAAGATTTACCATTCACCTGTTCATAGACTTGAACCATAGTTGTCTAACCAATGTCCATGGTTCAGATATATATGAACAGGTCTTTACGATCTGAACCATATAGTTAGTTACCTGTTCATAGATCTGAACCATAATTAGTTACCTGTTCATAGATCTGAGCCGCCTTTTCGTACTGTTCGATTCCAGCAGCATAAAGCGCTACTTTCAGCAGACACTTGTTCGCAGAACTGCAATTTAAATCAATTAAGATTTCACTGCCAACCACAGATAATCCTATTAAAATTATCATGTATAATTGTATGTGTACATAGTATATACACACATACATAGTATTATATATATTACTAGCTGTACCCGGCCACGCGTTGCTGTGGCAGAAAAGACTCTCCCCTCCCCCTCCCCTCCCCCTCCCCTCCCCTCCCTCTGCCCCTCCCCCTCTCCCTTCCCCTTCCCCCTCCCCCTCCCACTCCCCCTCCCTTTCCGTCCCGCTCCCCTCCCCGCCGCCTCCCTCCCCTCCCCCTCCGTCCCGCCCCCTCCGCTATTTTCCTCCCTCAACCAAGAAGGCCGCAAAATAATTATGCGAATCGCTTATGACGTCACGGGACGCAACCTCATTCATGTTTCGTCTGCATGGTCGCAGTCACTGTCAAGGCGTTTGTGAATCTGGCAACGTGCGGTTTTAAATTTGCAAATGGCGGTGGAGCGGAATGCAAAGTTCACTTTTTGTGGAAAATATTGCGTTTATTCGGAGAAAAAAAAAGTTGGAAACTCTCTGATAGGAATGGAAGGTTTTGTGAAATTTTCAAAACAATCTGTGCGGTACGTTTCGAGAACACTTTACACAAACTATTGGAAAGTTTCATTTTTATATATATAGATATATATAATTTTAGGTATAAATGTGTGTTTGTGTGTGCATGCGTGTGTGTGTGTAGGTATGTATGTATGTGCACCTATTATAGCACCTTCTCCTCAGAAGCGCTTCCGACAACAGCGCGGACACTGAATCGAAGTTTCACGCCGAAGCGCTGAGCAATTGCAAGTGACAGACTTGCTCAAGGTCCCTACGCGGCAGCTTGGGTGGATTCGAACCTGCGACCCTCTGGCTGCCAGGTAACGAACATACCCACTACACCACCGTGCCGCACAAATACATTACCCGTAATTACACTACAGGTAAGCATCTTTATCTTTAATACATTTTTTTGTTAAGTGACAGGCTGTGCACCTCCACTATATATCGAATGGCAGGAATGAAAAGAATATTTATTACCTGTTCGATTCTTCCCCTAGATAGAAGTCAGCAGCTCTCTGATAGTTGGTCATAACCTATACGCACAGATGGTATAAATTTATTACTTCAATGACTAATCAGCATTCGTACAATAATCAATATGTGACTAATCAGCATTCATACAATAATCAATATGTGACTAATCAGCATTCGTACAATAATCAATATGTGACTAATCAGCATTCATACAATAATCAATATGTGACTAATCAGCATTCATACAATAATCAATATGTGACTAATCAGCATTTATACAATAATCAATATGTGACTAATCAGCATTCGTACAATAATCAATATGTGACTAATCAGCATTCGTACAATAATCAATATGTGACTAATCAGCATTCGTACAATAATCAATATGTGACTAATCAGCATTCATACAATAATCAATATGTGACTAATCAGCATTCGTACAATAATCAATACATGTGACTAATCAGCATTCGTACAATAATCAATATGTGACTAATCAGCATTCATACAATAATCAATATGTGACTAATCAGCATTTATACAATAATCAATATGTGACTAATCAGCATTCGTACAATAATCAATACATGTGACTAATCAGCATTCGTACAATAATCAATATGTGACTAATCAGCATTCATACAATAATCAATATGTGACTAATCAGCATTCATACAATAATCAATATGTGACTAATCAGCATTCATACAATAATCAATATGTGACTAATCAGCATTCGTACAATAATCAATATGTGACTAATCAGCATTCATACAATAATCAATATGTGACTAATCAGCATTTATACAATAATCAATATGTGACTAATCAGCATTCGTACAATAATCAATATGTGACTAATCAGCATTCGTACAATAATCAATATGTGACTAATCAGCATTCGTACAATAATCAATATGTGACTAATCAGCATTCATACAATAATCAATATGTGACTAATCAGCATTCGTACAATAATCAATACATGTGACTAATCAGCATTCGTACAATAATCAATATGTGACTAATCAGCATTCATACAATAATCAATATGTGACTAATCAGCATTTATACAATAATCAATATGTGACTAATCAGCATTCGTACAATAATCAATACATGTGACTAATCAGCATTCGTACAATAATCAATATGTGACTAATCAGCATTCATACAATAATCAATATGTGACTAATCAGCATTCATACAATAATCAATATGTGACTAATCAGCATTCATACAATAATCAATATGTGACTAATCAGCATTCGTACAATAATCAATATGTGACTAATCAGCATTCATACAATAATCAATATGTGACTAATCAGCATTTATACAATAATCAATATGTGACTAATCAGCATTCGTACAATAATCAATACATGTGACTAATCAGCATTCGTACAATAATCAATATGTGACTAATCAGCATTCGTACAATAATCAATATGTGACTAATCAGCATTCATACAATAATCAATATGTGACTAATCAGCATTCGTACAATAATCAATATGTGACTAATCAGCATTCATACAATAATCAATATGTGACTAATCAGCATTCATACAATAATCAATATGTGACTAATCAGCATTCGTACAATAATCAATATGTGACTAATCAGCATTCATACAATAATCAATATGTGACTAATCAGCATTCGTACAATAATCAATATGTGACTAATCAGCATTCATACAATAATCAATATGTGACTAATCAGCATTCATACAATAATCAATATGTGACTAATCAGCATTCATACAATAATCAATATGTGACTAATCAGCATTCGTACAATAATCAATACATGTGACTAATCAGCATTCGTACAATAATCAATACATGTGACTAATCAGCATTCGTACAATAATCAATATGTGACTAATCAGCATTCATACAATAATCAATATGTGACTAATCAGCATTCATACAATAATCAATATGTGACTAATCAGCATTCGTACAATAATCAATATGTGACTAATCAGCATTCGTACAATAATCAATATGTGACTAATCAGCATTCATACAATAATCAATATGTGACTAATCAGCATTCGTACAATAATCAATACATGTGACTAATCGGCATTCGTACAATAATCAATATGTGACTAATCAGCATTCATACAATAATCAATATGTGACTAATCAGCATTCGTACAATAATCAATACATGTGACTAATCAGCATTCGTACAATAATCAATACATGTGACTAATCAGCATTCGTACAATAATCAATATGTGACTAATCAGCATTTGTACAATAATCAATATGTGACTAATCAGCATTCGTACAATAATCAATATGTGACTAATCAGCATTCGTACAATAATCAATATGTGACTAATCAGCATTCGTACAATAATCAATACATGTGACTAATCAGCATTCGTACAATAATCAATATGTGACTAATCAGCATTCGTACAATAATCAATACATGTGACTAATCAGCATTCGTACAATAATCAATATGTGACTAATCAGCATTCGTACAATAATCAATACATGTGACTAATCAGCATTCGTACAATAATCAATATGTGACTAATCAGCATTCGTACAATAATCAATACATGTGACTAATCAGCATTCGTACAATAATCAATACATGTGACTGTAACCTAATCTTCGTTTATTTTCAAACTGACACAACACAGTATGATCACAGTTCATAGTATGAACGGATGATCACAAGTTATTACAGAAGTTGAATTTAACTGTGTGTCAGCTATGTAAGGCGGCCATTACATCCTACTACTCACTTTACCAATATCATCTACCGAATAGAAGGTTGAGTAGACCTTTCGGAAGGTAGTGAGAAGCGAACCTGTGTTCGTGCGATCTTCGTGCCTAAAGTGTTGTCAATACCCCTATCCCCTTCATAGTCCTTCAATAATCCATTTTATTTCAATAATCAATAAATATTTCTTCACTAATCAATCGACAGTCATCAACAATACATTTTCTCAATTTTTTTCTCAATAATCAATCAATACATAGAGTTTCTAAAATGGGTCAAAATCTCTTCTGCTACAATAACAATAATAATAACAATGACAATTTCTACGGCGCCATTACACAGCCATGCCATTACAAGGGCGCCTCACAAACAACTAACATTAGGATAGGCCTAACAGTATACTAAATTGTAATTTAACCCTTTAATGCTGCAGGGTACAGGATCTCCCATAACATTTACTACCATCTCAGCATTAAAGGGTTAAGAGAGATTTATCCAACCTTTTCAACGTCCGCTTCGTCGCCCTCAAACAGCTCCGCGATGTCCATATGATGCTTGGCCGCAATCGTAAAACGACCCTGAAATTTGAACCGTGAGATTTAAAAACAATGCTAAACAAATGCTTGATACAGATGTCCACATACACACATACACATACCATCATAGATTTTTAGATATTTTGTGGCCTTAAATAAAATACAGTTATCATTTCAGTATACACTGATTAAAGCAAAATGTGACAAAGCAAAAGGAAGCAACATAAACTGAGAACAGGAAACAAGGAACCTGAGACAATCAACAACTGTTGAGTCAATAAATGACTTAGAAAAAGAGAATAAATGCTCCACTACTGACTAAGAATAGGTTCTCTACAGAAAAGTGTGAACATTTACATTTAGCCAGCAAAACAGCTCAGTTAATTCTGCACAGTACGCACCATGTCTATGTAGATCTCAACGGCCTTCAGCAGGCAGTTGGCTGCCTCTGAAATCAGAAAATTCACAAGACATTGTAATGTCATACTGCAATGTAACAATAGTTACCAGAGGTGCCAGATCTGAAATCAGGAGGGATCTGATTGAATATAAACAATGACAACAGATACAATACACATAGCATCCTTTTAAAGTGACTCGCAGTATCATAGAAAGCAACGTTTAGATTTTACAAACCGTTTCTGTCCACCTTCTTAAAGCAGTTTGCAGCGTCTACAAACTGCGTTCCAGCCTCGTGACGGTTGCTCAGCTTAAGTTGGATGTCGGCCGCACGACAAAACGAGATGCCAGCGTCTGAAGAAAACAGTTTTAACAATTTCACGATTGTGAAGACGAGGTCATAGAGTTTTATGATTCACGAACTGATGGAAAAATAACCATGGAGAAAATGCCCAGGGTTAGCCAAGATACTGGTTAGCAGAGTGCATACAATATGTAAATTTTCATACTGAAGCAATGGATCCAAATTTGACGAGGGCCTATGACAACAGCGGCCGTTTCCCTCGACAGAAATTTGCTTGGCATATTACAGCTCTTTCTCATACTGAATCGAATGAAGGAACAATTTGTAGAAACAATGAAAGAAGAATTAAGGTAGTTGCGCAAATTAAGAATCAAGGTAGAAACAATTGTGGAAGAGAAATCAATTAAGAACCACGAGAGGCATCAATTTAAAAAATGAAGACAGAAATGCAGAAGAATAGAGAGAGATTTTTATCTTTATGTGGAAACAAAGGCCAATTAAATCACTTGCGAAGAAAAGGATTAAACATGCTGACGCTGAGAAAAACGCATTGCACCGAAGAACCCATAGGCTTTCAGAAATGCAGGACAGATAAACAAATATGTATTATGTCTAACAAGGAAATTGTTCAGTTTTCGCCTGAACAACCCTGAAACCATGGAATATTCAACATTCATTCACAAAAACGAATAGATATGTAAGACAAGTATTATTGTACTCTACCTCCCCATTTCTTGGCTATTTTGAATGAATTTCCAGCCTTCACAAAGAGCTCGGCAGCATCTTCGGTCTTTGACGAACCTCTGCAAAATGTTACACTCGTGCAAAATGGATCATAGCAATCTCAAATTTGATAAAGCGTAGCCTACAAAGAAAATCAAGTCTAGGAACAAGCTAAATACGCAGAAGTATCATGTTTAAAACAAGAATGGCTGCAAATTGCGCTCTTTACGTTACAAATCTGCAAAAAAGAACATAAAATGAATTAACGAACTAAATAAACTCTAAGTAAATGTCAAGCATAAAGAAGGCGCTATATAAGTCACGTTACATTCAACACCAGACGACATGACAAGTAAGACGCATGAAGAAGTCCGACCCCATCAATGATCCCAAGAAACCAGTGGACGATTTGAGTTTCTTTTCCGCCTGTGCAACCAGCTCAAGGGCTTTCTGTTCTTGATCCGCCATCAGACTCTTTCTCTTTTCTTTTATATTAACGTCGACTAGAAAATTATAATTTTATATGTTTTTGCGACAACGATGTTTTGATGTATTGAACGTTGGTCCGCAAGATGTCGCATCGATGTATGGGTTGTGCGCCATCGTATAATGAAATGAATTTTCATGCGGATAAACCCAAAATATAAATTTTTAATGTAGGCTAACTTTTGCCTATAATATTATACTAGTTTTATTAAAAGAAGCAATATTTCTGGTTGTAAATAATATTGCAGCGCAACATAATTTTAATGTAACTTTTTCATATTAAAAGAAGCAATCTTTATGGTTGTAAATAATATTGCAGAGCAACACAGGCCTAGGCCTAATAATTATTATTTAAATTTTTATTGTGCGCCTTCAGCACACAAAGGAGATTGTTGCTCCTTAATTCGGATCTGTCCATTGACGCCACTGTTAATTGTTATTATGTGTTATGTGCTTGAATGTCTAAATCAGGGTGAGAATTGCCGGGAGGGTTGGGGGGGGGTTCAACCCCCCCAGTCATTTTTAGAGCCCCATGTTAAAGTATGTTTTTCATTCCCCAATTTCAAGTTTACCATAGGCCAACCCCCCAGTTATTTTTCCACAATTCTCATACTGGTCTAAATCAGGCATTGTCAGCACTCAGCACGTATTATCACAACAGTTTGTTATCACAGCAGGCCTATAAAATTAATGTAGGCCCCTAATAACATTAATATTCATACTGTGGTATTATGATGATCAATAAGAGTATAAAATTTTTTTATTTAATTTTATTTTGATTTATTGTTTAACCACTAGGCTAATACGTTGCACACTAACCCATACAGATGTAGGGCAAAAACACAATATAAATAGCCTAATATTTACGATATGGGCAGCCGACTAAGTTCTGCGGCCTGCATTTTGGCGCTGCACCGGAAGAACCGCTTCGAGGAATCGAGTCCAATGTTGACACAACCAGTAGCGGCGCCAGATGGAGGATAGAGGGGCTAAGCCCCTTCCCCCCCAAACAAGGCCATCCGTTTTTGTTACATGTAAAAATGAAATATTTCCACGTTTAGCCCCCCTCCCCTAAAAACGTGACATAGGCCCTATTTCTTTGAGATTTCTACTAAACGACTAAAAAAAGGTCGTCAGAAATTTTGGTGGATGAAAATGGAAAAAAATTTCCGCGAAGATCCAGCCCCCCAAAACGGGAATCCTGGCGCCGCCACTGGACACAACAAGCGTGGATGTCAGAATACAGAGACTCCCGGCCTTAATTTAGCTTGCCAGGCGTTTATAGTTAGCCTATATAATTTTTTATAGGAATATAGCGTACCGTACCATTTTTCTTATCATCGGCTTATAAAATGATTTTCTTTCAATGTAATAATTATTTTCTTTATTGAAACAATCCGGTTGACAGACAGCGTTAGCCGGCAACAGTGTAGGGCACTATAGGCTACATTTATATGTAATTGAAACAATTAACAAGAACCCAAATTATAGCCTAGGCCTACATAAAGCGCGTCTGCCCTACGGCCGGGGCGATCTCGGTGTCTCTCGCTCTCCATGCCGGAGTAACTTATCCAATACCATTCCATTAGCCTAATGCGCTACCAGGCCCCAGGATCGAAATAGGCCTATATTTGTTTGTATGTGCACTTGTTATAGCGCCCCTTCAAGCTCACTCTACTCAGAGGCGCTCCTGATGCAGAGCGGACACTGCATCGGAGTTTCACGTCAAAGCGCTAAGCAATTGTAAGTGAAGGACTTGCCCAAGGTCCTTACGCGGCGATGGTGGATTCGAACCTCGGACCTTCCGGTTCCAAGGCAACGACGCCACCACTAGACCACCGCGCCACACGATGTTCCATATATATGCTGCTCAGTATGAGAATTGTGGAAAAATAACTGGGGGGGTTGGCCTATGATAAACTTGAAATTGGGGTATGAAAAACATACTTTAACATGGGGCTCTAAGAAAGACTGGGGGGGTTGAACCCCCCAACCCCCCCGGCAATTCTCACCCTGATGCTGCTTGTGACATGTAAGCCTATTATAACCGGTTTAAACGAGTACCGATTAATGTCATGAGAGTCCATATAGGCTGCAATAACAACTAGGCCTACCTCGCGAACAGATATAGATACAAATACAATCCTGTATATTATAGCCTAATACATGTGTCATATGTAGGCTACAGAACTATAAATCACTGAAGAACTCCTTGAGTAGGCTAATTACAAGGTGGCCTGGTTGACGGACTCGGTTCTTAACACGCGTGATTACATAGTGATCTATGGCCAATAATTCCGGCCGATTTGGTTGGCAATTAAACTGGCTCCAAATACACCATTTATCTTGCATCAGCCGGATAATTATTGTTTGGCCATAACATGGAGGTGGGTCAATGACTTTATAATGAATTAACAACTAATATGAATATTCATGAGATGAGTTTGCTCACGTCGAATAATTAATTATTCATGAGGCCAGGCTTACGAACGACGACGTCATTAGCACCGAATGCTCTTCTTCAGGGATGCCACTTATAGCTTTTTCAACCTAGATCTTCGGTCTTGTCTAGGTTTCTAGGGTTTTTATAATCAGAATCTTGCTATTTTCTCACGGGGGTTCCCGACATTTTTGCATAAAAATTGATTTTTAAAGGTGAAAATGCACAAAAGACGTGAAAGAAGTAGAAAATTTGGTGAACGTGAACCAAAAATTGTAAATTTTTCCAGCGAAAGACTAAAAAGGACGTCAGAAATTTTATCGGGAAGGAAAAGGGAGAAAATTTTAATCATCGGACAATTTTAAAAGGGCGTTAGAAAATTCAAGCCGGAAAATGGGAAAATTCGTGTATTTTGTAAAGAAATTCTCAATCTAGCCTGTTCTAGTCTTTTTTCGACAGGATCTGAACTTTTCAAAAATTCAGAGTGGCATCCCTGCTCTTCATTCACTTAAAACTGATGAAGCCTGAAAAACGTTTTTAATTTCAAAGAAGCATTCAGCTACGATGGCAGAAAACGGTGAAGTCAGACGGGGTCCCTCGGTTATCGATGTGATGGACTGGGTGGCCAAACCTAACGGCACGACGAACGGGACTGCGAACGGGGCTGCACCGGGCAGCCCTTCAAAGAACTCTAGGGATCACGACGACCCCCCGTTCGCGCCGAAGAACCCGAGATCCTGGCCCAAAGGTCTCGACTTGGACACCCAACAGGATGACTACTCGACGATCATGGTCCTCTACTGCGGAGGGACCATTGGGATGCGAACGAAAAACGGAGGTAACATAAAACGGCCACTGTTATAAAATGCCGGCTGCCGACAACGTGATTTGCGGCATGTAAGCCAGTAAAGTAAAAAAAACAAGGTGACGATTTATATAGCGCCTAACCATTGCAGTTAAAAATTATTACTATCTTCAGAACAGTTCAGAAATCGATTTTGATAATATATTTCG
>OX243820.1:2814531-2928071 GCA_945859605.1 Lumbricus rubellus | reverse complement strand
AGAACTGCAATTTAAATCAATTAAGATTTCACTGCCAACCACAGATAATCCTATTAAAATTATCATGTATAATTGTATGTGTACATAGTATATACACACATACATAGTATTATATATATTACTAGCTGTACCCGGCCACGCGTTGCTGTGGCAGAAAAGACTCTCCCCTCCCCCTCCCCTCCCCCTCCCCTCCCCTCCCTCTGCCCCTCCCCCTCTCCCTTCCCCTTCCCCCTCCCCCTCCCACTCCCCCTCCCTTTCCGTCCCGCTCCCCTCCCCGCCGCCTCCCTCCCCTCCCCCTCCGTCCCGCCCCCTCCGCTATTTTCCTCCCTCAACCAAGAAGGCCGCAAAATAATTATGCGAATCGCTTATGACGTCACGGGACGCAACCTCATTCATGTTTCGTCTGCATGGTCGCAGTCACTGTCAAGGCGTTTGTGAATCTGGCAACGTGCGGTTTTAAATTTGCAAATGGCGGTGGAGCGGAATGCAAAGTTCACTTTTTGTGGAAAATATTGCGTTTATTCGGAGAAAAAAAAAGTTGGAAACTCTCTGATAGGAATGGAAGGTTTTGTGAAATTTTCAAAACAATCTGTGCGGTACGTTTCGAGAACACTTTACACAAACTATTGGAAAGTTTCATTTTTATATATATAGATATATATAATTTTAGGTATAAATGTGTGTTTGTGTGTGCATGCGTGTGTGTGTGTAGGTATGTATGTATGTGCACCTATTATAGCACCTTCTCCTCAGAAGCGCTTCCGACAACAGCGCGGACACTGAATCGAAGTTTCACGCCGAAGCGCTGAGCAATTGCAAGTGACAGACTTGCTCAAGGTCCCTACGCGGCAGCTTGGGTGGATTCGAACCTGCGACCCTCTGGCTGCCAGGTAACGAACATACCCACTACACCACCGTGCCGCACAAATACATTACCCGTAATTACACTACAGGTAAGCATCTTTATCTTTAATACATTTTTTTGTTAAGTGACAGGCTGTGCACCTCCACTATATATCGAATGGCAGGAATGAAAAGAATATTTATTACCTGTTCGATTCTTCCCCTAGATAGAAGTCAGCAGCTCTCTGATAGTTGGTCATAACCTATACGCACAGATGGTATAAATTTATTACTTCAATGACTAATCAGCATTCGTACAATAATCAATATGTGACTAATCAGCATTCATACAATAATCAATATGTGACTAATCAGCATTCGTACAATAATCAATATGTGACTAATCAGCATTCATACAATAATCAATATGTGACTAATCAGCATTCATACAATAATCAATATGTGACTAATCAGCATTTATACAATAATCAATATGTGACTAATCAGCATTCGTACAATAATCAATATGTGACTAATCAGCATTCGTACAATAATCAATATGTGACTAATCAGCATTCGTACAATAATCAATATGTGACTAATCAGCATTCATACAATAATCAATATGTGACTAATCAGCATTCGTACAATAATCAATACATGTGACTAATCAGCATTCGTACAATAATCAATATGTGACTAATCAGCATTCATACAATAATCAATATGTGACTAATCAGCATTTATACAATAATCAATATGTGACTAATCAGCATTCGTACAATAATCAATACATGTGACTAATCAGCATTCGTACAATAATCAATATGTGACTAATCAGCATTCATACAATAATCAATATGTGACTAATCAGCATTCATACAATAATCAATATGTGACTAATCAGCATTCATACAATAATCAATATGTGACTAATCAGCATTCGTACAATAATCAATATGTGACTAATCAGCATTCATACAATAATCAATATGTGACTAATCAGCATTTATACAATAATCAATATGTGACTAATCAGCATTCGTACAATAATCAATATGTGACTAATCAGCATTCGTACAATAATCAATATGTGACTAATCAGCATTCGTACAATAATCAATATGTGACTAATCAGCATTCATACAATAATCAATATGTGACTAATCAGCATTCGTACAATAATCAATACATGTGACTAATCAGCATTCGTACAATAATCAATATGTGACTAATCAGCATTCATACAATAATCAATATGTGACTAATCAGCATTTATACAATAATCAATATGTGACTAATCAGCATTCGTACAATAATCAATACATGTGACTAATCAGCATTCGTACAATAATCAATATGTGACTAATCAGCATTCATACAATAATCAATATGTGACTAATCAGCATTCATACAATAATCAATATGTGACTAATCAGCATTCATACAATAATCAATATGTGACTAATCAGCATTCGTACAATAATCAATATGTGACTAATCAGCATTCATACAATAATCAATATGTGACTAATCAGCATTTATACAATAATCAATATGTGACTAATCAGCATTCGTACAATAATCAATACATGTGACTAATCAGCATTCGTACAATAATCAATATGTGACTAATCAGCATTCGTACAATAATCAATATGTGACTAATCAGCATTCATACAATAATCAATATGTGACTAATCAGCATTCGTACAATAATCAATATGTGACTAATCAGCATTCATACAATAATCAATATGTGACTAATCAGCATTCATACAATAATCAATATGTGACTAATCAGCATTCGTACAATAATCAATATGTGACTAATCAGCATTCATACAATAATCAATATGTGACTAATCAGCATTCATACAATAATCAATATGTGACTAATCAGCATTCATACAATAATCAATATGTGACTAATCAGCATTCATACAATAATCAATATGTGACTAATCAGCATTCATACAATAATCAATATGTGACTAATCAGCATTCGTACAATAATCAATACATGTGACTAATCAGCATTCGTACAATAATCAATACATGTGACTAATCAGCATTCGTACAATAATCAATATGTGACTAATCAGCATTCATACAATAATCAATATGTGACTAATCAGCATTCATACAATAATCAATATGTGACTAATCAGCATTCGTACAATAATCAATATGTGACTAATCAGCATTCGTACAATAATCAATATGTGACTAATCAGCATTCATACAATAATCAATATGTGACTAATCAGCATTCGTACAATAATCAATACATGTGACTAATCGGCATTCGTACAATAATCAATATGTGACTAATCAGCATTCATACAATAATCAATATGTGACTAATCAGCATTCGTACAATAATCAATACATGTGACTAATCAGCATTCGTACAATAATCAATACATGTGACTAATCAGCATTCGTACAATAATCAATATGTGACTAATCAGCATTTGTACAATAATCAATATGTGACTAATCAGCATTCGTACAATAATCAATATGTGACTAATCAGCATTCGTACAATAATCAATATGTGACTAATCAGCATTCGTACAATAATCAATACATGTGACTAATCAGCATTCGTACAATAATCAATATGTGACTAATCAGCATTCGTACAATAATCAATACATGTGACTAATCAGCATTCGTACAATAATCAATATGTGACTAATCAGCATTCGTACAATAATCAATACATGTGACTAATCAGCATTCGTACAATAATCAATATGTGACTAATCAGCATTCGTACAATAATCAATACATGTGACTAATCAGCATTCGTACAATAATCAATACATGTGACTGTAACCTAATCTTCGTTTATTTTCAAACTGACACAACACAGTATGATCACAGTTCATAGTATGAACGGATGATCACAAGTTATTACAGAAGTTGAATTTAACTGTGTGTCAGCTATGTAAGGCGGCCATTACATCCTACTACTCACTTTACCAATATCATCTACCGAATAGAAGGTTGAGTAGACCTTTCGGAAGGTAGTGAGAAGCGAACCTGTGTTCGTGCGATCTTCGTGCCTAAAGTGTTGTCAATACCCCTATCCCCTTCATAGTCCTTCAATAATCCATTTTATTTCAATAATCAATAAATATTTCTTCACTAATCAATCGACAGTCATCAACAATACATTTTCTCAATTTTTTTCTCAATAATCAATCAATACATAGAGTTTCTAAAATGGGTCAAAATCTCTTCTGCTACAATAACAATAATAATAACAATGACAATTTCTACGGCGCCATTACACAGCCATGCCATTACAAGGGCGCCTCACAAACAACTAACATTAGGATAGGCCTAACAGTATACTAAATTGTAATTTAACCCTTTAATGCTGCAGGGTACAGGATCTCCCATAACATTTACTACCATCTCAGCATTAAAGGGTTAAGAGAGATTTATCCAACCTTTTCAACGTCCGCTTCGTCGCCCTCAAACAGCTCCGCGATGTCCATATGATGCTTGGCCGCAATCGTAAAACGACCCTGAAATTTGAACCGTGAGATTTAAAAACAATGCTAAACAAATGCTTGATACAGATGTCCACATACACACATACACATACCATCATAGATTTTTAGATATTTTGTGGCCTTAAATAAAATACAGTTATCATTTCAGTATACACTGATTAAAGCAAAATGTGACAAAGCAAAAGGAAGCAACATAAACTGAGAACAGGAAACAAGGAACCTGAGACAATCAACAACTGTTGAGTCAATAAATGACTTAGAAAAAGAGAATAAATGCTCCACTACTGACTAAGAATAGGTTCTCTACAGAAAAGTGTGAACATTTACATTTAGCCAGCAAAACAGCTCAGTTAATTCTGCACAGTACGCACCATGTCTATGTAGATCTCAACGGCCTTCAGCAGGCAGTTGGCTGCCTCTGAAATCAGAAAATTCACAAGACATTGTAATGTCATACTGCAATGTAACAATAGTTACCAGAGGTGCCAGATCTGAAATCAGGAGGGATCTGATTGAATATAAACAATGACAACAGATACAATACACATAGCATCCTTTTAAAGTGACTCGCAGTATCATAGAAAGCAACGTTTAGATTTTACAAACCGTTTCTGTCCACCTTCTTAAAGCAGTTTGCAGCGTCTACAAACTGCGTTCCAGCCTCGTGACGGTTGCTCAGCTTAAGTTGGATGTCGGCCGCACGACAAAACGAGATGCCAGCGTCTGAAGAAAACAGTTTTAACAATTTCACGATTGTGAAGACGAGGTCATAGAGTTTTATGATTCACGAACTGATGGAAAAATAACCATGGAGAAAATGCCCAGGGTTAGCCAAGATACTGGTTAGCAGAGTGCATACAATATGTAAATTTTCATACTGAAGCAATGGATCCAAATTTGACGAGGGCCTATGACAACAGCGGCCGTTTCCCTCGACAGAAATTTGCTTGGCATATTACAGCTCTTTCTCATACTGAATCGAATGAAGGAACAATTTGTAGAAACAATGAAAGAAGAATTAAGGTAGTTGCGCAAATTAAGAATCAAGGTAGAAACAATTGTGGAAGAGAAATCAATTAAGAACCACGAGAGGCATCAATTTAAAAAATGAAGACAGAAATGCAGAAGAATAGAGAGAGATTTTTATCTTTATGTGGAAACAAAGGCCAATTAAATCACTTGCGAAGAAAAGGATTAAACATGCTGACGCTGAGAAAAACGCATTGCACCGAAGAACCCATAGGCTTTCAGAAATGCAGGACAGATAAACAAATATGTATTATGTCTAACAAGGAAATTGTTCAGTTTTCGCCTGAACAACCCTGAAACCATGGAATATTCAACATTCATTCACAAAAACGAATAGATATGTAAGACAAGTATTATTGTACTCTACCTCCCCATTTCTTGGCTATTTTGAATGAATTTCCAGCCTTCACAAAGAGCTCGGCAGCATCTTCGGTCTTTGACGAACCTCTGCAAAATGTTACACTCGTGCAAAATGGATCATAGCAATCTCAAATTTGATAAAGCGTAGCCTACAAAGAAAATCAAGTCTAGGAACAAGCTAAATACGCAGAAGTATCATGTTTAAAACAAGAATGGCTGCAAATTGCGCTCTTTACGTTACAAATCTGCAAAAAAGAACATAAAATGAATTAACGAACTAAATAAACTCTAAGTAAATGTCAAGCATAAAGAAGGCGCTATATAAGTCACGTTACATTCAACACCAGACGACATGACAAGTAAGACGCATGAAGAAGTCCGACCCCATCAATGATCCCAAGAAACCAGTGGACGATTTGAGTTTCTTTTCCGCCTGTGCAACCAGCTCAAGGGCTTTCTGTTCTTGATCCGCCATCAGACTCTTTCTCTTTTCTTTTATATTAACGTCGACTAGAAAATTATAATTTTATATGTTTTTGCGACAACGATGTTTTGATGTATTGAACGTTGGTCCGCAAGATGTCGCATCGATGTATGGGTTGTGCGCCATCGTATAATGAAATGAATTTTCATGCGGATAAACCCAAAATATAAATTTTTAATGTAGGCTAACTTTTGCCTATAATATTATACTAGTTTTATTAAAAGAAGCAATATTTCTGGTTGTAAATAATATTGCAGCGCAACATAATTTTAATGTAACTTTTTCATATTAAAAGAAGCAATCTTTATGGTTGTAAATAATATTGCAGAGCAACACAGGCCTAGGCCTAATAATTATTATTTAAATTTTTATTGTGCGCCTTCAGCACACAAAGGAGATTGTTGCTCCTTAATTCGGATCTGTCCATTGACGCCACTGTTAATTGTTATTATGTGTTATGTGCTTGAATGTCTAAATCAGGGTGAGAATTGCCGGGAGGGTTGGGGGGGGGTTCAACCCCCCCAGTCATTTTTAGAGCCCCATGTTAAAGTATGTTTTTCATTCCCCAATTTCAAGTTTACCATAGGCCAACCCCCCAGTTATTTTTCCACAATTCTCATACTGGTCTAAATCAGGCATTGTCAGCACTCAGCACGTATTATCACAACAGTTTGTTATCACAGCAGGCCTATAAAATTAATGTAGGCCCCTAATAACATTAATATTCATACTGTGGTATTATGATGATCAATAAGAGTATAAAATTTTTTTATTTAATTTTATTTTGATTTATTGTTTAACCACTAGGCTAATACGTTGCACACTAACCCATACAGATGTAGGGCAAAAACACAATATAAATAGCCTAATATTTACGATATGGGCAGCCGACTAAGTTCTGCGGCCTGCATTTTGGCGCTGCACCGGAAGAACCGCTTCGAGGAATCGAGTCCAATGTTGACACAACCAGTAGCGGCGCCAGATGGAGGATAGAGGGGCTAAGCCCCTTCCCCCCCAAACAAGGCCATCCGTTTTTGTTACATGTAAAAATGAAATATTTCCACGTTTAGCCCCCCTCCCCTAAAAACGTGACATAGGCCCTATTTCTTTGAGATTTCTACTAAACGACTAAAAAAAGGTCGTCAGAAATTTTGGTGGATGAAAATGGAAAAAAATTTCCGCGAAGATCCAGCCCCCCAAAACGGGAATCCTGGCGCCGCCACTGGACACAACAAGCGTGGATGTCAGAATACAGAGACTCCCGGCCTTAATTTAGCTTGCCAGGCGTTTATAGTTAGCCTATATAATTTTTTATAGGAATATAGCGTACCGTACCATTTTTCTTATCATCGGCTTATAAAATGATTTTCTTTCAATGTAATAATTATTTTCTTTATTGAAACAATCCGGTTGACAGACAGCGTTAGCCGGCAACAGTGTAGGGCACTATAGGCTACATTTATATGTAATTGAAACAATTAACAAGAACCCAAATTATAGCCTAGGCCTACATAAAGCGCGTCTGCCCTACGGCCGGGGCGATCTCGGTGTCTCTCGCTCTCCATGCCGGAGTAACTTATCCAATACCATTCCATTAGCCTAATGCGCTACCAGGCCCCAGGATCGAAATAGGCCTATATTTGTTTGTATGTGCACTTGTTATAGCGCCCCTTCAAGCTCACTCTACTCAGAGGCGCTCCTGATGCAGAGCGGACACTGCATCGGAGTTTCACGTCAAAGCGCTAAGCAATTGTAAGTGAAGGACTTGCCCAAGGTCCTTACGCGGCGATGGTGGATTCGAACCTCGGACCTTCCGGTTCCAAGGCAACGACGCCACCACTAGACCACCGCGCCACACGATGTTCCATATATATGCTGCTCAGTATGAGAATTGTGGAAAAATAACTGGGGGGGTTGGCCTATGATAAACTTGAAATTGGGGTATGAAAAACATACTTTAACATGGGGCTCTAAGAAAGACTGGGGGGGTTGAACCCCCCAACCCCCCCGGCAATTCTCACCCTGATGCTGCTTGTGACATGTAAGCCTATTATAACCGGTTTAAACGAGTACCGATTAATGTCATGAGAGTCCATATAGGCTGCAATAACAACTAGGCCTACCTCGCGAACAGATATAGATACAAATACAATCCTGTATATTATAGCCTAATACATGTGTCATATGTAGGCTACAGAACTATAAATCACTGAAGAACTCCTTGAGTAGGCTAATTACAAGGTGGCCTGGTTGACGGACTCGGTTCTTAACACGCGTGATTACATAGTGATCTATGGCCAATAATTCCGGCCGATTTGGTTGGCAATTAAACTGGCTCCAAATACACCATTTATCTTGCATCAGCCGGATAATTATTGTTTGGCCATAACATGGAGGTGGGTCAATGACTTTATAATGAATTAACAACTAATATGAATATTCATGAGATGAGTTTGCTCACGTCGAATAATTAATTATTCATGAGGCCAGGCTTACGAACGACGACGTCATTAGCACCGAATGCTCTTCTTCAGGGATGCCACTTATAGCTTTTTCAACCTAGATCTTCGGTCTTGTCTAGGTTTCTAGGGTTTTTATAATCAGAATCTTGCTATTTTCTCACGGGGGTTCCCGACATTTTTGCATAAAAATTGATTTTTAAAGGTGAAAATGCACAAAAGACGTGAAAGAAGTAGAAAATTTGGTGAACGTGAACCAAAAATTGTAAATTTTTCCAGCGAAAGACTAAAAAGGACGTCAGAAATTTTATCGGGAAGGAAAAGGGAGAAAATTTTAATCATCGGACAATTTTAAAAGGGCGTTAGAAAATTCAAGCCGGAAAATGGGAAAATTCGTGTATTTTGTAAAGAAATTCTCAATCTAGCCTGTTCTAGTCTTTTTTCGACAGGATCTGAACTTTTCAAAAATTCAGAGTGGCATCCCTGCTCTTCATTCACTTAAAACTGATGAAGCCTGAAAAACGTTTTTAATTTCAAAGAAGCATTCAGCTACGATGGCAGAAAACGGTGAAGTCAGACGGGGTCCCTCGGTTATCGATGTGATGGACTGGGTGGCCAAACCTAACGGCACGACGAACGGGACTGCGAACGGGACTGCACCGGGCAGCCCTTCAAAGAACTCTAGGGATCACGACGACCCCCCGTTCGCGCCGAAGAACCCGAGATCCTGGCCCAAAGGTCTCGACTTGGACACCCAACAGGATGACTACTCGACGATCATGGTCCTCTACTGCGGAGGGACCATTGGGATGCGAACGAAAAACGGAGGTAACATAAAACGGCCACTGTTATAAAATGCCGGCTGCCGACAACGTGATTTGCGGCATGTAAGCCAGTAAAGTAAAAAAAACAAGGTGACGATTT
The DNA here is from genome assembly GCA_945859605.1 of Lumbricus rubellus. Lineage (NCBI taxonomy): Eukaryota > Metazoa > Annelida > Clitellata > Crassiclitellata > Lumbricidae > Lumbricus > Lumbricus rubellus. The sequence continues at coordinate 2,918,441 of OX243820.1, read as the reverse complement.
ATATAGCGCCTAACCATTGCAGTTAAAAATTATTACTATCTTCAGAACAGTTCAGAAATCGATTTTGATAATATATTTCGGCAAGCAGGTGTTGAAAATAAATGGAGATTGCCTGGTGAAGAAGAGACAAGAGCGACTTTAGATTGCATAAGCCAGGCAGTGTAATTAGTTTTAGATTTTATTCTCATCACTTTCACCTTAGATGTAGGCAATGGCATGATTTAAAATGTAATTGTATAATGCCAGCATGTAAATGATTTACTCATAATTGTTTTGTGTTGTTTTAAAACATTATGAAGTGCCTCTAATAGGGTGACCCGTTCAGAGGCGCTTCCAGTGCGCAAGGCCACAAGAGAAGAAACAGATTTTGCGAAAAGCAAATAAGTAGGAGGGATTTCCGGCACGAATTTGAGATCAAGTAAATAGAGAGAGCGTATTCTAAAGAACGGGATCAAGTGAGGTAAAGGATGGGGGAAACTGAACCATAGTACAGTTCTTGTGTGAAGAACTAGAAGATAAAATCTGTTTGAAGAGTGTGGTGGTGATTTATCGTATTTCTGCTCCAGACCGGTATAATGCCAGGAAAATATTAGCCTACATACTTAGGCCTATACAAATATACAATAGAACTACAACCGTGATTTAATATAAAGTTTTTGCCAACAGACTATTATCTGGCCAATGCAAAATAAAGGTGCTGTAGGAAAGTTTTGCCTTATTTACAAGAGGAATATTTTTTAGCTCATCAAGAAAGTTCTTTGTCTTGTATTGGTATAAACTGGAAAAATTGGTCAAGGAATGTGGCAGTCCAGTTCCGATTAGCCCGGTAAACATGTTTTGATAAGTCCAATGTACCTGTGACCCAGCACAGGTCTACAAAGCTCAAGCAAGTACTGTGCTCAGCCATAGCCTGATAGGGAAACCGGGCAATTAGTGTTGTTGCTGGTAATAGCTTAAAAGTTTGAAGCACTTGAATTTAAACCAAGGTTGTTCCGTGAATTCTGCTATCAGTGTGAAGGGTCTTGTAAACAACTGTGCTGGACCTATGTACAGCTGTCCGGAATTTTGACCATTACGGCACAGATAATTTTATTGTTATCATTGTTGTTTTAATAGTGTGTTATTATTAGTCTGTACCGAATAGGTTATTATAACTATTCGCCTCTGAGTGGTTTCTTGATGTGGCGCTATATAAATGCTCTGAATGAATGAATGAAATATAAATAATTGACCAACTATTCAGTCAAATGCAAATAGTGTACAAAATAGGTCTATCAACAACATTTTGTAACTGTGCACAAAGAATGAGAAGTCCTACTAACACTGTGATACCCCTGGTCCAGGCAGCAGGCAAGGCCTGGCTACAACACCAGCATATATTATGTTGATGAAAGACTTCTTTCAGTTTACTCGCCATATCAGCTGCATACGCAGAAACAGATGCCACGTGACCTCTATTAGCATTGCCGAATACAGAATTTATCTATTTGGCTCGCTATTCATCCCCAAAGTGAATACAATGCGAATGTTCAGTACAGCCCTCACCTGGTCACCCTAATTATTATTATTATTTATTTTGCCATCGACGTTTTATTTTTATGGGTGCTGTCATGTTTTCAAACTCTTAAAACATGCGTAGTTAGATCAGTTAGTCATGCGTGCAGTATTTTTGCTGGGTATGGGCTACCCTCCCCCCCCCCCAACCAATTTCAATTGCCTGTATCTTGGTCTGTTTTTGCTGTAAACATACATGTTTAACTTTTCTCCAATTCTTCGTACCAGTTGATGAGTCATCATCATTGTCATCATCGTCATCAGGATCCATGGGTCAAAGGCCCTCTTGTGTCCACTGCATTGTTTAGTACTTTTTTTCTGGAGTTCCCGACCTTGTCCTACTATTCTTATGTTTTGTAATTCTTGTTTACACCAGTCTCTGATGTCATCAATCCATTCTCTGTTTGGTCTACCCCTCCACCCATTCCCATCCTTAGTTCACAACATCACAGTTTTTAATTTTTCTATTATCACCCAATCTGCATATTATGTCCAGAAAGACTCAGTTTTCATCTCATCACTGTTTGCATTCTAGGTATTCTTTTGTATTTAGTCTTCTTTGTACATGTATGTCCAGATTTGTCACCTTCATTTATATCCAATTCAAGTGTAGTATCCGCCTATAACATTGCACTTGTCCACCTTTTAATTGTCCATGTTTCACCTGTAGGCATAAAGAGCTACAATTCTAATTACACACGTTCTTAAGATGAGGAATAGCTGGTGAAAAAATCAAGACATTCTGATTCGCTGAGTGTGAATCATGGGCTGAGTTGTCACTTGATGACTGAATAATAACGATAAAATAGAAGAATAAGAGCAGTCTCTTGGGCCAGCCATTGGTATGAAGTGTTAGCGACTTCATTTTCTTAGCCTCAGCACATAAAGTGTCCCTCATTGTCTCATGGTTAGACTTCTGACTCTCTGCCTTGCAGTGTATGTGCCGGAGCCGAACTTCCTGGTTTCGGAGCTGAAGAAGTTGCCGATCTTTCACGATCCCACGTATTCCGTTCTGTCCTGTCTCGATGAAAAGGAAGAGCCACTCGTGATGCCGTAAGAACGTTCACCTTCTTCTTCCACAACCGATCTTAAACACACAACTGATTATTAATCTGTAATACCGACTAATTTTCTTTTCTATATACACGCCTATTTTCTTATTAACTTACTTGCCGTTAAACTCACTTACTGAACAACCATCTGATGTGCTAATGCCACCACTGCTATTTACTCATCTATTTACTTACCTATTTACCTACTAGCCTACTAACTTTTCTTTGAAGTTACTTACCGACCACCTACTTATGTACTAACTTACTTGCCTACTTGCTTACCTTCCTACATACTGGGGCTGACTTGACCTACTTAACTTACCTTTCCACATACTGAGTGATTGACTTGACCTACTTACTTACATCCCTGCATACTATCCGACTGACTTGACCTACTTACTTGCCTTTCTACATACTGAGTGACTGACTTGGCCTACTTACTTGCCTTTCTACATACTGAGTGACTGACTTGACCTACTTACTTGCCTTTCTACATACTAAGTGATTGACTTGACCTACTTACATCCCTGCATACTATCTGACTGACTTGACCTAATCACTTGCCTTTCTACATACTGAGTGACTGACTTGGCCTACTTACTTACCTTTCCACATACTGAGTGACTGACTTGGCCTACTTACTTACCTTTCCACATACTGAGTGACTGACTTGGCCTACTTACTTACCTTTCCACATACTGAGTGACTGACTTGATCTACTTACATCCCTGCATACTATCTGACTGACTTGACCTACTTACTTACCTCCTGCATACTAACTGACTGACCTGACCTACTTGTTGTTGCAGGCATCAGAAAGGAGGTCGCAGAATCGTCTACTGTGTCTACGAGTATCATCCCCTGCTTGATTCGTCCAACATGTCCTACAGCGACTACGCACGATTGGCTACGGATATCGAGGTCAACGAGGCAGCGAATAGGAATGCATTTAGAAATAATATAGCTTAAGTCATAAACTTTGATTAAGCAAAATCCTCCGTAGTATTTTTAAATGCATTCAAATCAAATTTAAAAGTCTTCTTCTTGTTAATTGGGGATTTGCAAAATATGTGGAGAGTTAAAATATGCTGTTTATGTGGGGTTTCTAACATCTATGTTAGGTTCTGGAAAGGCACTGTATAATATTGTTAACTCTGGCTGCTATTGATTTTATTTAAAATTGTTCAATTCTTCACCTAAATTTAACTTCGGTTAATTGTTTAAATTCGGTTAATTCCGTGTTCATCTTTATCTTGGCGTTTCATCTCTATTCTATCGGAAATAATTTTTGATTGCTTTTTCACATTATTTCAACGTTACATGTAAATGATGTAATGTAATTTAATGTAATTGAATTTTGTTGAATTAAACAGACGAATTACATGAAATTCGACGGGTTTGTCATTCTTCACGGTACAGACACGATGGCGTACACGGCGTCTGCTTTGTCGTTTATGCTGGAGAACCTCGGCAAACCAGTCATTCTGACCGGATCACAGGTGAGAAGAATACTTACAACATCTCATTCAAACAGTGGCTGTTGCATAGGCATACGAGGCAGGGTCCAGAGGGGGGCATTTGCCCCCCACCCCAAATTTTGGGCAAGTACACCCCCGGATGACTGAAAAAAAGGTTGTCAACTTTTTTGCCTTGGAAAAAATTTCCTACCACGCGATTTCAACCCACAAAGTCATTTATTCCGGATATATTTTTCTTGCAGAACTTAAATCTTTGCCCCTCACTGCTGATTGTAAATTTTCCGTACGCCTATTTGCTGTTGCCTTTTCTTATTTCAGCTTGGGTCCACAGTTGGAATCGGTTTTTAAGTTCAGGCATATGTAAGTTAGTTAGTAAGTATATTATTTATTTATTATTCCAGTTGCAGACGCACAATGGGACATAAAAGATTGTTGTAATACATCGAGGTAATAATTGGTTACTACCGATGCAGATTTAATCAGAAGTTGAGTTTGAAATGATTGAACTATTCTTGTTAAATGAATCATTTATGCAACATCCTGATGATGATAAATTATCACTTTCCAATTAACCAATCACAGAGTGGTATCTCTAGATTATGTGGGCGAGGTCAAATGAAGTATCCAGTTACCTGTTCTGAAGGGATAAGATCATGGACCACATGCTTGATAGCCACTGTGGATGGCAGCAAATAAGGATTCATAATATATACACCAATAGATGCATACTGCCAGTTTATATGAATTATATTTGTTGGAGAAGTTGAATTTTGACTGCACGCAAGTATCGCAGGCAGTTTTCTCAATCCTTGATGTGCACCAACTTTTCAGATTCCGATATTTGAACTGCGAAGCGACGGGCGGAGTAACTTCATAACGTCGCTTATCTTGGCAGCCAACTACCACATACCGGAAGTGAGTTGGAGTTCTGTGTTTTTTACTTGAATGTTGGCACGCAAATCTGCTTTTAAGATTTTCCGTGTTGCTACTTGCAAGTCTATGCAAAAGTGCAGCAATGTTACTTTAGTTTTTCGATTGTTACATGTGGCAATAGCTGAAGAAACGTTTGCACTCAAGTTGCGCTGCTGTATGGCTGTTTGACTTTGACAGACACTGTAATGTAATTGTAGTGTAATTTGTAACTTGTTCACCGCTGTCATTAATGATCATTCTGTAGCGCATCTAGTGGGAGTACTCTGAGAGAAGCAATAGGCTTTGAGCAAGTGCTAAAAGTGTCAAAAAAGAAGTGCCTGGACGCCCTTATCTTTCCAAAAGAAGTGCCAGGAATCCCCTTACATTTTCAGGTGTGCTGGCCAAATAAGTGGCAGGACGGCATAGAGATTTGAAAATAAGTGCCAGGACGCCGTCCATGACCGTCCTGCCACACTTTAAGCCCTGACTTTGAGGAGAGACAAAAATGTAGGACCAGATCTAGAAAGAGTGGAAAAACATAAGGAGTAGGGGAGTGCATTACAGAGAATTGGCCCAATGTTGGCAAATGATCTAGGTTGGGGCAAATTTGTTGTTGATCGTGGGACAAAGGGATCATTTCGGTTTGAAGAGTGGAGAGGCCGTTTCAGATAATAAAACCCTGGTAGTTATTATTGTTTCTTCATAATAATAATAACAATGATGATAATGATCATAACATTTAATGAATGCATTTTATCCTCATACACGTGCGTTCAACTTGTTTTCAAGGCCAGAAACCAGCTCAGGCAGAGCTTTTGAAAATACATTAACCTAAATATGTTGTGTGTTGAATGTGTTTCACGTGTGTATGTCGATCAGTGAGTGTATGATGTATGTCCTGTTTTACTATGACCCGTGTTTTATGGCATGTGCTCATAAGTGATCTTTGTTAATAGGAGTCACTAAGTCGCCATTGTGGGTAGAAAATTTACTTAAGATGTTCTTCAACATTTGAGGAGAACTTGATGTGTAGTCTCTTGAAGTTTTCCTAAATATCTGTCTTCATTTGGGATGGTGTGTACTGGCTCCCTGTGCCCCAATGCATCCAGTTCAAAATTCTGACTCTTGAGTGCAAATGTTTGGTCAGTCTTGGGAGTATTCCGATAGAAGGGAACTATTATTATTATTATTTATTATTGTTATTGAATTTTTATATAGCGCACCTTCAAGGCGATCCACGTAGAAGCGCTCCCAGTCCAACTCAACTAAATAAGGCAGTTTTTAAGTGCAAAAGGAACAGTGATGTGACTTTTAGGCTCCAGGCGAAAAGGGACTTATGAGTTCAATTTGATCAGCTGGTATGTACATCGTGTACCAGTTTGTTTTGGACTGATAATTAATGGGATTATAATTCTAAACGATGTATTTGACTTCGATGCTATAAATCCAAGGAAGCTTGTTTTCAAGTGAAATCTCTTTCGACATCTTGTAAAACTGTAAAAGTGGATTTACGGCGAAAACTTTATTGCACGATCAACGAGTTTATTTACTGGATTGTACTACAGTTTGTGGTTTTCTAGAGCAGCTCTAAACAGTTTTATTTCATTTTGATCAATGTTTATTTATTTCTTTAAACTGGATTACACTATGACTTCAATTTTTTTTAAAATTCTGCATTGGGGATTTACAGCCTTTCTTCTGTCTATTAAACAAACTCTTTAACGCAGTGTTGATTTAAAATCTAAGTTAATTTTTCTCTTTATTTATTATCCCGACCCAAAGAGAATGATGCATTCCCTTGCTCGTGAACAATTTCGTTCCATGCACATTTGACAATTCTTAGGTCTTTAAAAAACAACTTAACATTCATATCACAATTCTCTAGTGTTGACACGCTATTATGTCATTTATCACTACATTAATTTCAAAAAAATTATGAAATCATGTTTTTTCTCTCAAGATCCTTTACTCTGATTGCACTACACTACAGAAGGCAGTTTTCCTTACTCAATTCTCTTGATGTCTGCACTCTGACACGTAAATCTTCATGATTTATTTCCCTTTTTTGTTCAAACTAATAATTATTTGACTAATTTTGAGAAAATAAGACAGAAAATAAGACAGAATTAAAAAATATTAAAGTTCTCAAAAAAAATTTCCAACTCAGATATTTCTGATATTTATAAATCTTGTGCCATTAATTTTCCTTTTTCAGATCAAGTACTCTTTAGTCGTTTATTTAAACCGCAGCAGTTCATTGGGCAAATTAGATTAAAATCTGAAGTGTTTGGGATACCAGATTGTTTTGAGATTTCGCAATCATAATAAAACCAAGGCCTGCAGTGTTTTTATGTGTGTTGAATAGCTTTGTTGTTTTCTTCTGAGTTGCCAAAGTTCGTCAGATGATAATTCCCAGGGTTCTAAACTCTAAAGCCAACGTAAGCCATCAAAGTGACCTGTAATAATTGACCTTCCTTGTTGACTTACCTATTTTAGTTGTGTTACGTGTCATCGGTGGTACAGTGACCTCATTTTTCTGAGTTTCAACTTGAAATTGAATTAATTTTTATTAGTTGATTCTAATTATAGGACATTTAGATTCGAAGTCCATGCTCTGTTTACCATGGATCGTAAAATCATATTAATGTGATTTCGATCAGGTGCTCCTGTTTTTAAACTGGCCCAGCAGGTCGTGTTCAAATGTGTCCTCATTTATATAAACCCATTTAGATCCTTTGAAATGCTGAATCATGTATTAATGTACAAGATGGGCAGTAACTTGTATTACGCAATTTAAATTGCTTGAAGATCATATGATTTGTAATTCAATTACATTAACCCCATGGGAAGGATATATTTTACCAGCTGAAATTATATATCATGTCCCATTGTCCCAATGTGATTTGTAATTGCCATGTGGTGTGTAAGTTGAAATTATATTATGTCCCAGAGAGAATTATATATAATTGTCATGTATTTTGTAAAATAAAATTGTATTTCATGTTCTAAAGTTATTTGTTATTGCCACGTAGTTTGTAAATTTATGTTCCATTTCCAAAGTGATGTGTAATTTGCCATAATTGTCATGTTTTTTTGGGTTAAAATTGTATTTTATGTTCTAAAGTTATTTGTTTTTGCCACGTAGTTTGTAAATTTTATGTTCCATGTCGCAAAGTTATTTGTAATTGGCCTGCATATAGGTTGTAAGTTGAAATTATATTCCATGTCCAAAGGTAATTTGTAATTCATTTGTGCTAGATTGCCAGGTATTTTTCCCATCCCTTGAGATTTTGTTGTTGTTGTATTGCATTGTGTTATGTGTATAAATGTTTGAATACAGCGCACAATAATTGCATGACTTGCTGCAGGTATCGATACTGTTCGGCAATGTTCTGCTGCGCGGAAATCGTACGACGAAAGTGGACAGTGGAGCGTTTGAAGCGTTTGGATCGCCAAACATGGAGCCACTCGCTAATATTGAAATCAACATCAAGGGTGCATGTTATTTAATTCATTCAATCATTCTATGAATTTATATAGTACCCTGGCTTCAAGAAATCTACTCGGGAGCACTCCCAGCACAGCACAGCAATAGAAAAAGGACTTTCAAGAGAAATTTTTGAAAAAAGTTTCGTTTGTCATGTGTAATAAGCGATTCTTTGAAAGAAGGTCACTCCAGATGGTCGGCCGTACAACCCAGAAAGTTTGGCATTGAACAATGAACATGTGTTCAAAACATTTTATTTGTGAATTTCTAAGCTGCCTTCTGTAGTGTAGTGCAATCAGAGTAAGGGATCTTGAGAAAGAAGGACTTGATTTCATAATTTTTTATGTAAATGAATGTAGTGATAAATGGCATAATAGTGTGTCAACACTAGAGAATAGTGATATGAATGTTTGTTAAGACCTAAAAATAGTCAAATGTGCATGGAGCGAAGTTATTCACGAGGCAGGGAATGCATCATTTTCCTTGGTGGAACGAATATTATGTTGGGAGAATGCATTAATTATTGGTTTCGGAGAATGCTTTATTGGGTTGGGAGAATGCATTAGTTGGTTGGAGAATTCATTATTGGGTTGGAGAATGCTTTATTGGGTTGGGAGAATGTATTACTGACTTTTTGTACTCTGAGATTTTTGTCATTGTCCTTTGGGGTAGACACGCCAGACGTGAAAAAGGTGCCTGATGAATATGGTTTACTTTGGTGGTGAAGTTTAACCGAAGTGGATACTTCTGTTTTAGTCCACTGGGAATCAATCTTTCGTCACAGAGGACTGAAGAAATTTCGAGTACAGAAGAAGCTCTGCTCCAACGTTGCCGTCCTCCGTCTCTTCCCCAGCATCACAGAAAACACGGTAACGATTGTAGAGACTCGCAATGTAACGGTTACTTTTGAACGGTAATGGAATTTGCAAATTCATGTAGTGCGACAGTGTAATTAAAGTTTCAGTTTACGTTTTAGTTTTGTGTTAACTTTTCGTTTTAGTTTAAGTTTTCAGAAAGTCTATAGTTCTAGTTTAAGTTAACTCAAACAGAACGTTTCTGTTAACTTACATTCAGTTTCAGTTTTAACTAGCCATATCTAATGGTGCCACATCGAGAGAGGAGTTCGACAGAGGCGTGATTTGAATCCAAAAGCACCAACAATGCATATAACAATGCATACAACAATGCATACAACAATGCATACAACAATGCATACAACAATGTTGAATAGCGTAGAAATTTCTGCAGTGCAGCTTGTGATGTCAGTGAATTCAGTGCTTCCATAAAAAAACACTTTTTCCTCTTGGTGCAATGCACTGGGTGACCCAGTGGGCGGAGTTTGGTTTCCATTCTCGGGGGAGCTAACCCCGAGTCTGGGCCTTATTGGGAGGGCTAACCCAGAAAAAGAATACCATTTTCATGGTAAAAAGATGAATTTGGGCCTTCTTGGAGGGGCTTAGCCCCCCATAGCCCCTGATAAACTACGCCCATGACTGGGTCTGAGAGCGCTTCTGATTGGTGTGCACTGTGAAAGGCGCTTTATAAATGTATTTATACAATACAAATACAATGCGATAATGTCTTTTAGGAAGAATGCTTAAAACCTGTGGTTTAAGATGTTTAGTTTTTTTGCTTTTTTCCCATAGGTCCGCGCCTTCCTACAGAAGCCAATGGAGGGCGTCATATTGCAGACGTACGGACAGGGTAATGGTCCGACAGCGAGGCTCGAACTGATGGAGATACTGAAGGAGGCGTGTAGTCGAGGTGTAATCATGATCAACATCACTCAGTGCGCACGAGGGACTGTCATGCCGACCTACGCTGTCGGCCAGGTACGACAGTTTTTGTTTGTAATGCGCTTCGCTGGGCATCACCCCTCGTAGATTGTCCGCTGTAGCCTTACTTTTGGCATGGACTTTTATGACCAACTTTGCATTTTTGTGCTTAGTATGTATGTATGTAAGTGTGTATGTATGTAACTACTATGTATGTATGTACAACTTGTATGTGTGTATGTATGTATGTATGTATAATTGTGTTTGTGTGTGTATGTATGTATGTATGTATGTATGTATGTATGTATGTATGTATGTATGTATGAGCACTTGTTATAACACCCCTTGAAGATTGCTACTCAGAGGTGCTCCTCACTACAGTTCGGACACTGAATCGGAGTTTCATGTCAAAGTATGAGCAGTTGTGAGTTAAGGACTTGTTCAGGGTCCCTACGAAGCGGCTTGAGGTGGATTCGAACTTGCAACCTTCCTCCTGGCTCCAAGGCACCAAACGTATCCTTACACTGTCGCGCCCCACAATAATAATAATGATGACGATGACAATTCTAGGAAACTGTAAAATCAGCCCATGCCGTATTGCATGCATTCAAATTGTCATAGTGATCTATCAAAATTATATAGCACTACTTCAAGATAGCTATTCAGATGCGCTCCCATGGTTGCAGATGTTTGGGTTTGTCCCAGTATCGTGGTGTCTAGCAATGGCAGAGATTCCTTGGGATTGGTTTGACTTTAACTGCCGTAATATTTTGCTAAATCAGTTTCAGGCATTACTCTTGGCTGTTTCTGGCATAATGTCTTATAGACTGTACCGCAAAGACTATTATAGTAGGTTACAATTTATTGATTAGTCTGCTAATTGCTGGTTAGCAATACTATGCTGAGTCGTTACAAGACTATTAGAACTACCCTCATCCTTTATCCAGGCATATTGTAATTGTAATTGTAATTGAACATTTATATAGCGCCGCTCACAGATTCAGTAGCGCTCCCGACCCTAGTTAGCACTGCCGCTAACGAATAGCATAGTCTTCAGGCGTTTCCTAAACAAAGGGAGAGAGAGACTAAGAAGCTCAAGACGAAGTTTGTGAGGAAGACGGTTCCAGTAGGATGGGCCAGCATAAGCAAAGCTTCTGGACTGGGCAGTGGCTCCACGCATGCGAGGCACGACAAGGAGGCCGCTGGCTGCCGAGCGAAGGGCAGAGCGGCCGGGGAGAGAGGAGACCGGGATGCAGAGAGAACGGAGGTAAGAGGGAGCTACCCCAAGAAGAGAATTGCGCATGAGTGTCAGAATCTTAAACTCAATGCGCTGTGGTAAAGGATAGGACTGGCACCACAAATATCAGCCAGTGACAGAGGTCTTCTATTTATGTTTTGTAGGAGTTGGCCGATATGGGAGTGATTCCTGGCTACGACATGACGGTAGAGACGGGTCTGTCGAAACTGAGTTATGTGCTCGCTAAAGAAAACTGGTCCCTCGAAAAGAAGAGACAGGTAAATGTAGTTGTGGTCCACGTATGTGTGTTGGATGGTCGTGTTTTCTTGTGTGGAATGGTGGTGTTCTGGTTCTGTGCAATGGCATGCTTGGACCATCATCGAATGACTGGTAGGTCAATACTGTTGAGCAGAGGTCCGTGTTATGTCGCCACTTCTGTGATGTCGAACGCCGGTTGCCCGTTTCCCTAGTTTTGAATTTTTTTCATTTTTCTATTTTTTTTCGTTTTTTCCATTTTTTACCATATTTATTTATTTACTGTCTGTAATTATTTTCCTTAATTTCATTTTCGTCTGACATCCCTTAATCTTTTACCCGTTCATTTTTCTCGTTAAGCCTGTGTTTTCAGCGGATATTCTCGGGGCAAACGGGTAAAGGGTTCAGCTGTCTCCATACCTCCAAGGGTTCTTGCTAATTCGGGCCACTATTTGACCATTTTACTTAGTGCTTACTAGTAAAGTTGTGTTATTTGCTTGCTGATTAAAATTAAATTGTGTAACCACGGTTTTTAATGTAAAGCCGTAGTCCAAGATATAACTGGGTCCTATTTTTTGTTCAGTTTCTGTTTTCTTCTCGTTTTTCGGTTTTATCGTAAAAGAAATGACGCTTTATTTTGGTTTTTTATTCAGTTTTTGTTGTTTTAAATTTCTATGCTCAGAAGTGCACATGTGAATTTTCCTGTGGTGCAGGTGATGGGGACGAGTCTTCGAGGTGAGATGTCGTCTCTGGCGAAGGAGGAACAATCGCCGTTGCAGTTCTCGTTCATCGAGAAACTCGCGGAAGCCATGAGACTCAGCTCAGCCGAGGTAATCAGATCTAATCTAATCTACGTAAAAATATTTTCTACTAGACTACCAACTATATTGACATCAGTTGTGTGCTTGCTCGATCAGCAAAGTGTACATTTACTTTAAATTATGTTCCTTGGATGCATCGGTTATAAACTGTATTAAGGCAATACATGTATATTATGAGTTTCCAAATTCTTTGTTTATTTAGGAGATACATCTGCTACGCAGCGCTGTTTTTCCGTATCTTTTGTGCGCAAGTGCACGAGAAGGAAGCATTGAAGCACTCGAAAGGCTGCGCCAGGCGGTAAGCTATTTAAAAAATGTTCACTCTGCGTTGGCTGATATTTTTCAAATCTGATATTGAAAGATATTTTTAAAACGTTAAATATTTGTATGATGTTTGCTGATTTGCTGGACACTGAATCAAGTGTTAAAACATGTTTTAAATTTATGGTTTGATATTCGGTTTCATCTAGTTGCTGTTCATGACTTCAATTACGTGCACTTCGGCGGGAAACTTTTGATTCCATGTTCGCGCTGTAGTCGGGAGCGCCTCTGAGTGGAGAGCTTGAAGGGGCGCTTTGGCAAATGGGAGAAATAAATAAATTCCTTAATTATTACTCTTAGACACTATTTGCAGCTACTACCGTTTTGTACTGTTGGCTGAGTTTTTGTTATCATTCTGATATGTGATTATGTTGCCAAATTTTATTGAATTATTGAAATATGTTTACAGTCAAAACTAAAATAAACGACAATTATTTTGTTGATATTTCTTATTATTGTTATCAAAACTTATCATTATTATTATTATTATTATTGTAAATTGTACAATTATTGTTATCAATCTGTTGCTGTTCATTGAAGGGGGCCCTGTTCAGTACAACTGATTACGACGGTCGCACTGCGCTTCACGTTTCTTGCTGCGAGGGTCACATCCACATCGTGCGCTATCTGCTGGACCTCGGGGCACCAGTGCACTTAAGAGACCGCTTTGGGGCATCGCCCTTGGACAATGCCCTCAGCTTCAAACATGGTGAGGTTGTCGAACTGCTGATGGCCACAGGGGCTCATCTGACTCTTGCGCCAATGCTCCAAGCGGCAAAGCTGTGCAGGTGAGTTTTAAGATTGCAATTGTTGTCAGAATCCTAGAATTCTTAAATCCCCGATAAAGTTGTGGGCAACAAATTTGCAAACATGATATTTTAATGGATCAAGAAGACTTCTTAATTTAAAAATAAAGTCAGTTAGGTTGTATGCTCAAGTTTGGTTCTGTGTGCAGATCTTGATATCAGGCATACTGTATTTGAACATAGACGGACTAAAAACCCTGCAATGTATGTAATGCACCATTATTTCAAATCAATTCTGCAGTGAGTAACTGTTACTGTCATGCAGCAAGTGAATCACCACAACCAAGCGTTTGAATTTGCCAGGAAGAGAATAACTTGCTCTTGTGCTGTATGCCCTCACATCAAATGGGTAGACGGTTTAAGATATTATTTTGTTGTGGGCTAGTTATCTTGTTATCTTGAGGAATTGCTTGTGATATGGATAGAAGATCTATAGGCAGATAGAAACCTCTTCACCACTGCTTTGATGGACCCGGGACATGTTCTAAACCCACTCCTGCCTCCTATAAGGACACTTCCTTATTCCATGCGCCCCAGACCACATGTCCCACGGTCGGACAATTTAATGAGAAAAACGTTTTTAACAGGAATGCTTTCTGATGGGTAATTTCATGTAGACCAAAGTGTGGTCATGCAGTTGGATTAATAAAGAAATACTTTATGTGTAGCATCGTAGTAAACGAGAATCTTGCTGTGCTGGACATGTGGAAGAAAGCTGGTGTCAACTTCAACAACGTCAACTACGACGGTCGAACTCCTCTACACGTAGCGGTCAGCAACAATGCTGAAAGTAAGGTTCGGTATCTCGTAAGGAACGGCGCCGATCCCACGAAGGCCGACTTGACGGGGAAATCGTCCGTCGATATCGCTAGAGAATTGAAATTCACGAACATTATGAAGATTTTGGAGGAGAATTCGGAAGCATAGAGTACCTGCAGGGATCTGATAGATTTTCGTTCAAATATATTCTGAGATTGTTGTATTAGCTGCAGGTATGTTGAGACATTTTCGTACTCTTCTTGGCAGATATATGACATCTATGTTATATTGACTGGTCATCATACATACTCTGCCAATGTTATGATGTCCTGAACTGATATCAATTTTGAAATAAGTTGCTGTTTACACAATTATGTCAACTACTGAGCATATCAGACTTATTGTATGAGGCGTATTGCTGTCATACGCTCTCCAAGTAGGCATTGAACTCTATCGGCTGGAAGGGTAAATTTTATTGCATAACTAAGGCGCTATATAAATGTCTGCTTACATCCATACATCATCATAATTATTTCATGACGTCAAATGAGAGTTTCACCCTAAGTCCTGCTACCAATTTGTTCATGTCCAATGTTTGTTAGTCTGACGCTGTATGACATCTGCTGATGTTGCTACTCAAGCCACAGATTTGTTGAATCCAGTATTGCACATTAATTATATTATATGAATCAGTGCTTGCTTTTCATTACACTGCTCAACTGTGCTAGCAAATCTGATATTATATTGTTTGGTGTTTTAGGAAGATTTTTCCCTGCGCATTTTTTGTTGTGCACATAGTAGTAGAAACAAACTAAAGTAACAATGTATGCTATATACGTTCAGAGCAATAGCTGCACTTGCAGATTTGATGTGTAGTTGTACAGAATGTGTCGTTAGTGTTGAAATTATTTTGTGTTTGAAGTGTGATGTGAATTTAAATTCAGAGTGGCTTTACACAATTAGCGGCTGAGGCATCGTGTTTTGTTGAGAGCTTTAGGACTATGAAATCTACCAATTTTGTGTTGTGTTAGATTGTTCAACTTTATTGCTGTCGATTTGTAAGTTTAATTATTTTCTAGAATTGACTACAATTGTCTTGTAAAATTCCTTAAAATCACTCAGAAAGTCCGATTCCAGTTTACAGAATAATTATTTTGCTTAGAAATGTTTTTGTAGTTCTTGTAGAATTGTTATTTTAATTCCTGGATAACATCTACCTCTTTATTTCAACTTCCTCATGAAGACTTCATTGCTTCTACCTGAGCATTATGAAAAATTCATTTTATTGAGAAAGAATTTGTACTGTATTGTTAGACATTATATGTTGCATGACTCTTATCAAGCAATGATATTTGAAGAAACTTTGCTTCGGTCAATAGCTTCATTATTTGAATCTTGAATCTTTCAGCTAGTTGACAATTTTGACTAGAATACACCAAATGAACTTGAAACCAAGATATAAATGTTGATCCGTTTGCTGTGCCAAACCAAGACAGCTGGCTAAAAACCATTAAGTATTTTCTACAACATTGTATTTATGAACATTTTCCTCTGATGTTTTTCAAGTATTTACATTTGTGTGACAAAGGATCTGATCAGCTTTCTTACTGATGATCTCGACAGGTTTGATTTAGGATTATTTATTTGTAATTGTTCTCGTAATTAAAGTTTTTGCTACACAATGCGTTGAACACAGTTTTAGGTTTTGATTTATGTTGCTGTAATTTATGATTTTGTCACTCTTTAGCTGGCAAACTTGGTACACTGGATACTCATACTTTGATGCTCAGTATGTAGGCCTACTTGCCAGTTCAAAATCCCCAATAGGCCAGGCTATAAATCTGAATCTTCGAAAATGTATAGGTCCTATAATTGTCTTTAAAAGCCCACAATTATAACAGCACTGCAAAAGAATTGTAATTAGGTCTATTTATTTAATGCATTTAGGAAAAGAGTATTTAAAACCACCGAGTTCAGTTTTACATCTGTAGGTTAGTGTTAACATGTTTTATATGTTTGCACAACTACATGTCCTTCATGACCTCCACCCCCTAAGGTCTCTTCATACCATCCACACGATCTCACCCTACCTAGAATTGACACCTTTGCCAAAAGCAATTTTATCACGAGGATGTTACATGACTGTGTGAGACGCGTTGGTGTAGATGTAAGTTTGGTGCCTTGAGACCGAAGGGTCGCCAGTTTGAATCTACCTAAAGCCACTGTGCAGGTAGGCCTACGGGTACCTTGGGCATGTTGATCACCCTGCTTCCCCCACAGTATTTGTATTTTGTCTGTAATGAAGGCAACGGGAAACCACCTCACTCATCTCAACCCCAGGAGCATAAAGCCAATGAAGCTGCCTTAGGGCAGAGAACTCCTCATCGTAATTAGACTGCATTATTTATTTCTTCGGTGAACTATTGTGACTGCTAGGAGCTTGCTGGTAGTCTAATATAAAGGAATGTTCTTTCTTGCTTTACTTAGGCTTGGACTGTTGTATTTTATGACATGGCCAAGGAAAATTTGTGGGAAGGAGTTCCTTCACGGTGACACGTTCCCTTCCCAAGCTTACGCATTACCCTTTAATAAGGGAATATTTGGCACACTATCATCCGATGGCCTACCCACTTCTATTAATCGGAGGAACACTGGCGAAAACAAAGTAAATGTTAATTCTGATCATTTGTTCATTTCGCTTATTAGGCTATAAGTCAACAGTTTCCTTTGATTCGTTTATCAGTCACTAGGCCAACTCTGTCCATATTAACACAGAATATTCTGTGATATTAACAAGACCCGAAGCAGACGAAAATGGTTGCGCGCAGTTCATAAAACAGTCTTAGCACATGAAAAGCTCGTTCTTGTGCTGCCATCATCGCTCATGTCGAGTAGGTCTAGACTTTCTAGTTCACCTAGTTCGGCCATAATGGTTCGGCATAAATTACAACTCCGTAATCGCGCACGGTTTTCCGTTGCTCTGCAGATAGTCGGCTTTCGACTTCGAGTTATTTCGGATTTTCTTCGTAATGATTAATTTCCGAAAGCTACTTCGAATCCTCTGCGAAGCGGTGGGGTCCGGCGTGCTCGGCAGTGAAACATTATCGGACGACGAAGAATGCGGCAGACGTTCGTTTGAATTCGTCTTCTTCAACGAATGGTCGCCATCTTTAGACGATACGTAAGTAAGAGCGTCGCGCAGAGACGAGAACCTCTGCTTGCCTGTTCTTGTCCCACCGTTTTTCAGCGATTTCTTCGACAATACGGGTGTCGTCGGCTGAGTTACGGACGGTCGTGGGGCCGGGGAGACCGTAATGGACGGTTTAACACCCACAGATGAATTAGATTTCTGGTTTCGCCTGTAGAGGGCAGCGCATTGATTTTCTATAATCGTCTGATGGAGATCGGAAGCTGAAGGCCTCGCAGCGGGGGACCGCCTCCAGCACCGGCGCACTGCAGAGTACATCTCCTCGGGGCAGAGGGCAGGTCGGGCTAACCGCCCACCCTCCGTCACGTACACGGCCGTCTGCTCGGCTGACAGGGACTCGTAGGGTCGTTCTCCAACGCTGTACACCTCCCACATTGCTACCCCGGTCGCCCAGACGTCCGATCTGGTGCTGTAGCGGAAGTCTACGAGGACCTCGGGTGCCGCCCACTTGATGGAGATCTTCTCCGTTCGCGGGGCCTGGTAGTTGTCGTCGCTCACGTACCGGGCGCGTCCGAAGTCGGCCAGCTTGATGCACTTGAGGTCGGCGACGAGAAAGTTGCGGGCGGCAACGTCCCGGTGCAGGACGACCTTGACGGTTTCCAGGTAGGCGATTGCGGCGAGCATCTGGAGGCAGATGTTGACGAGGATCTCCGGGTTGTTGGTCGGGATGCGACCTCCGCGCAAACAATCCTTGAGATTTCCGTTGCGGATGAACTCGGTGACGAGGAAGAACGGTCTCGCGGAGCTGCTGACTCCGATGATCTTGACGACGTGCTCGTGCCTGAGCAGCATCAGCACCCGAGCCTCTTCGATGAAGTCGTCCTCTTCCTCCAACGACGTCTCCGTGCCCTGTAGGACCTTGACGGCCACCTGAGTCGTTCCGTACGTCCCCGAGCATACCACTCCAAAGTACCCCTTTCCGATTATGCTCCCGGTGAGCGAGAGTCGATCTCGGTCCAGTTCGTAGTCGAGGTCGTAGTGGTATCCGGCTGTGATCGGCAGCCGGGCCTCTTTGAGTGGACGTCGAAGCCTCGTCGCAAGGGTGCTCTTGTTGCGACGGAAGTAGTCGACGAGGTCTGCCAGGTTGAGAAAGGAGTGATCGTGTCCCTCCACCGTGACGCCTCCCTCCGGTCCCTCCAGGATGTGGTAGTGAAGGACGTCGCCGTCTCCACGGCTAACCGACAGGTTGTAGGCTGCGGACGTCGACACCCCGCCGGAGGGTCTGTAGACGAGGAAACACCCTTCCTGCTGCTCGTTTCGCAGGAACAGCGTGGCTTCCCGCGAAGAGAGGTTCAGAGGGTAGAACCAGGGCTGTCCTCTCGGGTCGCCGTATGTCTTCAGTCGGTCGGCGGGTACGTAGATGGCATTGCCGTCCTTGTCGTAACACAGCGAGGTGCCGAGGAATCCGACGAGGCTGCAGTCGGATAGGGGTCGGTCGTTTGAGTTGTCGCATTGTAAGTAATGTACCGTATCGTCGTCGGATTCCGTTTCGGATTGTGCCAGCGGGGCGATGTAGACGGCAGCGGTTTCGACAATGACGATGTCGTCCTTGCGGATGAGCATCCACGCCGAATCGCACGGCGGTCCTTCGTCCGATCTACTACCGTCCGGGTCGGCACCGTACCGCGACGGCGGCCCTCCGTCTCCCTCGAACGGATCGTCCCGGACGTCGATCGGTTCGTATGTGTCCGTTTCCACCGACGAGTCACTGTCATCGAACCGCCCTCCAGACCCACCCTTCGGAAGGGCGATGTCCGGTCTGGCCGGCAGCGGTGAGAGGGGTACACGGGGGGCTGGGGTCTTCGGAGGTCTGACGTCAATGTCGTTGGCGGGGTCGTCGTAAGGCGGAGGCGGCGCGGTTCGGCTTGTGTCCAGATCGCTGCTGCTGTACGACAATTCGTTGGACTTGTCGAAGACGGAATCGGACTCGTGTCTCTCGTCGATGGAGACCGTGTCGGGGCTTCCCTTGCCGGAGCTCGACGCAGTTCCCTGAACCATTACCTCGGCTGTTTCATTAACCTCGGGAATTTTCGAATCTAGGGACTCGTAATGGTCACAGTCGTGGTCATCTTCGTGACTCACTGGTCCCGAAATCACCCCAGAGTCTTTCTGTTCGTTGGGTCTTGTTGCGTCGCTCACCGAACCCAGATACCCGTTCTGCCGCGTGCGACCGACGGACAGAAGCGGGCGGTTCTTCCGCGGCGGAAGAGGTAGAGCGGGTTCCTGCGGTGTGCTGGGCAGAGGCCGCGGGCTCCTGTTGTTCGGGGTGGGTTCGGGCAGCCTCTCGTCGTCCGAGGACTGACCATCGTTTTCCCTGGCGTTTCGGGACCTCGTGTAGATCAGACTCGGTGGTTGAACCGACCGACTGTCCGGTTTCGGCGGAACGGGTGGGACTGAACCGGGAGCGTCGTGGAAATCGAGACCGTAGTAAACGTCGTTTCTAATGTTGCGCTTTCGCCGGGGAACCAGCGTCTCTTCGGGCAGCTTCGACGACGATGTCGCCGCCGACCTCCTCGAATGCTCTCGCGAAACCCTCCGCACGATCCACTGAGTGAGGTCCTCGTCAAGGACGTAGATGCTCAGAGAAGCGGACCGCGGGCGCCTGACACTCGCCGGAAGTTCCTCCAGCCGTAACTTCCGGAAGGCCAGGTCTTCCGTGACGCAGGCTGTGTAGGTGGTCGCCTGGGATGGATCTGACGTTGCGGGCTGGTTTGGATCCCGCTGTCCACTGAACGGTCTCATCCAGCTCTCCTTCCCCAAACGACCTTTACTGGCAACCACGTAGCAGCTGATGTACTGTCCGTTCTCCCGAGGATTCCCGTTCTGATCGACGCCCTGTTGAGCCTCCTCATCGTCTTCCTCCTCCTCTTCTCCTGTCGTTAGACTCGTCTGGCGGTTCGACTTTCTCTTCTGTTTGCGACGGATCGCGTTTGCGTGTAGCAACTGATGGAGTCTTTCTCCGGTCAGAGCCATCGTCGGCGGCGGCAGGCGGTCTCCAGCGATTCCTGCAAAGACCGAATAATCTGGTGTTGTACTAAACGGTTTAAATTTTGTGAATCTGTGCAGCGGCTCTTATCGTATTTTAAACTATTCTATGATTCGAACCAAACTACCCTGATACCTATCGAGCAATAAAAAAGTACAAAGTTTATTCAGGTTTATTCTGATGGCATATCCTATCAAACAAGGAATTCAGTTCACTTTTTTACCACGTATATACTTTATGAAATTGCTAGATTATTCTCTATTCAATGACCGAATCCCATTTTGGAGACAAATATTTGTTTTTCGCCTCTACCCCTCTAGAGTACCCGGCGTTTCCCGGTAAATTTCGGTTTTCGCCCCACCCGCATCCACTTTGCCCCGAACTCAACCCTTCCCCTCGCCCCACCCAGCGTCACCCGCAACAACATCTCTCCGCCCCCCCCCCCACCCAGCCTCACGCACTCAGAGGTTCCCGGCGTTGTCCAGTAAATTGCGATTTTACATCCATACAAACAGAAGGACAACCTTTCAGACTTATAATGTAGATTATAAATATATAACTATATAATGATATAATTACGGTATTATTGGGATATATTGGCTTTGTACTTCGGACTTTTCATTGTGACGACATCTGTTCGTTCTATACACAATCACTCTACGTCAATAATTTTGTCTATGGGCAAATTCGGACAAGTTTGTTGATGAATTCGTTCTATGGACATCTTATTGTTACGACGACTCTTTGTAATACGATTCTGTTGCTTCACTACATTGTTTATGGGCAAATTTTCTGGAACAACAATAGCTTTCTAATAGTCCATTGACTTCGGTTTATGACGACATCTCTTTGGTCTACAACAGTATTGCAACGTCATTAGTTATGTCTATAGACTAGTGACGTATTTTTGCTTGGATGACGTCTTTTCTGTATTGTGACGACATCTCCTTGTCCTGTAAACACTTTTGCTACGTCATTAGCTTTGTTAATGAACATGTTGCTGCTACATGACTAGCAACATAATTTATGGTTCTGTTATAGGCTGACTTCTTCTTAATTGTGACGACATAAATATTATTTTTGTTGTATTAAAAAAATACATCAAACGGTTGAAAGGTCCCAAGTATTATAGGCATACCAGGCAGAATGATATACAATGTCATGTATAATAAAATGACATGTCAATGGCCGTTTCAAAGGTCCCCCATCATCCCATGGGTCGGAATTGGGCCTAAGACCCGCGGGTTGTATGTTGCCCCCTCCTGATTTGCAACTGATGCAAAAATGATTGCTTAATGTCAAAACATTTCACGCTGTCATTTCTCGCCATAGTGTCCACTCCTGAACTAGGCTACACTCGACATTATGTCTAAGTTTCTCCATGCAAGAGAGGAAGCTGTGTATGAAACACGGTCGGTTCAAAGGTGAGGTAGCCTACGTGTATAAAGTCAGGTCAATGCAGTGAAAGACGAGTGAACTATAGACTGTGCTTCTGACGTGTATTAATACCACGCTGATTAAGTATTGAAAGCAGACCTAAGGAACGTGGTAAGGTGCGATCGAGTAAACAGTTCACTGACAAGTGCGAGATAAGGCAAAGAATAACGTTTAAAGTATAGGGCCTAATGATAGTCTAATGTCGACTTTTTGAGAGTTTAGAGTGTACGAGGTGTGCAAATATAAATGTGCGAAATAAGGAAGACGAATATGTCTGTAGTTATGCACGAATGTGTATGTGTGTATATGTGGGTGTGTGTATATGTATGTGTGTTTGCGTGTGTATGACTGTGTGTGTATGTAGCTTATGTGCGTGTGTGTGGGCGTGTGTGTG
This sequence comes from Lumbricus rubellus, assembly GCA_945859605.1. Classification (NCBI taxonomy): domain Eukaryota; kingdom Metazoa; phylum Annelida; class Clitellata; order Crassiclitellata; family Lumbricidae; genus Lumbricus; species Lumbricus rubellus. The sequence goes on along the minus strand of OX243820.1, from coordinate 2,895,959 downwards.
TGCGTGCGTGTACGTGTGTGTGTGCGTGCGTGTGTGTGTTGGACTATCAACCAAGATGTTGTAGGGTCAAGTAGTCGCCAGGGCAGTATTTTTTGTTTCCAAATTTTGACTCCACACAACCCATTCATAATAATGAGTACACTGGCCTCCGTTGACTGTCGGTGGCAAGATGGGACGGCGAGGGAGATGGCTGACCGGCCACTCGTCCTCCAAAGCCGAGGCTTAGAAAGTGAACTCTCTAACACTTCCTATACCAATGACACTGCCTCACATGACTAACGGCGTTTCTCTTTTTCTTAGAACCTCCCAAGTCGTTGTAAGGGCCAATTTAGGATAGCCTGAAGTGAGTATAGTTTCTCTGACTCTCTTGTTCAATCAACTTTACCTCTATCTCGTTTCTGATCTTATTTGTTGGACTTGTGATATCTGAAGTGCAGCCAATACGATATAGGGCCGACTGTTCTGTAGCCATTAATAACTATTCTTCAAAGACACGGCTCCATTGTTGTTAGATAGTCATCACAAAAGTCACTTCTTCGCCTGTCTAGTTTTCGGGTTGCGAAAATATAATATATCCAATCTTGCGAGCTCTATGAGTTGTATAAATTATGATGAGTGTGTATAGTATGATCGATAGCTGGTCTGGCTCGTTAATATCAACTTGGTATTACCCCAGACGTAGATCTATGAGCTACCTGGACCAGCGAGAGCTCTGTTGCTCAACGGGTAGCTGTAGGGCCACCGCCCCTCCGTTCTGCAAAGAAAGGTGCTTTTGGTTCCATTCGCATGAACTGCAATTATAAAGTGTCGACGTTTATCCGTGGTGGTCCCAGTGGTATGGATTGGGGCGCACCACAGGAGACACGTTTGCTTCCTGTGGCCCTTACCGAAGCATTTAAAAAACTTTAACTCAAAATTGTTAGAGTCGGGAGCGCTTCTGAGTAGTCCCATAATTATGCATGTACTCAAGCGTTTGTAAGTGCATGCGCTGTAGAAGTTCTTAAATGAACGAATGAATGAATAATGCACAAAAGGATAGGTCGATAACTGATTCCTGTTATTAAGCCATAAATTGGGACTCCCTAGTCCGCTGAAACCCGATAGTCTAGACAAACTACAAATCAGGTCAAGTGCAGAAGAATAATAATTATTGTGGGGCAACGGTCTGTGAAGAAACAAACATTTGACTATGCCAAGTATAATTATTATTAGTGGGGCGCGGTGGTCTAGTGGTGGCGTCGTTGCCTTGGAGCCGGAAGGTCCGAGGTTCGAATCCACCCTCAACCGCGTAGGGACCTTGGGCAAGTCCTTCACTCACAATTGCTCAGCGCTTCGGCGTGAAACTCCGATGCAGTGTCCGCTCTGCATCGGGAGCGCCTCTGAGTAGCGAGCTTGAAGGGGCGCTATAGCAAGTGCACATACAAACAAACATACAAACAAATTATGCATGTGTTATCAGTTGTAAGTGTAGGCCTGTAGGCTCTAGAGCCTATATGTATGCGTATTACGTATGTCCATCATTCTATGTGTTTGCACAACATATCATGTTTGTTATGTTCGTATACATGTATGACTTGTGTGTAGTACTGTGTACATGTGCTTGTATGTGTGCAGTTGTTAGAGGGCTGCGGATTTTAACGATTTATTGATCAATTAATCGATACAAGTTTTAATTAGATTACTTTTCCGTTTGTTCGATTAGTTTTCTTACTTAGGTCTATTTAATTATGGGTCGAGTGGCCCACTTCCCGTGCAAACATACAGCGAACAATGATAATGTGAATCGTTTTAGTGGAAAATACTAGATCATTTTTCATTTTAAATATGAATTATGTGTCATCATCAACAGCTATCTTAATAATTGCAAAATAATACAAAAGTTTAAGCTGGCTGCTTCGATTGACTTATTGTAGAAAGAAAGCAGTTACTAAATATTCCTGAGTTTACCTGATTTTCCTTCGTGACACAGAATGATAGAGAGTCCAAATTCAGTTATTGGAATCCAAAGTTCGTGTCCGTTCTCTCAAGAAAATCGGTGACATAGTCATGAACCTCCAACGACCATTTCTGAAACTAAAGCAGCAAACCAACATTGTACAAAATGCATATAGTTTAACAAACACATTCTGTTGTCGCTCCTGACTTGCCTGGCCTTCCTTGCTTTGTGTACTTGCCGTAAGTTATCGTTTACCATCTGCGCTAAAGTGGCCAAATTTCTAACAAACATTGCCGCGGAAATTTACTCAAATTAATTAAACTAGTCGATATTGTCGTCTACACGAAATGAGACGAATGCCTTTCTCTGGACCACACTGCAGCGACATACATGAGGTCATAAAACATTGGACCTGAATAGCTAAATAGCTGAATCGCTGATCATTCGAATCGTGAGGACATTAATTTAGACGGGTGAATATTATTGTTCTTTGACCGGGATTTCATCATGCCCCTCCCAGACATCGAGTCGAACTGTTTCCCGCCAAACGAGAGGCGGTAGGTTACCGTAGGTACCTTCGAGGGGCGGTAAGTACCTTCCTGAAGCGGCAAGTACATGCGGATGATACGGAGACGGTAAAGTTGCAAAGGACAATTATAGCCCGCTATAATAATAATAATAATACTGTCTGGAGGAAATGAATGAGTCGAGAAATTACTTCAACAGTCATGTGTCAGAAAGCAAAAGACATAGAAAGCAATGCAGGCGAATGTATCAGCAGCTCGAATAAAGTGTTGGTGGTGAAAGTTGGAGTCAACTTTGAATGACCATAAAAAAAATTAAATTTAAATGTTATAACTACAGGGCTGTTACACTACTACATTGATCTTTCAAACAGACAGACAGACGAACTGACGGACGGACGGACATGAATGCATTCATACATGCATACATACATATATTCATTCGTACATGCATACATAGGCCTACATATATTCATTCATACATGCATACATAGGCCTATAGATATGAAGCTTACAGCGCTGTCGTACCATCAAAAAATCCTCTCTCTTATGACTACGCTCAAGATCCTTCCAAGAATCTTGGTTTACGCTAGTGAAAGTGTCCTTTGTGTCCTCCCACCCAAGACCCGCAAGAAGTGGTGGTGGTGGTGGGGTGGTGGGGTGGTGGTAACGCCCTGACCCACACACCCCGTTCAGATAACCCCCATCATGTTCAAAGTTCAAATGCCCAGCTTCAATGCACCCCATGAGATCGGCCGTGCTGGACCATGGGCTCCAATTATATATATATATATAGTAGGGTCTTTATACGGAGGTCCGTAGCTGCATGGGGCCTTCTGTATAACAACCCCATTATATAGGGTTAATAAAACGGGCTCGGCATGCCCCGTTTCAGCCTTTGATAATTGATCCCTTGCGGTTAAAGTTTCCTTGTACCCCACGATCTTGCTTGTACCCTACTCTATAATAGATGATCATTGACCATGGCGGATATAATAATTGTTGTACATAACTTGATGTGTGTTGTATAGCCTAGTATGTATTATATACAATGTATAAGCGTATATGTACTTAGGCTATACTTTTGTGTTTATGTAAGCTATGTATGTGTTTTGTATGTGTGTATGTACATGTATGTGTGTGCGCGTGTATGCCTTTATGTAGACTATCGTGGCTCTGTAGGCTTATCTTGTTTTGCATCAGTGTTGACCGCAAAGGGAATGCAGGTAAAGCTGCAGTAGCTGAATTCTACAGAGAGAGACTCGGGTAAACATGCGCGTATAAGCGTATTGCGTTCTTTGCATTATTACCACGTGACCTCATGAATGTAGATCTATTTAAGCTTAATTCACGAAATGATGTAGGCTATGCATGTATGTACGTATGTGTGAACAAATGAACGTATATGAATTATTAATTAAGGTAACAAGAATACGAGATGCACACAAACGTAGGCCTTCAACTCTGCCACTGTTCGTTCTCTGCCAGTGCCAGTCCCAAGCCTGGATAAATGAGGAGGGTGACACTATCGTATTGTATTGTATCTGACCATTTATAAAGCGCTTCTCGCAGCAAGAGCCTTTCAGAAGCGCTCCCAGTGCTTTCAGGCCCTAGAAAACAAGCAAGTTTTTAGACGATAGAAAGACGAGGATAGGCTACCAGAGACACTGATCATTTTTTATATGACACAATGCTGTTAATCAGTAACAAGTGGTAACTTTACGCCAGCATCTTGATTTAACTCATTTAGAGGGCTATAATTATAATTAGCCTATGTCTTGTCCAAACATAGTAAAATTAATAGATAGGCCTACAGCCATAGACTACATTCTGTCTACACACAATTCACAACGTGTTCAAATAGAGTAATCATCTAACCTTAAACCGTGCTCGATAATCCTTCAGCGTGTCCCTAACGACGATCAGGAATCAACTAATAATTACACATCGGATAAAATTATAACCCGTGCCATTCATAGCATCACACTTAATCCGTTCAGCCAATCATCCCCCACGCATCAGAACGTCGAAATAATATTATTAATCCACATAATTTTATTGAGGTCTCTGGAGTTCGCAAGCACCTGCCTACAACAACGTCTCAGGAGCGAATAGCGTGAGTACTACAATAACAACACACGCCAAACATCACAGGAACTGTGTTGATACTTGAGACTCAGATAGTAGTAGCTCCCCCTCAACCCCCCTAACCCCCCCCCCCCCCACAAAAAGGCACCTGTCAGCGGCCTAGGGGTTCGCCGCCGTCGTCGGCCGGTTCATTGACGTCGGGCGTGGGGTTACCTCCTGGGCGATCTGGCGCGTCTTGCCCTGCCCCTTTACCGGAGGGGATGGGGGTGGGAGGTCGTGTTTACGGTTGGGCTACGGAGCATGACCCTTTCGGAATCTATCGCTGAAATTGCGTTCTATCATTCTTCTTCTTGCTGCTGTTGTATATCTGTATATGCTGTTGTATATCTACGAGTGTTGTAGTGTTGTACACATGCAGCCAAGTGCACAGGTTGTTTACAGATACATTTTATAAGAGATATTCATGAAAACGTATCTGCACAATTCACACACGCACACGCACGCATGTACATACACGCACATACACACGCATACACATACAAAAAGATAGCACACATGCTGCAGCTATCTGCCTCTGCCCCACCCTTGAATCTTGACCTTAAACTGATTGCCAATGCTACAAACGCTACCGCTATAAAGTCAATACGCCTGCCAATACCACTATCAAAATTATCTCCAAGTTGTAGACTCCAGCCACCGCCACGACCACCACCACCGCCACGACCATCACCACCGCCACGACCACCACCACCACCACCACCACCGCCACGACCACCACCACCACCGTGACCACCCCGACCACCGTGACCACCACCACCACGACCACCACCACGACCACCACCACGACCACCGCCAAAATCATTAACGCGTTAATGTCATTCATGCAATTAGTATTATTTGGTGTTTTATAAATCATTATTCATTATTTTTTATCAATAATTATATAATTATTATAATTGTTCATGCATTTATCAACTGCCACTATAATATGGCGACTAAGTGTCACGCGAGAGTGTATACCGATTAATTATTAGTTAGTGAACGACTTTCTGCACAGCATGGGAGCTAATCAGGCCTAACCTCCTCATGGGAAGAATGAATCAAACCGGCATCCTTCTCGTTACAAGGCCAGCTGAGTTCTAACTAAGCCACTCAGCGCTCGTGTATAGCCTAAATTGGTGCCCTACGATTGGCTTTCAACTGGCGTTTTAGAAATTGGGGATTACGATTTCGATCACGATTAACCAAAACTGCGAGCGTGTCCTACAAAACGAAGGAGGGCATAGGGGCATAGGGCCTACCTACATTGTGGGTGTTATAATGGGGGGGATATAGGTATGGAAATATTAGCGTACATTGGTGCGATGAAAGGCGAGAGAAAGGCATGGCTTAAGCAAAGTTTGCGCGGAGCTTAAGCAGAACAAAAGAACAGTGGAGCCATTGTTGGAAGTACACGCGCACAATGGAACATTATCTAGGACTAAGAACGAATATGATTGTGTGCTGATGTGTTGGTTGTTATATATACCCACGCCGCGCTTGTGACCTGCTCGTCGTAGCCCCTCCCGAGTTGAACGACACTGCACTGAACCCGCCCTTGCATGCACACAGCTGTTTGTTGTTCTTACAGCGCTGATGGTGCACATGGGTGGTCTGCTGGTGTCTTGGAGGGCAACCACATAGGTGTCTGGTGCCTGGATCCAGTATAGTTGGAAACACGGCTCTGCTGGACTATTGAAACCCTGTACTTCTTGCTCCTTTCTATGAGGTGCAATACAGTGTAAGCCTTCAAGACTGTAAGGTCACATAAATAGTGGGGCGCGGTGGTGTAGCGGTGGCGTCCTAGCCTTGGAGCCGGTAGGTTCGAGGTGGGAATCATGACCGGTGCAGGGCTGTTTCAGCGTTCCGTTCTACACAAAATGTGCACTTATAAATAGATCTGTAATCATCTGTTCCGTTGTATAGTCACTTCTGTGCAGTTAAAAAAATTGGGAGTAATCAACCATTAAGGATAGAAAAGGAAAGAAGGGCTGTGCTAAAAAATTTCTGGACCTTTGCACCAACTTCTGCTCAGAAAAGCGCCCCTTACAGATTGCAGTGGTACTATAATAGTTAACCTATTTGTGCTGATTGACGTTCCGGTGAAGGCGCCAAATTCCTTGGCAGTCGAAACAGGTTCTCGCGGCGGCTATTGGTGGATCACAAAACTTCGTGGTATAATGTTGCGGTGGTGTAAGAGTCATGAAAGACACGATAAGTAATGTTTATGTATTTAATATCGTCATCGTAGAAAGAGAAGAATGCAACAGCACGAGGGGATGTGTTGACTTTCGGCTGTAGCTATTTCCGCGCCACTGCCCCCTAGTGCTTCGTCACTCAAAATAGCAGCTTGGGGCATGTATACAAAGATGACAATGGATGATCTATACTTTACCACGGGATGGGCTTATAGGCTTACAATGCACTATGCACCCCGTGAACACAGAAGCTTACCTATATAGGCGGAGGCATACCTGCAAACACAGGTTCATTGTATAAATAATTATATAAAAATTATATGCTATATATAATTATATGCAGCAGCTAATGCAGCAGCTAGTCTTGGAGTTTATTTTGCATTGGCACCAAATGAATAAGATAGGAATGCGATAATGCGATGTGTCATTCAATACTGAGATTTATATAACTATTATTATTATACCACCCTTAAAGCAGTGTCCTCTGCTTTGGGAATTTTTGTTGGGGGGAGGGAATTTTGTTTTGGGGACGGCAACCGTTCAGCCGGTCACCCATCGACGAAAACTTTTGACCGGAATTTTTCTGACCACCCTTTTTTGAGTCAATTCGTAAGATAATTCTGAGAATATAACGTCTCACCACATTTGCACATATTAGGGCTATATCGAATGAATAGAATGCAAGTGAATTACCAATAGTATTCCAGAGGTAAGGTCACTACACATTGAGGTTGACCAACTGACAACAGCAAAAGCCCGATGCTGGGTCAATGAAGTTCGTGACCGAGGTGCGAACAGATCATGCAAAACGGTCAGCAGAACGAAGAAGAGGGCGTAAAGATCGTGCTGAGAACAGCTTGCATATCGAGTCACATAGGTATTTTAGGCGCCAAGCCCTGCACGGTCTTGGTAACTAATAGGGGCCTATGTTAGTATTGACCTTTATAGCGCCATTACCCCGATGTCCTGGACACCGTGCGAAGTGTAGAGAAAGCTCATTGAGAAACTATATATACCATCGATGATTCCCTTGGATATATCCAATGGGCTAATGAAACCAGAAGTAGCCTATATATATAAGCAAGTTGAAACCGAAATAATGACTAATATTGAAGAAAGAACCGCATATTTTATGACCTACCTGAATGATGACACTGAAGAATCTCAAGCATGCGCAAACATATAATAATTAATATGCAAAGCGATGACCTAGCCTATCTCTGAATGTATTTTGAACGTATAATGTATTATGACATTATGACGGGACCGTAAAATATCATACTCGCGCAAACGTGCTGAGACGTACAATTATTGGGTTGGCGAATGGCGACGTGCAGTTTATCATGCGATCATAATGCACGAACTTGTCATTGAGATAGAGAGAGAGAAACAGACAGAGACAAAGAGACCTAGAGACAAACATACAGAGTACAGGTATATACTTTGTTCAAGATCTGGGTATTGCCTTTGCTACTGTTTTATCGGCATGGTTAGTATTGGCAGGCCTGTAGTAGCGGCGTTACCTTTGCAGTTTGGAGAGTACCAGTTCAAGCCTCCTAGAGCATCAGGAAGTTCTTTACGCAGAATTAGGCCCACTAAGCATTAAACAGTGAGTTGCGCTTAGCCTTAATGTGTGTGCAACAACATCGTCATCATCACCATCATCATCATCGTCAATGACGACGACTACGACGATAAAGATAGGTCACAGTCATATTTCTTGGATCAAATCACCATGTTAATACGTTGCTTTCAGGCCTTATCTGCCTTCGAAACGTCTTTCCAATTTCAAAACAAGCAACTGAACATTGTTAGAAAGTCAACGAAAGTATAGCATCAGTGGCTAGCATTTTAAAGGTGTCTAAAGTCAACGCTCGACCGCTCCACGTGTTACTGTTTAAAGACAGTGTGCCAACCAAATCAATTCTTATTTATAGTGTCTCCCTCCTCCCTTCTTCAGGATTTTGACTGGCACTGCCAGATTACGAACAGTGGCGGATTTATACATCGCTCGACCGGCTGCATGTCTCGTGTTTATATGTCATATCTTGGCACATCATCATCGTCAGCGTCGGTATTCGGTAATAATTGGTTAGTGCCCACGGATCCAGTCCATTTCAAGATGTTCTTCCTCGTCCACTGACCCCCTAATCAACGAGACCCGTCATCAAAATGCTTTCAATGTTATCTTGCGGCTGTCTTTTGATGTGACCAAAATACCTCTGTTTCGAGCTTTGGTGTGAGCTAATAGTAGCCTAACTGTTCCTTCCTGCAAGTTTCTGGTCCCCGCTAATTATAATGTATACGGCTACGCCCGTTCATTTGATAGCCTATCACTTTTGTACACGGATTCCTCAACACATTTCTGATGCACTTGCTTCCAAATGCGTGGATATAATACTCCTTGAACCAACTTATGGTGTCATCTGGTTTTGAAATTAAGCAAAGATATAGAGTCTATAAGAGATTCTTTAACACGAATAAAATTGGTAAATGGTGGGGACCTAGGCCTATGTATTAGGCCGTATACAAGAGACTTTTTTCTTTTTTCTTTTAATATACAAGAGACTAGCCTAACTTTGGCTTTAAAGACAGTTTAGATAGAAAGCAAATAAAAGCCTACGAACGTACTTATATAGATAAGGCTGACAGCGTTTTAAAGGTGTCTAAAGGCAGCACCAGAATGGATCTATAGTTGGAATACGACAGCTAATGACAACATAGCCGTCTAAAAAGCTGGAAGGCATCTGTGCTTTGCACAGCATCATTCTGTTGAGAACCTATTATTAGAAATGATATCACACAGCTTATCATAATTATAGCACATCATATCATATCGTATCGTATCATATCATATATGATATATCGTATCGCAATCATATCATAATCATAATCAAATCATAATCATATCATACCATATTATATCACACCATGCCATGTCATACCATACCATACCATACCATACCATACCATACCATACCATACCATACCATACATACCATACCATACCATACCATACCATACCATACCATACCATACCATACCATACCATACCATACCATACCATACCATACCATACCATACCATACCATACCATACCATATAACATATCAAAACATATCGGATATGATAATGATTATAATAATTATCATAGACATAGCACATCATCACAAGCTTAGGCTATATAAATACCACATCGTATTTATATGACCTCATAATATGATTAATATAAAATGATTATCGATCATCCTCACCTGTTTCAGACTGCGTATACGGGACCTAATTTTCTCTTCTCCCGATCACTAATAATTATCGACCTCAAATGAACTCTTTCGCAGATCAAATCGCCTTTCCCTCCGCGTTCACCAATTGTTCCCAATATCCATCTGACAACATAAATTATATCCAAACAACCAAATCCCATCGACCAACCAACTTCAAAGGTGTCCACGCGTGTGTTCAATCTTCGCAGGTGTATAGCCTACTACACACCGAACACAAAAACCTTCAACCGTAAACACGCCAAGGGCGGTGTCGCTCAAAGTTGCTCAGTGTGTGTACACCGCTTGCCATACACACTCACTGCAGGCCTAACACACACCGGCCTATGTGCCTAAAGACCCGGCCTAAACCACGATCATGGGCCTAAACAATGCTGGCCTATCGGCAGAAGAAGGTGTCGTTGATGGCAGAAGAGAAGAATATCGGACCCAGAGTTTGTCGCTCGCCGAAGACCATATCTTACGGTTATCGGACACACACACAGACAGACACACGTAGCCTACACGCACACACACAAACGCACACACGAAAGCATACACGCAACAACACACAAGATAATGTATAATGCTTTTGAGCGACTGAGATTGTGAATTTGTGATAGACCTAATTATATAGTGTAGCCTATATATAGTTATAGTGTAGTATAGGCCTACACATATATATTACAGGCCCTATGTGCTTGAATATTTCATATATACATATATACGTATATTATGTGAGTGCAGATGTATGTATATAAGTTTCTGGCTTCAGTCGTAAGTTTCTGGCTTCAGTCGTTTTGTGGCGATGGGTAGAAATAGATGATCTATATTCTATAGCTTCCTCGGCCATTTGTCAAGTCATTGCTGACCTTAGCGTCAGTTCAAGTGACGCTATTTCCTCACATTTATCATCCATCCAGCGCAGATATAACTTTCATATATATATATATATATATATATATATATATATATATATATATATATATATATATATATATATATATATATATATATATATATATATATATATAGGGCCTACACACATTGTACTACATGTAGATCGAAATAGTACTAGGCCTTCAAGCGCCTATATAGTATATATAGTATGTACATATTTGCTTGTACCCGCGTCGACATGCAGGCCTACTACGGTACATTATAATGTCCCAATCTTCGTGGAACAGGTTGGACTAAGCTTAGTCCTAGGCCTACTCTAGCACGCACAGAGCTATAGAGTCGAAGGCCTATACAAACGTGAAGGCCCATGACCCCGCATGAAGGCCTGACTAATGTTTATGAGGAGGAGGCGTGAAGTTTTCGTTCTAATTTTAGCGGCAAGCAATCCTGCATTGGTTATAGTTCGTGAATTAAATAGACCGTAAAAGCTAACGTAGTGATACTTGCGTAAATAAATGCGTATACATATAGATGTAGCCTAACATTAGGCCATTTCATTTTTGTATGGGTGAAAAGTTTTGTCAAAATTTTTATGATGCACCCCTCCTATATTGTTTCTAATGTCAAAATATGAGTGTACACCAAATTTTAGATAATTTCATGATGTTTTGACCCCCGCCCAACACGATTAACTGATTTACTTAACAAATCTTCGTTTTCATACATTATGATCATGACAAAAATGTTTGTAATTCAACAGTTTATTATACAGAAAAGACAAAGTAGGCCTACATAATATATAGTAACTATTATATAAGTCCTGGGTCCTGGGCATGACGGTAAACTGCATCCATCCTCCGCCACAGGGAACCAACAAAGTCTCTGTGCCGGTCCTAAGCCCGGACAAAGGAGGAAGGTTTGCCAGATGGGTGGAGATACACTGGCAGAAAAGACCAAGACCATAGAAATCCGCAAAAAACCATGACACAAGTGACATAGCGACTCAGATGCTTCAAGGTGTCATGATGTGGAGCATACATGCACAGGCCGGTCAGGACAGACCGATGGAGAAAGTCGAAAGAGAGAGCATACGTGGGCCACATTACGGGCATTGACCCAGGTTGTCCTTCGTACCTCTCTCCCAATATTCTCTTCAATCGGACAAGGTGGTCTAGCGGCTCCAAGATGTTAATGGTATGGAGCGGACCTGCTGATCGGACCGGTTGAAGTTGGGAAGCATGATGCGAGACAGACTCAGACAGAGAGTGGCGTCGGACAGACACCTACGGGTTGTTAACCCAAGGATAGCGATGATGATGATGATGATTATATAAGTCTGGTAATAGTGCGTACACAATACACATTACACAATAATGTAAAATCACTTTACTGGATTTTAAGGCTTTTGTGGAAGAGAAGGTTAATTTCTTAAATGTCTCTTTTTGAAAGTTGTGAATTTCGTTGCGTTGATATATTCGACCATTTGCAATAAAACTGTCTTCGTATTTCATCATTGGTTAGTATAGTTTCACTAGTTGAGAAGTCTTGGCATGGGCGGAAACTTGGGCGGAGACTGGGGGGCGAATGAGTGGCGCAGAAGGAAGGACGCGAAATTTTGGGCTGACGAATGGAAGACCAAAATTTCTTACAACTTTTTAGTCATCCGGCCGACCATTTTTCCCATCAAAAAAAGTTGATGACCTTTTTTAGTCATCGGGCCGAAATCTCCAAGAAAAATCCCATTTTCCCGTCAAAAATTGATGACCTTTTTTAGTCATTTATTCGCCAGTGTATGCAGTGTGTCTTCATGAAGTGTCCATGCCCTAACACTCAACAATGGGGCGGGGGACAAATGCATGGGCCGTCTCCCCAACACATTCATTGAGGGGGACCGTCCCTCTGTCCTCCGCCTAAGTCTCCGCCCCTGGGTTTTGGATTAGTTTCACAGCTCATTTCGACAGATCATTCACCCCTTTGATATGCCGCACATAGGCCTATATGCATAAAATTATGTGCGGAGTTTGGCTTCCTTTCTTGCGGGGAAGGGGGGGCTTAAAACTTTGGCTTTGGTTGGGTCGGAGACTTAGTCCAGATCGAGCGGCGCAAAATTGTTTTCTCGGCCCAAAATGTTGACCTTTTTAAGTCATCGATTGAAGTTTCGTTCGTGAAAAGAACCATTTTTTCAGAATATGTTATCGAGTCTGGACCTTCTTGGGGGTGGGGCTAACCCCGAGAAAGATACCATTTTCATAGTCAAAATACTGACTCTGGGCCTTCTGGGGGTCGTAGCCCCCCTAGCTCCTGATAAACTCCGCCTATGAATGAAGTTGGTGTTTTAAAAGGTAGAGCAAAAAATTTACAATTTGCTACCATGTTGTCAATGTCCGTTTTGAACATAAAACTACTTTTGAGGTGGGCGGGGGTCAAAACATGGCCTACAGACCTGAAAATTTGCAGGCAAATATGTTTCAGTAATAGAAACAATATGGCGGGGTGCACATGGAACATTCGGAAATTTTTTTGTTGCAATGGCCTAGCCTACATACATATAAATACGGTGCCTACATACGTACATGGATACATAATACATACTTATTTATTTATTTACTAAAAATACATACATACATACATGGATACATACACACATACAAACATACATACAAAGTATTATGCATGCACAGATACGCATACCCACATACAAGTAGGGTCTACAATGTCATGCGTGAAATGCCTCCATATATATTCAAACATGTACACTAGGCCTACGTTTACAAACAAACACATACACATGTATTGTATAGGCTACATAGACTACAAAATTTATTATGATTCACAATTCTTAAAATGTTAAGAACATTATAGTGATGATGATGATGATGATGATGATGATGATGATGATGATGATGATGATGATGATGATGATGATGATGATGATGATGATGATGATGATGATGACGACGACAATGATGATGATGATGACGACAACAACAGTTGCAGCAACAGCAGTAGCAGCGACAACAGCAACGCCTTCCAAGATCCCATTACAATAATGCAGTATATGACAATTGTATAAAAATTATGGGGGTCAGACTTTGACCCACCAGACAATTCTTATCTCTCATTTTAAAAAATTAATGTGGACAACATACAAGCATGCCTGGCATGCATATAATACAGGCTATAGCCCAGTGGTGTAGTCCTAAAAAATGAAGTGGGGGAACGCTCTTTAATGAAGTGGGGGAACGCTCTTTATAATAATATTAGTAGTAGTAGTATTATTAATATTCCATTATCCCTGGAAAAAAGTGGGGGAACGGCGTTCCCCCTCCACTACACCACTGCTATAGCCTATATACACCATCGTCTGTAATTGAAATTACTGTACGTAGGCTTCAGATAGCCTATAGCCTACAGTCGCAAAATCCTATTAATCTGTAGGCATTAGAATCGCAACGCATCAGTTGAATTACTACATAGCCTACCTAGATGACGTCATCTCACACGCATATTTCTCTTCTCGTCCATGCAAACTTCTCGCCCACAACAATAATAATAATTTCTACACGACTTGCATTCCTTCAAGTGCAAATCTTGCGATCATCTGCCCAAAATAGCCACACGACCCCGAGTCCATTGGCACCAGGTGCATTATGTACATACTCTCAAACCAGTTGCATTAATTTTAAACCATAATAATATTATTGCGGTAAACACAGCTTTAACATTAACCACGCACGCCCACTTGACGGTCAGAAGTCAAACTTTTCTGGAGCGTCGGAGCAACTTTCGCGATAAACCCACATGGGCCAACAGTGTTTTGTGGCACGGTGTGGCTCTGTAGAGTGTTTTTGGAGTACAGAACCATTGAGAAAGAAAGGGTTTCAAGTGCGTCATTGACGTGATGTAACATTCTTTTGTGTTCTCCATTCACGCTGATGCGCAGATGTGTCCAAATATTTACCAACGGATTTTGGGCTTGTCGTCTTGCGCGGCGGCGGCCAAAGAGATGGCAACCGATCGAGGAGGGACATAATGCGTGTTTACGACGCGTCATAAACGTCATCACCTGCCAAATTTAAATGAACGCGAAGAGTACAAAGTCAACTAACAGCCACTACGGCTGTTAGTTGACTTTAGTGACATCTTGGCACTTAGCATCATAGGCACACTATAGTTGCTTTCATATTGTTAGGAGCTATTTCACGGATCCTATGACATGATCCTTCCACTTACCACTTCCACTACCTCCCTATAGGCCAACTGCCTATTTCCTGGACCTTGATCTCTTCCTATCCGCTTTGTTTTGATTGAGCGCCTGTGAATAAGCTGGTTCCCGTGACCATGGGCGGAGTTTGGTTTCCGCTCTTGGGGGGGGGGGCTAACCCCCAATCTGGGCCTTATTGGAGGGGCTAACACCGAAAAAGGATACCATTTTCATGGTGAAAAAGTTGAATCTGGGCCTTCTTGGAGGGGCTTAGCCCCCCATAGCCTCTGATAAACTCCGCCCATGCCCGTGACTTAGCTATTGCGGACGCTGTAGATGTTCCGAGCTTACGATTTTACGATTAATTGTTGTTCATCAACAAGAAAGCCATTATTCCTTCAACTTCAACATCACCACCAACGGCAGGTCTAGCCTACCGGTAGCATTCCTGAATCATTTGTATCTCGAGTCTTCTGCTTACCTATATACATGTAGGTCTATCGATTTTGTTTTAACTGAGCGCTCGTGAATAAGCCGATTCCCCACGATTCAGCTTGTAGCCTAGAAATCTTGTCTGACATTATCACTTAGGCTACTGTAACAGCTAACTTAGTTAGGCTATAGGCTATTGTGGACACACGTCAGACACCATACAAAATAATATTATTGCTTGCCGATTTTAACTTTCAATCACTCATTAATGCAAATATTTATATAGCAGCTCTTCAAGGAAACTACTCAGAAGTGCTCCCGGCTCCAGCACTTCCAAAAAGTTTTCACGTGCTTACAGAATGCGTCTCAGTGACACTGTAACAGGTGCAAGCGTGCAGCTCAAGAGGAAGGCCAATCCACACCGTCGGATCTACCACATTCGTGACACAACAGATTGTCGGAGCGCCTCGGAGTCTGAGTAGAGCGCTTAAGTGAAAGGGCGCAATAACAAGTGCACATACAAACAAACAGAAGTTTCGAGCAAGCATTCTCTGGAATTGGTGCAATAAAATTGACAGGCCTATAAATTTACTCCACCCGACTTTTTAATGCCATTACTCAACAACAAACCTACATGAATAGCCTCTGTCACCGACTATATAGAATGACTCAGAAGTCAGACCCAAACACAATAGGCATATAAGCAGAGGTTTGAGGTCATAATAATAGCCTACAGTCGCAATAGTTCGGTTAAGATTTGTATCACAACTCAACGACTTTAAAAAAAAGATGACTCGGCCAGAGAATCACCTCGCCTATTGGCTAACAAAACTGACTTTTCGAATTAGTCATCAGCCCACCTACCTTAATGTTTTCAATGACTCACATTATTTATAGGCCTACCTCCCGCCAAGACTCTGTTCGCAACGTAGCCTGCAAATTTTTACAGCGTTATTCTAAAGTTGGGCGCAGTGTCACCGCAGTATAGCTTAGCCAGAAAGTTTGGGGTTCCACTGGGGTGGGGGATGGATTGTCCCGAACGTCTTTGACAGTATCCACTGGCGTCAACTTGTTCAAAATGAAGGGATCTCTGGACAATTAGAACTCTTAGGGGCTGCAGTCCATATATCACTTATGCACGGAGGGGATCACGAAATTTACCCGATTTCGCGGGTGCGTAACGAGGGGTCGGACTCGGAAGAAGATACGTACGCAAAATAGATGTCGAATATAATGATGTACACATTAGCCTATTTATAACTCTGTATAACTGTATTATTATTATTCTCAATGTAGACACTGGAAAGATTTTCGAATGTGTGTGCGTGCATGTGCTTTTTTTGTGGGGTACGGTGATGTAGTGGGTATGCTCGTTGCCTTGCAGCCGGACTGAGTGTTGCAGGTTCGAATCCACCTCAAGCCGCCGTGCAGGAACCATGAGCTTGCAATTGCTCAGGCACTTCGACGTGAAACCCCCCGATGCATTGACCACGCTGTAGTCTGGAGCGTTAATTCTGAGTGTCGAACTTGAAGGGGCGCTATAGAAGTGGAGAAATAAATTGCTCATATTCAGTGTCCGCGCTGGAGTCGGGAGCGCTTCTGAGTATAACCTTGTAAGTGCACATATAATCAATAAAAATTTAAAGGGCAAAACAAGTTAAAAAATTTATGTCTTTGAAAACATGAACAAACCTAATTTTTCTGTCTGGAATTTCTCATGTAGCAGTTCAGTTCTTTGTCTCCATGTTTAAGTTTTAAACATAATTTTCCCGAAATTTTACCCCAATATTTTTGGGACGGGCTCAGGGCATAACTCGGTTGTTGTTGGGAAGGTGGGCACGACCTGGTTACCCTGCAGAGTCAACTCTACACCAATGGTAGGCAGTGGTGTCGTGAGCTAAAGCAGAAAAATTTCACACACCAAAAAGACATGAATTGTGACTGCGAAGTCATGGTCTTATTTACACGTAATTTCTATGAACTTAAATAGCGATTACATTACACAGACACTTCCGACAACTGTTCAACCAACGTTCCTCCGCTCGTCTAAAACCGCGCAACACCACCACGTTCCGAGTTTCTGACGCGCAAAATTATCGCGACTAAATCGTGCGTTTAGATTTTAGACGATCGATAAAACAACGCTCGGTCACGTTCTTCCGCACGATCTCGACCACTCCGATGCTTTTCACGTAACGAGCTTTCTCTAGCGTTTCTTGCTCGTTATAATATGTCGATGTTGGGTTTAAAACGAGGCGCCACTCGCTCACACATATTCCGGCAGATCTACCACCGCAAGAATCTTCTTATCCTGGACTTTGTTAGTTGGGGGAAATTCGATCGAAACGCTAGCGGCACGTTTAAAGTTACAAGACTTCTGGCGCTACGACTCACGCATTAGTCGCTTTCGCCAGCGTCAGTTAAAAACGACTGAGGCGGTCTCAGAATGAACGGAAAGAACTAAGTCATCTTCACTACTATCCACAAGGTGTACAGAGAGAGAGCAACGGCGGCATTGGCCGATGATCGGAAGGAACAGAGTCAACATCGTCAGACACACAGAGGCTGTTTGTTGGTCGCCGGTAACAGGAACTTGGAAATGCCTGAAAAGGAAATCATGCAGGAAGCGCTCGTCAGAATTCTGCTCAACGTTAGAATCAATTCATTCATTCATTATGGATATTTATTTATTATGGACATTTATTTATTTATTATGGATATTTATTTATTTATTATAAATATTTATTTATTTATTATGGATATTTATTTATTTATTATGGATATTTATTTATTTATTATGGATATTTAATATGGATATTTATATAGCGCCCCTTCAAGAGTGCTCCCGATCCAACCCCCAGCTGAGAAAAACAGGCTTTCAGGCTGTGATAATAAAAGTTTCAAGTTGCAAAGCAATGGAACCCCATTCCATAACAAGGCCCAACGACAGAGAAAGCCACGTCTTTTGCAATTTAGCGTCTCCGAGTTAAGTCTCTTGAAGAAGTGCTATATAAATTTTCAAAACAAATGAATGAAGCTGCACATAACATAACGAAAAATACTTAAATAGTAATGTTCAATAATCATAATATAATAGTAATTAATACTAAATAATGTAATGGAAGGTTTGTTGATTCCTCAGCATTATAGGCAAGTTGGTGGAAGTGCACTATAATAATAGAGAACCCAATTGCTTTGAAGGCATTCTCATTGTTAAAGTGGTAAACAAATTTATCTGTGACTTGGTTCAGCAAACATAATGTCTAGTGCATTAGACACTAGCACAACAGAAGTTACTAATTGCAATAGCATGCTATACTAACTCACAAATCTTGCTACGCAAGAAGAAACCGCTTCTAAGCACGAATGGAAAAATTACCTTATCGAATGTAGAATAGATTGTCATGGTGTCAATCCTGCAACTGAGAAGAAACACCAATTTAAAAATAATTCACTTGTCAAACCTGCTGACAGTACTCAAGTCTATTACCATTTTAATACCATATTTTAAAATCACATTGCAAAACTCGTGAAAGTACCGATTTCAAACACCAATTTTAAATCGCATCGCAAAACAGTCTACAATATCCGATTAATTACAAGTGCAGCAGTTTTGACAGATTCTGAAAACAAAATGCTGTATGCCCTACCTTAAAAGTACTAATGTTAACTCTGTTTGAGGTAGCTAATCTAGTAACTAGTGAAAGATCGAGGTAGTAAATTCAGAATAACAATACACATTTGCAAACAACAACACTACTGACACACTATTTTCTGTAAACATTCGTTGACTTTTAGCAGAGTCTTCATAGTAACAACAAACTAGTCTAAGACAGGTGACATATTAAAGTGATGGCATACAATCAGAAACAATGGCAATCTGCTTTTGACACAACACCATAGCAACCAATTCCTACAACTAACGCATCAATCATTCATGGACTCGCAACAATTTCCGACTTACATAGTCTTCCGAATTTGGATTTAACCTACTGATAATCTCCTCAATCTTGGCACGCCTGCAACAAAAACAAGCAAAACATCATCAGACACAGCGTTTGGAACTTTGTGTACGCCAACCAGACATTATTTTCTCATGACTGCATCAATTAACTCTTTAGCAACTAAAGTTCTGCATTAATACAGACGTCGAGTAATCAAACAGCAACAATTCTAGTTCACACTGAAGTTAACCAAAACAGACACTATATATATACTAACTTCTGCCCGAAAAAACAAGTTACCAGTAAAAAAGAGACCTCAAACTTCCACAGTGCTGCATAAAAGCTTTGCTATGGTCAGTCCATCTTTCTGGAATAAATTACCTATCAGTTTCCATATAATGAACTTCTTGGTCTTTCTTTGTCCCATTTCCGCAAGTGTTTGAAAAACCATTCTCTTCAATTTTGGTTTGGTGCAGTCAGGTCGGGAGCACCTCTGAGGAGTTTCTGTTGAAGTGGCTTTATATAAATTGATGTGGATTACAATTACACTACTCCAGTCAACCGATGCAGATAAAGTGACGTACTTGGCATAGATTCCTCCGCCGGGAGGCAAGCCTTCGATGTCTTCAACCGCGAGCAAATGCATCACGTACTGTAGCATCGTCGCATCTGGCGCGCTTGACTGAATTATCTCTACAAAAGTCACACACACCAAATTATAGACAGCTTAGATACAAGAAT
Organism: Lumbricus rubellus; assembly: GCA_945859605.1. Taxonomy (NCBI): domain Eukaryota; kingdom Metazoa; phylum Annelida; class Clitellata; order Crassiclitellata; family Lumbricidae; genus Lumbricus; species Lumbricus rubellus. The sequence continues at coordinate 2,875,693 of OX243820.1, read as the reverse complement.
ATGCTCTCAACCTGAAGACATTAGAATACGATGACATTCACCAACCATTTGCAAAACATTCATGCATGAAGCAAGTCTCTTCCAGTATCATAGCCCCCGTTTTTTAGATTCTTAGATACTCCGGTTTTTGACAACTTTGGCTAGTTCAAAAATGAGCCACAAATTTTTCGCTATATATAATATTATTTCCGTGTACAGCAGTGTATTCATCATATGAAACTCAGAAACGGTTCACTAGTGGACAAGAAATCCGGAATTTCTGCCACGGCTGGGGTTCAACCCCCCCCCGACCTCTCGGCTGATATTCAAGGACACTTATTTTACTACCAGACGACATCTAGAAAAGTCTATAAAGAATACCTTTGACTTTCTTTTCCAGCAGTGTGTCTAGCTTGCGTTCCCTCTGCATTGCCTCCTCCGACACGACCGGTGCTCCAGTAAACGCGACGATCACGACGCTCATGTTGTCACGGCTGCCCTAAAAACAAACACACGCATGCGTGACACTTAACGTTATCAAGTGTAACGTAACGCCTATCCAAAAGCAGTATCACTGTAATGTCTACAGCACCAGTCACACAATACATATATAACACTGTTAGATCATTCAAAAGGAGCCATACAAATTCAGACATATACAGGGTGGCTAAAAAAAATGTACCACCGGATAAAATGCGATAACTTCGCAACCGACTGGCATTTTTCTCTGAAAATTTTCCAATTTGCAGGGGAATGAATATCCAACAATCCCTGAAAGTTTCACTGAAAACTTTTTATGTTTGCAAAAGTTACAGCTGTTTAAACTTTGATTTTCGTTTTTTCAAATTTCCGTGGAAAAATTAACGTCAATTCTTGATTTCCATGTCAAATGATATCACTTTTCACTACGGCCTCAGAAATACGTTTTGCAGTTTATTGTGGGGTATGATGTGAGTGTCCACTCCCTGCTTTAATACGAGCTCGAATTCTTTTTGTGAAGCTTAGTATGGCCTTGTTGGTCGGGTCCTGCAGCAACTGATCCCACATTAGCAGCAAGACTTGCTTCAGCTGGCCAATGTTCTCCAACTTGGGATGAAATGTCTTGCAGCATAGCTTCCCAGACGTGGTAAGCAAGAGGGCTAAGGTCTGGTGATGTTGTTAGTCACCTTTGCCAATAAATTTACTGGAGTGGATTGCAAAAATAAGGTAGCATCATCATAATCAGCCTTGCCGTGCGAGCAAGCAGGCGCACTGTTCTGCTGGAAAATAAAACGAGATGTTAGAGCTCACCTGGTCTTCAATGAGTCTGGGTAAGAGAGTTCAGCGATGAGTTTGACATTTAGCCTACTGAATGGGATTAAATGCAGTCTTTTCTGGCACCCGTGACACATGCCAGCAAATCTGATGCTGAAACCACGATGTGCTTTGCAAACTTGACCCTTTCGATTACCAAGCGAATTTCTTGAAAATCGTACTTTTTCCATCAGACCAAGCGACCACTTCCTGCCTCGCTTCCAACATCTGATCTTCGTTACATAAACATGTTTACAGATAGCCTTCAATATGCTCAGGCTCCACTTTTCACTGGGTATTTTGCTATGATTACGCGATGTCCCAGTCTCTGTTCACGCAGCGTCCGAGTTTCCATTTTATCTTCCGCAGAAACTTTGCCCATGACGTTCAGTAATGGATTCACGAATTGAGTCCATAATCTATAAAATATCACTAAATACCAACAGTTTGCTGCATAAACAGCTTCTTTACAGCTCTTAGTGAGGTCGTAGGACATCATCATCATTTCTTATGATGTAATTTGCATAAAATCTTAATGAAATCACATTGTATTGGAATTTTATTCTCCGGATTTTTGAAAAAACGAAATTTTAAGTTTGAACAGCTGTATCTTTTGCAAACAAGAAAATTTTCAAGCGCAACTTTCAGGGATTGTTGGAAATTCATTCCCCTACAAATTGGGAAATTTTCGGAGAAAAATGTCAATCGGTTGCGAAGTTATCGCATTTTATCCGGTGGTACATTTTTTTTTGAGCCACCCTGTACATCTTTTACCAGATGTACAAAAACAGGGCATTATAAATTCATGTGTGTACTCTAAATGGAGTGAGCTAAGATCATACAAAGCAACTGGAGAGGCAGCATAGCTTTGTGCCACTCAAAATCTCATTTTATCCAGCTGGTTCGAGCAATTAGGGTTTGCTCACAAGGGTTGCTAAATAAATAATGCAGTGTACATAAAAAAACAACTGAGTAACATCAATAATATTGAATTACGTTAATAGCAAGCAATAAACACAATGCATTTCAGTCAAAACATGAACCGCATGAACTTCTAATTAACCATTTAGTTAATAAATGCAATTCAGCGAGCAATAGATTTGTCAACAGCATCAATTCAACTCTGACCACCTCCTTCGAAATTTAAAATTTACGTCTACAATCTGTCGACGTTTACAGTCACTTCATTCATTCAAAAAAGTTATATAGCGCCTCTTCAAGAAAAATCTACTCAGAGGCGCTCTCTGCACTGGCATGTTCGATGTTAACCCTTTCGCCTCTGGGTTCCCGTAACTGAATGGCAAACAAACCGAAATATCGGTTTCTTGGGGCGAGAGGGTTAAGTGTCATTAAGAACAGAAATATTACACAAGTAATCACCCACGCGACCGCACGGACGCCCTCCCACTGACCTTCGACAGGCATGCGTCGACGACGGAGTTGCAGATCTCGTCGAGGTTGCTGAGCACGAGCATCCGATTCCTGACGAAGTCGCACAGCTCCTCGTTCGACATCACGTCCCAGATCCCGTCGCACGCGAGCACGAGGAACTCGTCCTTCTCCGGCGACCGCTCCTCCACGAACACCTCCGGCTCGGGCGAGACGAGCTGCTCGCACGGACCCTTCCCGCTCACGTTCTTGTAGTCGAAATCGCCGAGCGCCCTCGACACGGCGAGCGACCCGTTAACCCTCTGGATCATGACGCTGCCGCCGGCGTTCTGGATCCGCTCCTTCTCGATCGGGTTGTTCGGCTTGTGGTCGTAGGTCGCGAACGCCACGGACCCGTTGCGCGAGAGCACGCCGCGCGAGTCGCCGCAGTTGGCGATGAAGACGTGCTGCGGGGAGAGCATGGCGCAGACGGCCGTCGACCCGCTCTTATCTTTCCCGCTCGTCGTGTCCGGGAGGTCGCGCAGCTGCTCGTCCAGCCTGAGGAAGCCGGTCTTGATGCCGGTGCGCACGCTGTCGAGCGTCGGCTCAGTCCGCAGCGGGTCCTTCGAGTCGTAGAAATCCTCGTTGCTGAGTATCGCCTCGAGCAGACGCTTGGCGCAGTACGCCGAGACGCCTGCGCCCGCGTGCCCGTCGAAGACCGCGAAGAACGACCAGTCCTTGAGACCCTGCGGAAGGCCGATCGTGGCGCAGTGCGCGTCCTCCATCTCGACCCGCCAGCCCTGCATGCTGCTCAGCCCGTAGCGGAGCCCGTTGCCCGCACCGACCTCCGTGTGCTTGTCCGTTTTCGGTTTGTCGAGAAAGACACCCATTGCTCGTTGTCGTCGCTCGCGGGGTTTTTTCTTAAGTCGCTCGTTGAGACGGAGATTGAAGCGATGAAATCAATGGGAACTGGAAGAAAAATCGAATTATATTGTGGAATCAATTAGAAAGCGTTGTTCTTAGAATTTTTCAGCACCACACAAGAATAAGATGATACAATAGCCTATTCACTTGTGCTATTTCAAATCAAGAGTCTGCGAGTCGACTGAATTTCACAGAATGCACTACATGAAAGATTCTAAGAAAACAAAACAGAAATTGGCGGCAGACAAAGACTACGCTGGATAGACAATATAAATGGACAGAACATCACTAGGACTAACACTACAATGGGGAGCGATAGACTTGACAAATGACCGAGAACAATGGATATAATTCATTTGTAGTCATTAAAAAGCGGTCGTTATCAGGAACTGATTATTCAACAACACAGCTTGATAGCGTATCTCAACTCCTCAAAAAGCCAGATTGTCTGGTCCGACGGTCCGTTTCAGTGAAAGGCTAGAATCTGGAGAGGTTAACCGAAAGAGAAAGTATGGTGCTACATTTGAAATTGCTACAGCTAGCCATTGGTGCAGGAATACAACCAGGAAAGAGTAGCTTAAAAATTTGGTTTTTGCCAGAGCTCTGCCAGATGTCAGAATCATGATAGCAAAAGTCAAGCAATGCCTCGTTTAACCTTTTAATGTTGGAGGGTATAGGATTTCCCATACCATTTACTACACTCTCGGCATTAAAGGGTTAAATATACTCACCTGCATTTAATCAAACCCTTTAACGATTAGTTTTCGTGCACTTCACGACATTATTATCAGTGTATTTGTTTATTTTGCAAACTCATCTCCTTCTTACATGTCCTCACTTGTCACATCATGTTCATCCCTGCAATCCAGATAAGGACTACAATCTTCACCTCAAGCTGGCTTTGACTACTGCACAACTTGTAAATGTAAAGCGCAGTGTGTCTTGCAGGCGCTTAATTAAAGAAAAAGATTATTATTATTATTATTGTCACACGATCATTGAGGAAATTTCGAAACCATGCATTTGTTCTAGCCCGCCCAACTGAACAGCATAAACTTGAGGACTTTATTCTCAAATCTTCACCATTATCACACTCAAAAAGCCGTATTTGTTTAAGATTTATTATAAGTAGATCCTCCTGTAACGTGCTTTCATGTAAGATCCTATTTTTGCCTAGGCACATTCTAAACAACAGTTTTAATAATATTTTGGAAAAACAGGTTGGCAAACTGCAATCTGGAACACTGTGACAGACAAAATAAACTAAATGAAAGTAACAGGGAGCAAACAGTTATTGGCTTTAATCATCAGCCATGCTTTAGTATAGATGTCTTTGCAAAAAACTCTTGAGACTTATACTCAAAGTTCAAATTGTTATTGAATGGAAGTTCAAAGTTACGCATTCATAGCTGGAGGCCTGGACGAGGGTTGTTCTCTGGCGGCAAAGGCCTCAAAGGACACAATACAGACAGACATGCATGATGTCACGTCAAGCCGACCTTTTGACCTGACCCACAAACAGCGATGACGTGATCTGTCTAAAATTAGCTCTTCATTACGCACCGACGCAGATGGTTTCAATTTTGAACGAACTTAAGAAGATTTTTAATGCGGTGAAGATAAGAGAATTGAGCAACGGTCAAGCGGAGGCCTCGGCAAACACTTGATAAGAGTTGTAGCACGGCAGAACAGACTACTGTGCAGAGTACAACCAGGCTCAAGTGCTCAGACAAGAGCGATGTCATCAAGTAGGACGTGAAATACAGAAGAACTTTCATGCCTGCACACATACATGCAATATATATATATATATACACAGATATATATATATGTGTGTGTGTGTGTGTGTGTGTGGTGCCCACACCTGTGTTTGTGTGTATCTGCATGTACCAGTGTACCATACCAGTGTGAATGTGTATGACGTATGCATGTATGATGCATTCGTAAACTTATTAACATATTTGCTATCAATTATCTAATTTTATTAAAAATTAATTTATTGTTCAATTATTTACCCGTTCTTAGAAATGCCAAGAATAGTAATTATAAATAGTCTGTCCGCAGAAGTGCTAGGATTAGCAATATTTATTACAAAATATGTTTGCATAAATAAGAAATTATTACTGTTCTAAACGTTTCTCAGAATCCGGATGAAGTCACTAGACAATGTAGACATGCTAAAATTAACCAAGAATGTAAAAGTTAACCAGGAATGTTAAAGTTAACCGAGAATGATAAATTTAACTGGATATGTCACAGTTACATGGACACGTTAAAGTAAACTAGGTATGCCAAAGTTAACTGGGTATACATACATGTCAGATTTAACCAGGTATGAAAATATTAATTAGGTATTTTTAAGTTACATTTGAATGCTAATGAAACCAGGTATGCTTAAATAAAGTAAGCCAGGTATGACGGTATGTTAAAGTTACACAGAACACACTATTCGACTCCTTCCAAGAGCAGATCATTAAAATTTTCAACATCAAGCACCAATCCTGAAACAGAAACTTTCTACTATCTGGTAAAAATAATAGTCAAACAAATATTTTGGTTTAAAAATTAATTTTTATTTGGTCGGCAAGCTGCTAACAGAGTAAAATAAAAGTTAAAGTTTGCCTTCATAAATAGTGTGTCAGCTACTTACTTACATACTCAGTGAATTGCATCATGGGATTTCTCTGGTAAAGATCTATTTGATCAAAGCCTGGGGCATCTTACGAGTTGCCTTAATTTGCCTTTAGTGCTCACACCACTATTATGCAACGCCACACTAAGTTTCTGTTTGAAACGGTGTTTTCCTCTTTACCTATATATATAGTCAAATGTATCGTATTTAGAGCGCATTACGAGCATGCAAACACTAGCATAAATATCAGGCATAAATTATGCTACATATAGATATAGAAGCGATTATGTTCTCTATTTCAACCGGATGTTTGCATTCATTCGTGGTTAAACAAATATGTTTGCGCTGCCCTCGACATCTCCGCCTCTTACCTCACAAAAAATCTGTCAACTTTACTATTGTGAATAATTTTGCACAAGGAGCATGCTTAAGCGTGGCGCATAATAAATGCTTCGTTTTACAGTGCGATACATTACACTCGTGTGAGGTTGGCGAACAAGCGCCTTGGCGCCACTGGGAGTCCTGTAAATAGGAATCAAGCCAGCAAGCAGGGCATCTGCACGCACACGGCTCATCGACAACGCGGTGCAACCGGAATAATTGTCAAAGTTCGCCAGTGGACCGGATATCCTAGTGCGACAAATTATCTGATAGTCGTAAACAAACCGCAAAGAGGAAGGACGTCTTTCGCTCGTCTCTGCTTTCTCCCTCGAACCGATCAGCAAACCAACCTCAAAACATGGCCGACAACAAAGCCACCGCGCAGGCGCAACCGGAATACGATCTAAAATTAGCAAACTATGATGTAATAGTCGGCTAAATTTAGCTGCTAGTTGACATTACTTAACCGCACCGCGCAGAGTATTTAAGAAAAATAATGCTACAATCGCCATTATTTTTCTTAGATTTTTAATTTTTCATGACCCTTACAGCATGCAGCAGTGAGTGGTATAATATGGATTGTATAAACTATAAAGTGCCCCAAATCTTAATCTCTAAATTGTTTCCAAATTCCTTCAGTGATAAAATGTTTGGCTTAGAAATAGTATGCTATTTAAAGCATGTATTAGCATAATTAACCATCAGTGCCTTCGAATATACGTCGAAGATCACCCAGACCTGCAGCGTTTTGCCTGTTTTTGGAATTAAACGAATTGACATACATGTACACTATTTAATTGTGATACACTTGTTCGACGCTTCGAGCGATAACCAACTTACTTCACTTGATGCTATTGTACTTTCATCCACTACTTTATATAGATCTCTGGACCTAGATAAGGATGATTGCGCGAAACTATAGTGTATAAATTTAGATGCGCCCACGCCGTTTTTATTTTTAAAACGATATTAAATTAATCTAAATAGTTGTTCTGTTAGATTTGTGAACAGATTACACTTTTGTACGAACAAAACGAGTGGCATCGCCAAAATCTCAAGCCAAATCGGCCTTAGCAACCGTTACCGGTTGTCATGGCACCTTGCAAATACAAACGCTTCTTAACGGCATAGTAGTCCCAGTCTCCCAGAGTAGGTAGACAATGATGTCATTGCGCATCAAAATTAATGCTTTAGTCACGCTAAATGACCAGCGAACCAGTCCCGCTAAATGACCAGCGAACCAGTCACGCTAAATGACCAGCGATTCAGTCATGCTAAATGACCTAACCACTATAGTCAGTTTCCGCTTTAGAATCTCCTCACCCCAGCATGACCTACTTCTTTTGACACGACTCAGAAACTAATAATAACTCGGTAACAAGCCTTGGAAGGTGTGGCTGTTTGGCGAGTACGGCCACGAAGGAGTCTAGTAATGACTAATGAAGGTGACCACGAGAACCCAACAACGATTAGGAGTCTTAATTTGGGCGTTTGATGACCAATTGCTAATACCTTCCTCTTTTCTTCCCACCAACAATGTACATCAGCGTTCTCATTATTTTTACAACGGCGTGCGCTAGATGGTGTATATATCAGACAGACAGACATGCAGGCAGACACATACTTGTAGAGACACAGACAGACAGATACACAGACAGATACACAGACAGACAAACAGAGTCTTTAGTAGGTTAAAAACCGACAGGTCAGATGAGTTTGAGATAGTTTTAAAAAAGTTGAACGTGCAATAATTGGAAGATTCAGAGTTTATGTTGTACCAACCAACAACAGCTGCAAAAATGCTGCATTCTACTAAACATGCACCAGAACACCAACGAAATTTGTTCGTTTATTTCATAGATCATTCACTTGGAAAAGCAACGTGAAACCTTTCACGTGCAAACACATGCACGCGTACACACAGAGAAATATCCAACATTCTAGACTAATGCATGCAAGTCTACAAATACAGGAATAGCGACGATGCCTAGCGTATCGTTGGCGTCAGCTTAAAAGCTGGGAAAAAATCTTTCAACACCGAAGACATCATAATTAATCGTCTGTTTAATTACTAATATCGTTGATTAATCTTACTGAACGGTTGAAATACAATTTGGTACTGTGCTCATCATTAATTAATCTAGTTTCAGAATCCAGATTCAGTTCTGCGAACAAAGCATCAATGTTATTATTGTCTGCAGTAAGTGTTGCATTTCTATTGTGAATATTAAAGGCTGGAAGTAACAGTAACAGTTCGATGACAAATTCACAGATCAACTGGTCAACTGATTCAGTCAATGCTGAGTATTTTTCGTTCAGCAGTTTCACTCGGAACTAAAGATACACCGTAACTATTTGCTAAACAGTTTTCTCCTTTAATAATTCTCTTACCAACCATGTATTTCGAAGCAGATAGTTTAGCACTTTAATTCGATACTTAAGATGTACCGCAACAATTTGCCAATCAGTTTTCTCCACTACTTCTCTTGCCATTTATTTCCGAGCAAACGGTTTAAATAGCATTTTCATTTTAGTCTATTAGTTTTTGTTACCAATTAAACGAATATAACAATAATAATTTTCATTTGATACTTACGATATACTGTAACAAGTTTCTAAACGGTTATTTCTCGGTCGTGCAATCCCCTGATTGAAACATCTCGTAATTAATACATTATATTCTGATATACAACAAAATCGTAGTTTTCAAAAGACCTGCGCGCTAATTCACACATGCCAAAGACACTAAGCGACGCCGATCAACTTTCGAAGGCGTAATTTCTGTAGAAAAGTCGCTCGTTAATGCACTTTTTTTAGCACACCGAAACTGAATAAAGAATCATAAAACATTCAAATTTCTAAAATTCTCAAGAGTCTGCACAAGTCAAAGCTCAGTTAATTTGACCGTTAGAATACATTTTTTCCATGCATGCTAAGAAGAGAACCAGTTACAAAGAGCCAAGAACGTTATCAATAAAAAATACAGACCACGAATAGTATCAACACGCCTACATGCCGCAGAAACCTATAATAAAACCACTCCACTGAAACAGCATCCTGGCTCACCAATTTTCTGGGTTAATACAGTCTTAAAATTATTCTCATGTCCAAGTCAGACAACTAAAGTCTACCGAAACAGGATTTAGTTTGACTAACATGCTACGGCTGCTTACAATCATAATATAAAATCGTATTCACAATTAGTCGGCGAAACGTTCGATAATCTACTAAGCCAGTTCAGCTCGATCGTGTGCGTAATTCCATCAAAAAAACTTGATCGTTTGCAAACAATTATTGTCCTCCGCTCTGTTTTCTGTCAAGAATGTAACCCAAAAATAACGACATACATTTCGAAACAACAGACGAACTCTCGGCAAACTCCTCAGTGTCATAATTCAAGATTCAGTATAATACGAAAACCAATGAGTTCATCATTGTCCACCTACTCTGGGACTACTATATTATATTCATAGGAGCACATCAAGAGGCAAAAACTACGCTTCTACCACGGTCCACGAAAACCATAAAACAAAATATATATATTTCAACCGAGTACTAAGTAACATACACTGGCTGCTCATGGGGCTTACAGTACAACAAATGCTTCACAAAAGTTTCTATGAATTTGCGTAAGACATTGTAAACAACTTGTTCAAAAATCAGCAAACTCTTAACTTATTTAACTTATTGGTCACTGCTCAAACATCAAACATTATACCAACCAACTGTTCAATAATCAGCATGATGTCGCTGCAGCTCAGCAGCCGCTCAAATACCAAATTGGTCAAAAATGGACAGGTCAATTGAGTTTGAAATATATCTGAGAGCAAGCTGAACAAAGCTGAACAAGCAACAATTGGAAGGATGTTCAATGGGGTCGCATGAACCCACAGCTGCAAAACTGCAGCATTTCTACTAAACGCGTACCGATACACTAAGGAAATTTCTTCGTTTATTTCATAAATCATTCACTTGGAAAGCAATGTGAATTCTTTGACATGAAGAACACCCACACACACATAAACACACAAATTGAAAGAAGCAGATGCAAAGGGTTAAGAAGCAGATGCAAAGGGTTAAGAAGCAGATGCAAAGGGTTAAGAAGCAGATGCAAAGGGTTAAGAAGCAGATGCAAAGGGTTAAGAAGCAGATGCAAAGGGAAACTCCACCACTGGTTGCACTCTGCCAGTGCCAGTCCCAAGCCCGGGTAAAGGAGGAGGGCGACACTAATCATCATTGATATGGCAGAGTCATTCAACAGTAACAAGCAAGATGCAAAGGGTTAATAATCCGAAGCACACAGCCATGAACCGACAAGTAAGACAGACAGTAGCATCTTTATTACGGGTAATTAATCAAATCCCTTGCAGCAAACAACACAGTTAACAACAAAACAATCGACCCAGACTAACAATTACCCAAGAATACTCAAGTAACGTGATTAAGTCCATCTGTAACATTGGCAAATTCGGTGGCTCAAGGCCACTGCATCTTGCATGCAAAATACCAGACAACCTAATTCAGACACTAAAGACTTTCACTGCACTGGTTTTCAATCCACAAGTTTTCAACCAACATTGATGCTCAATATCTAGTCAATTTAAATACCAAGCCAATTTAAATATCAAATCAATTTAAATACCAAGCCAATTTAAATACCAAGTCAATTTAAATACCAAGCCAATTTAAATATCAAATCAATTTTAAATACCAAGCCAATTCAAATATCAAATCAATTTAAATATCATGTCAATTTAAAATAATACCAGGGTACTCATCCTCATATAGAGAACAGTCAACTCAAGGACAGACACTAATACCCAAGTGAATATCCAAGTATGCCCAAGCCAAAAACTCAAGTACTCCCAAGCCAATACTCATATATACCCAAGCCAATGCTCAAGTACACCTAAGTCAATGCTCAAGTATGTTCATGCTCCACCAGCCATATACTTTGATGCACATATACTCTATTAAGAAAGTATGACACTTTAAGTATCCCATAAGACAAGTACCCACCACGCATTTCAGTAAGCCGCCACCCGGCATCTATATCAGTGCACAAGTACTACATTAAGCAAAGTGATCCATATGCTAGCACTCCGTTTACATTTACATAGTATCCAGACAAATACATGTCAAACAAATGCAGTATCCCTCGCACACATACTGCAATTGTAAATTTATATAGCGCCACTTCAGCAGAAACACCCCAGAGGGCGCCCCTGGCTCAGTTATGCAGCAGAAATTATCCTGATTTTCTTCACGTTTCCCAAAAACCTACAGATTTCTCGTGAACCGTTTGAAACAACGTTGTTGACCAAGTGAAATGATTTTACAAATGCAACAACACATGAACCAACAATTTAATCGATTACATGACCTAACATGAACAGATTTATATAACATAAAGATATATATATATATACATGTAATATATATATATACACATATATGTACGACAATATTCATTCATCTATTATTATTCCAGTTTCAAAGAGCAGACACAGTGAACACAACATAGAGTAAAGTTGGGAAGCAACAGTAAGACCCAGAAGGGATCAATGTTGCCCAGATTTACCACGTCTGAACAAATGCAGAATGACAATTATATCCCACTATTAGTCCACAAATATATAACATATATACTATATGCATGTAAAATTGTAAGTATATACATGTACAAGTACATATAATATATTTTGGCTTCATAATTCAACAAATACCTCATACATCCATGAACTTCCAGACATATTTCATTGTCAGATTGCAGAACAGAGAAAGAGCAGGCAAAAGAGTGGAGTAGAATCAGACAGAAAGACACAGCAACAGACAGACATAGACAGACAGACAGACAGAGACAAGAACACTACCAAACACACTTCGTCGCACAAGATGTCCCGGGGGTGAAACAGAATTCGACAGACGGATGTGGGCAGCCTCCAAATATCATCTTGCTCGCAAGCACGCTCATAGCTCGCGTAGGAATAAAAACACGATTACTACGAAAACAACTAAAAACTACTTTTAAAACAACACAGGAACAGCAGCTAACACCTACCGCCGCACCCCACAAAAACACATCCATTCATCGCTCCACCCAACCATCCATCCATCCATCCAACTTCAGTTCTACAGATCCACCCACTCCATCTCCAGTGCATCACCTATCCGCGTCCATCCACCCCTCCATAGTTCCGACCGGAGCGATCTCCCTCCCTCCGAAAGACGTGGTCGCGGCTACCTAGCGGTCGGCGGATGCCGGACTCTGTTGAAACTGAAGATGTCGTCCTTGCTCGCGCCCATGTGGCCGTAGAGATCCCACGCGGGAAGTCGCTGGTCGCGTCGGAACTGCTCCCAGCGGTTGTCGTCGGACTCGTGCGTCAGGTAGCGCTGGCCGACCTGCTCCTCGAGCTTGCGCAGGTCGCACCAGCATTGATAATCCTAAACGAATATATTATATACATACGTTTTAAAAATACATATATATATATATATACATGTACACACACATACACAACAAATGTACAGAGAAATATTCTATGGATATTTTTATCATATGTACATACCTACATACACATAATCATACATGAATTCAAGTATAGGCTATAGATGCATGAATTCAATTAAAGACACACCCAAAAAGCATAAGACTCAAATACATTCATACATAGATACATACATACATCCTCATACAGACATGCATACATACTATGCATACAAGACATACACGCGTGCATACATACATACATACAACACATACATGCATGCATGCATGCATACCTACATCCTCATACATACATGCATGCATACATACATGCATACAAAACATACATACATACATACATACAAAACATACATACATATAAAACATACATGCATGCATACATATGAATGTATCAATACGCACACGCATATAATTGTGTCCTACCTGCAGCCAAATATGTGCGAGGGATTTGTCGGCCGTGAATCGTTTTCTCATCTTCACTTGAAGCAATCGACTGATTATATCGATCGCTAAAACAACGATGACGACAACGAAAAACCAACAGTTACATAGAAATCGGAATGTAAGAAGAATGCATTGTAAGGCCACACTGACGGCGCTGAGCCTTGAGGATCCGAGCTAAAATCTTAAATTGTTTGTGAGTATGAAGAGGAAGACAATGAAGTTCATCAAACATAGAGGTACTATGGTATAAATGCAAGACAATATAACTGTACACAACACAATAGCATTTGAGACAACGCAATTGCATTTGAGACAACACAATTGCATTTGAGACAACACAATTGCATTTGAGACAACACAATTGTAATTGAGACAACACAACTGTGTTTGAGACAACACAACTGTGTTTGAGACAACACAATTGTAATTGAGACAACACAACTGTGTTTGAGACAACACAATTGTAATTGAGACAACACAACTGTGTTTGAGACAACACAATTGCATTTGAGACAACACAACTGTGTTTGAGACAACACAATTGTAATTGAGACAACACAATTGCATTTGAGACAACACAATTGCATTTGAGACCACACAATTGCATTTGAGACAACACAATTGCATTTGAGACAACACAACTGCATTTGAGACCACACAATTGCATTTGAGACCACACAATTGCATTTGAGACCACACAATTGCATTTGAGACAACACAATTGTAATTGAGACAACACAACTGTGTTTGAGACAACACAATTGTAATTGAGACAACACAACTGTGTTTGAGACAACACAACTGTGTTTGAGACAACACAATTGCATTTGAGACAACACAACTGTGTTTGAGACAACACAATTGTAATTGAGACAACACAATTGCATTTGAGACAACACAACTGTGTTTGAGACAACACAATTGTAATTGAGACAACACAACTGTGTTTGAGACAACACAATTGTAATTGAGACAACACAACTGTGTTTGAGACAACACAACTGCATTTGAGACAACACAATTGTATTTGAGACAACACAATTGCATTTGAGACAACACAATTGTGTTTGAGACAACACAATTGTAATTGAGACAACACAACTGTGTTTGAGACAACACAACTGTGTTTGAGACAACACAATTGTAATTGAGACAACACAATTGCATTTGAGACAACACAATTGCATTTGAGACAACACAACTGTAATTGAGACAACACAACTGCATTTGAGACAACACAACTGTGTTTGAGACAACACAATTGTAATTGAGACAACACAACTGTGTTTGAGACAACACAATTGTAATTGAGACAACACAACTGTGTTTGAGACAACACAACTGCATTTGAGACAACACAATTGTATTTGAGACAACACAATTGTAATTGAGACAACACAATTGCATTTGAGACAACACAATTGTATTTGAGACCACACAATTATATTTGAGACAACACAACTGCATTTGAGACCACACAACTGCATTTGAGACCACACAATTGCATTTGAGACCACACAATTGCATTTGAGACCACACAATTGCATTTGAGACAACACAATTGTATTTGAGACAACACAATTATATTTGAGACAATACAACTGCATTTGAGGAATAAACGACTGAAGGTAAGTAAGTAAAAGTCTACCTTCCGGCGAGATTTCCTTCCACGGATTCGGTGGAAACATGAAAGCCGCGTTCTGGATCTGGTCGGGGATTTCCTCGTCTTCGTTGAATGGAAAAGTTCCACTGAGGCTAAAACCATCACCATCACCATCATCAGCGTCATCATCATCATTATCATCATCAGCGTCATCATCTGCATCACCGTCATCATCAGCGTCATCATCAAAAATCATCATCATCATCAATTATCACTATTATCACCACCACCACCACTACCATCATCAAAAGATTCACGACCACGATCAGCTTAAAAGATGAAATATTGCATCTTTTAAGCTGATTTTAGCCATTAAGAAGATAATGCTTATCCGTAAGCAGGTAGCAATAAGATGGCCAAAACAAGTATCAGTAAAGAGAACCATCGAGTGGGAAAGATCAAAAGAAATTGTATTGTGTTAAGCAATTTGAAGCACCTTAGTAGAATGAACCATTCAGATGCTTGAGAAGAAGCAGGCTTTGAGAAAGAGAAAAGGAAAAAGTGAGATGAATTGTAGAGCGAACAGAATGAGAAAGCGCATTCCAAAGAGAAAGACCAACTGAGGCAAGTGATCAAGACTGAGCCATAGCAGTTCTAGAGTGAAGAACCAAGATGTTAAGTCTGTTGGACAAATTAATTGAATGGTGGGAGGAAGCTGAGAGAGGCCGAAGTATAAAGTTGTACAAGAATAGAATTGCTTTACCTGACGTAAATGATGACCCCGACAGACCACATGTCGAGAGAACGATTGTAGCCCTTGCTCTTCAGCACCTCAGGGGCTGGTAGTAAACACAGCACACAAACAGTCCGGTTATTCAATGTCAGGTTAAAGTCTAAACAAGCTGGTGTACAGTATGGCAAAAGAAGACATGGTAAATTAAAGCAAAATTCATGGTAAATTAATCCCTTTAGCGGCTGTCCCGATTATAATCGTCAATTTTTAGTACCATTATGAGCCGGCTGGCCGCTAAAGGGGTTAAGCCACGGTAAAATAAGCAACATTGGTAAGCCAGGGTAAAATAAGCAATGGTAAACCAGGGTAAAATAAGTTTCAGCATCTAAAGGGAGAATTTATCAGGGCTATCTTATTGTACTTTCACATACCTAAGTTCCTTATAAAAAGGTAAGCTAAAGTAAACTGAGGCTTGGTAAGCTACATTGCTAGTAGTTACTGTAAAATAAGGAAGGCAGTGAACTGTAAAGTAAAGTAAGATGTGAAAGGCTACTCGAGGTAAGAACATCGTTACATAATACACCACATATCAGGTGAATAACCGATCAGTCGAATATTTGTTCCACTCACCCAGATAAGCTGGCGTTCCGACAACCGACCGACGGAACGATTTCTCTCCGATGATACGAGCAAAACCAAAATCACAAAGCTTAACCTACGAAGAGAAATGAAAACATTATTTCCAGCTTTATTGATACACAAAGATTTGCAATACAACAGTCAGGTATAAGAGCATCTATAAACATCCTGGGACAGAGTAGCCTTGGTTGGGGTCAATGAAAAAATTCCAGTTCCCCATTCTCTTAAGGTTTTTCTTTTCCAAAGGTTCTATACACTGGGAGCCCCTCCGAGTAGCTTCTACCGTGAGAGGAGCTTTATAAATCCATAAACTGAACAGAATATATGCAGATGGCAAAGCCTTCTCTGTGGTTGGCCTAGTGATCTGGAATGGCCTTCCTTTTGTGCTACACATACTCCCTGGGACTCAACCAGGATACATCCTTGCTAAACTCAAAACTGTTCTTTTTAGGCGTGCTGGAGTCGGAAGCGCCTCGTAGGAGTTTTTTCTTGAAGGGGCGCTATATAAATTTCCGAATAAATGAGTAACCACTCACCTGAGGGAAGGGTGTTTCGGATGACAGCAGTACATTCTCAGGCTTCAGATCGCAATGGACGATGTGTCGGGAGTGCAAATGCTTCAAAGCAATCAGGATCTACACGCATCGACAGAAACATTCAAACAATTAAACGAATTCTTATAAATAAATCTTAGATCTATTCCAAATTTCTCCTCTTCAGCAACTCAGTAGTGTAACTTTAAAAAATCTTACGCTGCTTTTTAAAGTACTATTTACGCTGGAACATCTATTCAGTCTACTCAGAATCACTCATCAAATCTCTAGGTCAAATAGGAGTCTTAGGACAATAATAACAATATCTCCATTACGATACAACGCTTCAATGCTGTGTATTTCACAAGTTCTTTTGCTAAGACTGAAATTATCA
Organism: Lumbricus rubellus; assembly: GCA_945859605.1. Taxonomy (NCBI): domain Eukaryota; kingdom Metazoa; phylum Annelida; class Clitellata; order Crassiclitellata; family Lumbricidae; genus Lumbricus; species Lumbricus rubellus. The sequence goes on along the minus strand of OX243820.1, from coordinate 2,858,262 downwards.
TGGATTGAGGGGTAGCCGTTCCAGAGGCATCAATGTTAGAATTTCTAAGACCGGGTTCCCTCCTATATGCTCATTCTACTTCAAAAATGTAGAATTTAGCCGAGCTTGGCTTAGAAGCACTTTTGAGTTGTAGTTTTGAGGGTGCTATATAATTCTCTGTAATAAATTAATTAATGAACAAAGAAGAAGACGAGCATTTCTGGTGACATTTTCGACCAACCTGTGAGATAAGAAACTTTGTAACGCGCTCAGAAAGACGTCCTTTCGGACTCGACAGAATCATTTCCAACATGTCTCCTTTCAATTTCTCCATTACAACAAAAATCTGAAGAAAACAAAACAAAACAAACCATTTCAAGACCATAAAGATCAAAATATATTATAATTTTATACATACATATTTTTTAAAAATCCTATAATATATTATTATTATATATACTTCAATGGGCGATTGAAATTGAAATTATGTGGTCATACAGTGAGGTAAGGTAAAGATAAAAAAGTTAGGGATGGCAAGAAAAGGCTTCAGCAAAAGTAGAGCATAGAAAAGTAAACGTAAGACAGACAAAAGATGGCAACATGCGACTCGAAACTTTGCTCGACTTCTGTTGACTCACTCGTTCGTTGGTTTCGAGCATCTTTTCCATGTTGATTATTCCTGGATGATGAAGTTTCTGAAAATCAACAGATAACATACACTAACGTTAATTAGAACCCTGTTAAAGGTAATACATAGGTACGCTAATAAGAACCTTGTCAAAAGTAATACACAGGTATGATAGTTATGATGTTGTTAAAACATACCTAACGTGCACATTCAGGTAAGCCAGTGTTTGGTAGATCAGAAGGATGTCTTGCAACATAAACTCTTTAACCTAACAAGTTGTAATTGTAATGTAATTGTAACTGAACATTTATATAGCGCCGCTCACAGATTCAGTAGCGCTCCCGACCCTAGTTAGCACTGCCGCTAATGAATAGTATAGTCTTCAGGCGTTTCCTAAACAGAGGGAGAGAGAGACTGAGAAGCTCAAGTTCTGCCCTTTACATAAATTAACCACCTAATTTCCACAAACCTTTCATTGATTTTCAGCTTATCTAACAAAACTATGTGATAGGACTGTAAGAGTCGGCCTATATATATTTTTTATATTTATATGTGAGGAATAGTCCATACGTAGAGAATTGAAACTTCGTTCTTCAGCTGCGCTTCCTGTTTTGTAGGAAATCGAAGTTTGTCGATGACTTTGATGGCAACCTCTCGTTCGTCCTTACGACATTTTGCTGTGATAGAATACGCAGATAAACAGAAACGATAAGACATCAGAAGCTAAAGCACATGTTAAAATAATAGTTAAAAGTTGCAAAATGGATAAGCAACCTATAAAAACTGAAAGACACCATTAAATTCTTTCATTTGTATATAGCGACCTCTCTGTCTTGCTTCCGTCTGCAATTTTTTCCTCTTTTTCGTCTTTCTGTTTACAGTTTTCACTTTCTGTGTCTGTCTCTGTCTGTGTGCCTGTCTCTGTGTGTGTGTGTGTGTGTGTCTGTGTGCATGTGTGTCTGTCTGTCTCTCTCGTGTCCACTCTCTCTGTGTCTCTCTGACACACCAATTTTTCCAAACTCATCCTTCAACCACTTGAAAGCATGAAGACAAATCATAAGATGTGAAAAGCACTGAATGTCAAACGTACCTCCGTATACGATTCCAAACTGGCCAGACCCAAGAACCTCGTCGGCGAAGATCTGATAGAGTTGACTAACATCCTAAAAAAAGCAACAGGTCGTTCAATTGTGGTTAATTATCATCAAAAAAACAGTTTCAATATTTTTGAGACACGACTTTACATAACAATAATTCAACGCATTGCAGCAGATACGGTATTACAGAGAGCAAGTCAGACTCCTGAGCTAAGTTATTGCATTTTTGATGCTTCAGTAGTGTTTTATGGAACTGTTGTATCAATAGTAGACACCTGTGTGATGGCATTGTACACTGTTATAGTACTTTGCATGGTAGACACTACAGCATTGTATTGTAAACACTCTAGCATTGTATTGGTATATTGTTTCTTGTATGACAGATGATTGAAGTGAGTAGGATTTCTAACCATAGATTCTTCTGCCTTCACGTCGATGTTTGTAACTTGCGAATCTACAAGAAAATAGAACTTCGATCGTTAATAAGATCAAAGTAACAAAAAGAAAAGGCATTTCTTAAACACCAAATATAAGAAATTCCTCAATTAACCTAGTTGCCTACAGAGACCCTCTTTTACTTGAATCACAGCGGTAACAGTTCTTTTACCGATTTCCTGACACAGCTTAGATACCAAGAAGCACCCCGACATTAAAATAACTCCTGAAAGCTACATCACTTTCACCTAATTCCTGACATAGGACATTCTACGGAGAACCAATATTTACCCAATATTTATTTTCACCTTATTATCAGTGTTTAGCTACTTAAATACATTTCCGCAATTTCCCCGCCATTTCAGCAAACCCAGCCATGCATGGACCCAGAGAAAAGTTTTGAGCAATTGACCCATAGAAAGCAGGCAAATTCTCCCAAGGTAGCAATCACAGCGCAAACAGGAGCCCATCTACCCAATTCCCTGCCCAAATTTCACCCAAACACCCCCGACAAGCACCCCACCCCTACTTTTGTCGGTCTCAAGACTTGGCTGTGGCGTGACTGGCATCAGCGCCTGTCGCACGGCGCTCTCCCAGCACAGCGCCTGTTCTCGTCCGATGCCGCTCTCCGTCGACGTCACGACATTCTCGCTGCTGTCGCCAGACGATGGATCTTCGCCGATGAAGTAAATCGTGTCGCCGCTGATGTGGATCTCAAAGACGTACGGATTGCGATCGGTGTCCGTCGCCGTGGAAACGTCCTTCGCTAGACCAACGTTCGTTATGTCCGTCAGCAGGATCTCCTGGAAAATGTGGAAATTGGATGAAATTCACTCGCAATGGATGGAAGATAACTGCTAATGAAGGCAAAAGCTTGAGTTTTGGTCATACCAGTTCTTGCCAATACTCGTGGAGCAAGGAGATCATCTGTCACGTGGGCGCAGCAGACTAAGAAAGTAATTAAAAGGACAGCATGCAGATCTGAAGCGAGGTAACTCCACCACTATTTGCACTCAATCAGTGCCAGTCTCAAGCCTGGATAAAAGAGGAGGACGATGATAGCGAACCTTGTAATATCGTGAACTATTCTCTTCCTGATACATCGTAATCGTCTTCACGTCCAACTTCCAGTAATGGCGCTTTCTCTGAAACAATCAACACAGCGTGAAATTAAAAAAACAAATTTTTTTTTTATAACATTTCTTTTTTGTGTTGCTTTTGTCTGGAATAGCCCCCCCTCACCCTTGGCCTGCGTTACATTCCACTGGACTTGCCCAACTATTTTTATAAGCCACTCAGGACTTTCCTCTGCGACCGTGCCGGGTCGGGAGCGCCTCTGAATAGTCATCTTGTAGCAGCATGGCTGTGTTATGGCGCCATATAAATTATTGTCATTGCATTACATTACATAAATTTGAAGAGGCCCCATATCAATTACTTAGACAGATAGATAGACAGATAAAATAGCACACATAGCCATTTTTTATTTCTTTCTACATCAAACAATTATTTTAAATTCACTGGATAATTATCGCTCTAAAATGGAAATTTCGAGGGGAAAAACCCGGACTTTGGAACTCTTTTCAGGACATATCTCAGTAGAGAAATGACTTGATATTCTACAGAATTATATAATGGTTTCTGCAAGCACACATCATAAACAGCACTTGAAACTTTATATACAACGCAGAGTGACCAGTTTTATGGCGACAATTGGGGTCATGAAAATGCCACACATTGTTTACATAACCAACGCATTCAGTTAATTATATCCATGAATACAAAGCGATGAAAAATTATGTTTTCAAAGTAAGAAATTGCCCGTGGAGATTTAGAACGCCATAAATAGAATATGAAGTATGATGACATCTATGCGTAATAACGAAACGGATATGCACGTTATTTTCCGGTGGTATCCATTCTTCTAAATATAAATTCTTTTAACGTGATCATATATCTTGAAGTGCTGAGCACCGCAATTTAGATTTTACAAATTTAATATCTATACTCTTATGAAATTTCAATCTTCCTTCATAATTGTAATGTATTGTAACTATGATCAAGATTTATATAGCTCCATTACAACAGCTTCAACTAAGCTGAGCAAAGAAAATCACCGTGCTGTCGCGATTCGTGTAGTGAACCATCCATCCCTCTCGAATGAGTTTCGATCCCGTCCGCTTTGTATGCTTGACTGATTGGACGACGCGCATCAGCGGAATGTTGGAGCTCGTCGTTGGGCTGGAAAACCATATAACCAAACCAACGTCAATCAGTCAATGAAACCATCAGGCCAACCAAATCAAAATTAACCAGTCAAATCATCATGTCAACAAAACCAACATCAAACAATCAACCAAGTCAACATCAACCTGTCAATCAAATCATCATTTCAACCAAGTCAACATCGACAAATCAGTCAAACCATCATGTCAACCAAATCAACATGAAGCAGCCAATCAAATCATCATGCCAACCAAGTCAACGTCAACAAGTAAATCAAATCATCATGTCAACCAAAACCAACGTCAACCAGTCAACCAAAGCATCATTTCAACTAAGTCAACATCAACCTGTCAATCAAATCATCATGTCAACCAAGTCAACATCAACCAACTAACCAAATCATCATGCCAACACCAACAAGTAAATCAAACCATTACGCCAACCAATCCAACATCAACAAATCAGTCAAACCATCATGTCAACCAAAACCAATACCAGCCAGTCAACCGATCCTTCATTAACCATTCAATGAAATAACCATGTCAACCAAACCAACACGAAACCAGTCAACCAAACCATCCCGTCAACCAAACCAACACGAAACCAGTCAACGAAATCATCATGTCAACCAAACCAACATGAAACCAGTCACACACACAAACCCCTCACACACGCACAAACCTCAGCGGTGGTTTCACGATTTCCAGATCATCCTCATCGTTGTTGTCATCCTCGATCTCCGGCGTCGGCTCTCCCATCGCCGCCATCTCCGCCTCCGTCGAACTGTCAAGGTCGTTGCTATCTTGCGACTGATAGAAATCTGGAAAGACAAGAAGGTAATCAATACACTTCCAATTTATACAGAAACCATCCGTCTGCAGATATCCAACAATGGTAATTGTAATGCGTAACCACAACGTGTAATTGTAACGTAAGACTTGCAAAGTGCAATGTGTGAACGCAAAGTGTAATCGTAATCATATGTAATCATTACAAATCAACATGCATAACCACAATCGCATTATTGTCAATCATGAACATAAGCATAAGTGTAGTCGCAATACATAATTGTAGCATGTAATTGTAATACAAAATTGCAAGATGTAATCGTAATGCGCAATTACAATTTGTACTTTCTATCGCCACACCAAGCAAATGTGCAAAACAGGTAAATAGCTAGCAAGTAAGGACGTCCATTTCAAGAAGAAATAAGCAGTTAACAGACGAACCTCCTCCGATCCAGTTGAGTTCTCCTTGACAGTTCTTTGGCAGAAGAGGAGCACATTTCTTGTGGCAGTTGAACTTACAGTCTACAAGCAACAACAACAGCAATCATCACACTGTCAGCATCTTTTAAAACTCTCTTCATGTTCAAGGCCTGACTTGCACCAGTCAAAGCAGCTGCAAATCAACCAACCAGATAACCGACCAAACAGCTAATAAACCAGCCAGTCAATCAACAATCCAGCCAGTCAACTAATCAACCAACCAGTTAATCAATTAACTAACCAATCAGTCAATCAATCAAAAAATCAACCAACCAGCTAATCAATCAAATAAAAAGCTCCTCAACCAATCAGTCAGCCAACTAGCAAATCAACCAACCGACAAATCAAATAACGAGGGCTCAGTCAATCAGCCGATCAATCAACCAACCACTCAACCAGCCAGTCAACCAAAAGCCAGCCAATCAATCAACGAGCAAATTAACCAGACAGCCAGTCAGTCAAACAGTCAGTCATTAACCCCACCCACCAACCAAGCAGCACTTGCATACCTTTGCACTGGAGTCCCTGTCGGAAGAGACCTCGCAGGAGTTTCTTGCAATGCTGGCAGACGGTGGGACGCGTGTAGTTGTGCACGACGAACGTGTGAGGCACTTTGATGCGACAGGCGTACTCCTTCTCCATCCACAGAGGGCGTCCTCCGCTCCACGACTTCGACCGACTGTTGCGACTGCTCTCCGTCCGACTGCTCGTGATGCTCGGCAACGCCAGCAGCGACATCTAGCGGACAATAATTACGAAGTCGGTTTTCTTATGTTTACAACCGAGTGGATTCAAGCAGGGTACAGCCAAAAAAGAAGCAGGGGGTTTTCCATTTCGGAGAGGTTCCAATGGGCATTGGACACGGTAGGTATATACACAGTATCAGTTAGAAAAATTTGGGGTTTTCCAATAGAAGTGGTTGCAAAATACACAGTGTTAGTTAGAAAAATTCGGGGTTTTCCATTTGGGGGTTTTCCAATAGATGCGGTTGCAGAATACACAGTGTTAGTTAGAAAAATTTGGGTTTTTCCATTTGGGGGTTTTCCAATAGATGCGGTTGCAAAATACACAGTGTTAGTTAGAAAAATTCGAGGTTTTCCATTTTGGGGTTTTCCAATAGATGTGGCTGCAAAATACATACTAGTGTTAGTTAGCAAGTATAAAAAATTCGGGGTTTTCCATTTTGGAGTTCTTCCAATAGATGCGGTTGCAAAGTAGACGTATTAGCGTGAAAAATTCTGTGATTTTCCGTTTCTGGTTTTTCCAATGGACATGGTAGCAAATTACACAGAATTAGACATAAAAACTTTCAAGAGGTCTTTCATTATGGGGATTTTCCAGTGCACGTGGTCGCAAAATACACAGCATTAGTTAAAAAAATTTGTAAATTACATATTTTAGCAGGGAGTTGAACCCATAATCCCCACCCAATAACATGCCCATCGATATTCGAGTTGCATAGGCTAATGTGGAACATCATAATCAGACATTTCTTTCGTGTACGTACATTTTGTCGAGACCCCTCCCCGCCATACACACGTCGCAACCATATGCAAGTTGCCCAAATCTGGTGACACCTCCCTGCGTATGTAAAATATGGACAGCCCCTATAGTAGAAAGCGTTGTGCGTTTGATGATCTGACCTGAGCTTCTGATCTGACCAGAGGTTCTGATCTGACCTGAGGTTCTGTGGTGCTCGGTGAGCCTTGGTTGCTGCTGCCAGATGAGAGACGACGTCGACGCGTGTAGTTGCAGTTGTTCGGGATTTTGTAGGCACAGCGTTTATGATAGTTCAGTCCACAACCTACACACGTATACAAGTAAGCAAGTATCTTCTTTATTACTTCACTTGCAAATATTTTTTGCACAATGAGGCAAAGAACATCGTCTATAATTATAATATGTACATTGAAGCAAAAAAACATGAAATTAGACGAAAAATGGTAAGAAAGCTGTTTCCGATGACTGAAAATTAGGGTTGTCAGAAATTCTTCCCCCGAAGAAACACCCTCAAAATCAAATCCTGGCTATGGCATTGCATCGAAGTAATAGTTGGTAATAAAAGCTCAGGTATTTTCTTTATTACTGCACTTGCAAACGCACGATGGAACATAAAACATAGTTTGAAGTACTGGTAATAATTATATTGGCAACAAAACGTAGAAGTTCAATCATAAGATGAATTAAAAGATTAAAATATTTCTATACAGCATTCTGGTGATAAATGCCTTTCCAATCAACAAATCACAGCGTGGTATCTCTGGATTATGTGAGCAAGGCCTAAGGAAGTATCTAGTTGCTTGCACTGGCGGGAGCAGATCATGGAGGACATGCCCATGGTCACAGAGGATAGAAGAAAAGAGGAATACATCTGCCTTAGAATATAACATGTCAAATATGGGAGTGTTAGTTGGCAACAAAAACCTGTTGTATCAATTTTCTAATAATTTAGTAGACAGACAACTCATCTGACCCTCGTTTGCAAAACCATGCTGATGAAGAATGCAGCATACGTGCGACTGTGGTGGAAAAGTACAACAAGATTAAAATTAAGGCAAGTCAGGGTGGCAGGCAAAATTAAGCAAAGGCAAGTCAATGCAGTGAGAAAAGATTACAAGGCAACGAAGGGCCAGACATGTTATGACAACATTAATTAGGCAAGAGACTAAGAGTAATAAAACAATAAAAGAAAATTAGCAATTACAATGCCCATTGTCCGAATAGCAGCAATCCTAATGGACCATATACATTCCAGACAAAAACCTTACATATTATTATCATCAATAAATACATTAATAATGATACATACAGCATTCAGCGGTAGATTTACAGGGGGGTTGTTGTTCAGGGAGAATGCTTGCACCGTTCACAAAAACACTTCAGAACTGTTTACCCATGTGCTGGGGTTAATGCCCTTCACCAAGGGCATTCTGTAGGAGGCACTCTTAAGAGATCAGAGACTGAATATTATAAGCCAGTTGAGATGAGAGCAAATATTCGGCTCCAGCTATTTTCATAGCCGCTCTGACCTTTAATTTAAACTGTGTATACAATATACATGTGACATTTTCAACGTTGAAACTGATCACAAAAAGAAGTGCTCAAGATATCATTGATCAGAAGTCTTTATTAAGTCAATCCCTGGATCCACTGCGGTTAAAATCAGAATATTAACCAGCCAGCAAACAAAATAAGCAAACCTTCGCAGTGGAGCTCTTGAATTGAAATCCTGAATCAATACAGTGTAGCTTTGGTCAGCATTAAAATGCACCATACCTTCACACTGGAGGCCCCAAAAGTCCAATCCTGAACCCCCCATGAACTGATTAGATATCATTAATAAATATTATAATACTAGCTATTTCAAATCAGCACATGTCTTTGTCCTTTAATCAAATCCTAGAGCTCAGACCTAATTAGATATACTTAGGATTAGTACTGATTAAAATAATTTTAATAGATTAATCTTCTGAATTAATCATGATTAAACAAATTCGATTAATTTGGTCTACGTTATGTAAAATGTGAAAAACTGTCTAAAATCTGGTCACTTAGTTGATTACTACTTTCTTCGCACAAACAACACTCAACCAAACTGTGCATATATATTGCAATGGAAACAAAATTAATTATGTCGCCATCTTGGATTTTACGTCAATTGCAAAAATGCATAATATTCCACTCAAAAGTTTTACACTAACATCATCGTTCGCCATGTTGTTTACTCGTGAATGGAACAAGTAATAAAAATTAATCAAATACAATATTCAACAATTATTCGATCAATTAATCGTCAAAATCCTCAGCCCTAATATCATTATTAAATATTTTTAAAAAAAATTAAAATCAGCACATACCTTCGCACTTGAGTCCCTGCTTGACGAGACCAAAGAGCATTTCGCCGCAGAAGTCACAAAAGTGCGGCGACTTGTAAGAGTGAACGTACAATACGTGTGGACGAATCTGAAGATCTTCCATCGTCGTCAGCGCTAAAAACCCAACATATTGAACACGTGTTTAAGCCACATTCGAAATCAAATTAAAAGCTCGAAACAATAAAACTAATTGAATAGTCTATTCTATTCTATTTTTGGATTTATAAAGCGCCTCTTACAGTACAACCTATAGTCAGAGGCGCTTCCAGTGCGAAGAATTCCTAAGACACCTGGCAGAAAAAGTAAAGCCTCCAGATAAACACACTTTTAAGACACATTCAAAATCAAGTCAACAGCTCAAAACAATAAATCCAATTGAATTGAATACATACACAATCACATGCATGCATACATTCGGACTGCTACCAGGCAGCACTGTGCCATCTCTGTGGCTGAACCTGCGACCACGAATGGGCTTACAACTTCCCTAAGTTGTCAAATGCCAAGTCGTCTGTCTGTCTTTTCTCACCATTCTAAAGACTGTCCTATTCAACTGGGTTGGACTGGAAGACCATTTATAGTCATGCTGTTGGTAAGTGACATGGCATTTTAAACATGCAGTTGTACACAAAATGTGCAGTCGTAAATCAATTTGTACAATTGTAAAAGCAATCTTGCTGGTTGTGCAGTTCAAACAATTCCTTAGAAAAGCCCTGGTGATTGATACTAAATATGATCTTTAAACGGGAAATCGCAAACTATAAATCATCCGACAGACCTGATAAGACGACTTCGATGAGGGTTCCATCCACGACTTCCGACGGATGACAGATGAGTTTTAGAATGTTTACATCCGATGGATCGTGGCGGAACAACAGAATCTTGTCTTGCAAATTGTAGAATCCATGCTCCGGAAACTGCAAGATATCAGATCAACGTTTATCATAAAAGGGGTTTAAATAATGAATAATTAAATAAATAAAGATTTAAATAATTCAATACACAAATCAAAAAGCCTGGTAAAATTACCAAATCAATATGGCCGCATAGATTTGAGATCAAGATTTTCTTTTTAAAAGGTGTCTAATGAATAATAAATAAAGACATATAGTGAATAAAATTTACATAAATCAGACAAACTGGACAAATTACTGAAATTACTGACATTGAATAAAACCAGTGCAAAGATTTCAGATAAAGATTTACCTTTAAATTTTAAGTGCTCAACAAATAACCAAACAAAGTAATAAAGAATGAGATAAAATGGTTTTAACCCTTTGAACCCGACGGGCCGGTTTTTCGGCCCGTTATCCATAGAGTTACGGGAGCTCCGGGTTCAAAGGGTTAAGAGCATTTATAGATATGAGGCAAAGAAAGGCACGGTCTTCCTAAAGTAACGAATGCAAACTACACACTACACAGTGCACCATTTACAATAAAATCTAAATGCTGTGCATGATATATTTATTTATTTATTCACGCCAAACCATAAATTTCCTTATTCAAGCCATGGCTCATATTGCATGTCCATCTTTACTTGAACATTATTCCCAGACTTCTGATACATTATATGAATAACCGTGGTTGGACTGGGAGCAAAAATGAGTGGACTTCTTGAAGGGCACTATAAAAATTCTTTAAATCAAAGAATGTAGAAAAATAAGTCTACACTAGTTGAACTTGAAAGCAACTGCCAAATGATGCCCAGTGTCATGTGAAAGCAACGGTACAGAAGCCCCCAGGGCAAACATGTCTAGCATCGCAAATTATTTAAGTTATATTTTCTTTGCTTGTCCTACTTTTACTATGACATATTCCCACCCCTTACATAACTTATACTTGTACTTAAAGTATTTTCATTGGTCATCCAGCTTCTGTTTACTGCAATATAATATTTTCATCAATAACATAGCTTCACAGCATAAACACCACCGGCTTCATCGCCTATTAGATGTCTACTTCTGCTTTAATACTTTGGCTAGTCATCCAACTTCCAATTATAATATTAGTATTTTAATCGCTGATCCAACTTCCATTTTTACTGGAATAATTTAACATTAATACCATATTTTCATCGCTCATCCGACTTCTAGTGCAACGTAAATGATTTGTCATTTTCATCGCTAGTTCAACGTCAAGTTTTACAGTAGTTTGTTTACCTTCCCCCCATCTACCTATTACTTCTGTCATGACATGTTTTCATTGCTCACACAATGTCTGATTTCATTGCAGTAATTTTACTGCCTATATATAATTAGCGACGCTAAACTAAACGTTCACCGCCTCCAGATTAGACTGAAAATACTCAATAACAACTGTAAAACAAATTAACAGAAAGTCAAGCAACCATACGCGGACTATATGAGTTCAAGGGGTCATTAGAAACGGGACATTTTGGCGGGTTTCGAAAGCGCACACTTGGTAACCATATCTTACACCCTCCCACAAAACAGTTGTTCTGATGTTAGCGTTCTTAATAGATCGATAGCTGACAAGAGATATAGACACGCTCACATAAAACACAGGAATGACAGTTACGCATATGTTTGACATACTTTTCGGTCGACAAAGGCGCAGGCGATCTCTTTTAGCGTTTCCATCGTCAACTGGTCGGACCCATCTAAGTTTACGGTAACCGTCTCCCTGACCAATCCAATTTGAATAAGGAAGGTCAGAGGCGGCCCCGAACTAGTGCAGTCACCATTCATTTGGTAGCTTCTTTACAGATTTCCGACTGGTCGATAACAAATTAGAGGAAATCTATTATTTTCAGGGAATTTAATAATAATTTTACAAACAATTAACCCAATGCATCTCCGCTGTGTTATGATCACGTGGCACACGCGGACTTCCGGGAGTGCTTACACATTATGTAGCGCCGGATTTCGCTTCTCCAGAGTGCGGAACAAGGTGATGCATTGCGATAAATTATTATTGTCGCATAAACTATTTTATTATTAGGTAAATTCTGTAGATAGACCAGCTAACCTTTGACGCTTTATTACCGCCGCGACAAAATTTATAAGAAAAAAACCCGATGGGGGTTGTGTTTGGGGGGCGCGCGCGTTGGCGAAAGACAGAGCCATAGGCCTATAATAGGCCTAGAACGAGGGACTTTGAAAGTGGTTATGCTAACGAGGAACAGATCGCTAGACTTAAATGTTTATAATACTTATAAGGAAACCAAACACAGGACTAAGTAGGGGGTTTGAATGATGGCAACAGCAGCTGCAACAAGTAATTCGCCGAATCAATTGTGAAACCGTAGGCCCTATAGTCCTATATAATTATTGACATGCAGTGTTTAATCTAGTCCCCATCCGCTGGGGGGGGAATTCAGGTTTCTGGGGGGGGAGACAATCGAGCGTCCGAAGGACGCTCGTGAGGCGCTTAGCGCCGAGACCCGTATGGGGAGGGGTATGGGGAGGGGGATGTTCCCCTCCCCATTAGAAACTTTTTGAATTTCCACATTGCAATGGTAGCATTTTAAGGTACCATCTTAACAAAACACCTGTACTTTTTCAGAGCCTCATCAGAAACTTTTTGAATTTCCACATTGCAATGGTAGCATTTTAAGGTAGGCCTACCATCTTAACAAAATACCTGTACTTTTTCAGAGCCTCATCAGAAACTTTTTGAATTTCCACATTGCAATGGTAGCATTTTAAGGTACCATCTTAACAAAATACCTGTACTTTTTCAGAGCCTCATCAGAAACTTTTTGAATTTCCACATTGCAATGGTAGCATTTTAAGGTAGGCCTACCATCTTAACAAAATACCTGTACTTTTTCAGAGCCTCATCAGAAACTTTTTGAATTTCCACATTGCTATGGTAGCATTTTAAGGTACCATCTTAACAAAATACCTGTACTTTTTCAGAGCCTCATCAGAAACTTTTTGAATTTCCACATTGCAATGGTAGCATTTTAAGGTAGGCCTACCATCTTAACAAAATACCTGTACTTTTTCAGAGCCTCATCAGAAACTTTTTGAATTTCCACATTGCAATGGTAGCATTTTAAGGTACCATCTTAACAAAATACCTGTACTTTTTCAGAGCCTCATCAGAAACTTTTTGAATTTCCACATTGCAATGGTAGCATTTTAAGGTACCATCTTAACAAAATACCTGTACTTTTTCAGAGCCTCATCAGAAACTTTTTGAATTTCCACATTGCAATGGTAGCATTTTAAGGTAGGCCTACCATCTTAACAAAATACCTGTACTTTTTCAGAGCCTCATCAGAAACTTTTTGAATTTCCACATTGCTATGGTAGCATTTTAAGGTACCATCTTAACAAAATACCTGTACTTTTTCAGAGCCTCATCAGAAACTTTTTGAATTTCCACATTGCAATGGTAGCATTTTAAGGTAGGCCTACCATCTTAACAAAATACCTGTACTTTTTCAGAGCCTCATCAGAAACTTTTTGAATTTCCACATTGCAATGGTAGCATTTTAAGGTACCATCTTAACAAAATACCTGTACTTTTTCAGAGCCTCATCAGAAACTTTTTGAATTTCCACATTGCAATGGTAGCATTTTAAGGTACCATCTTAACAAAATACCTGTACTTTTTCAGAGCCTCATCAGAAACTTTTTGAATTTCCACATTGCAATGGTAGCATTTAAGGTACCATCTTAACAAAATACCTGTACTTTTTCAGAGCCTCATCAGAAACTTTTTGAATTTCCACATTGCAATGGTAGCATTTTAAGGTACCATCTTAACAAAATACCTGTACTTATATATATGATTATAATTACAATAAAAAATATCTTTATGTATTGAGTTCAGCAGCTCAGTTCTCCTGTTGTTGAGTTATTCTAATGAATAAATGCAGACATGAATAATATTTAGTAACCTATATAAGCTGACTTTTCAGCACTGTATCAGTTTAACCCTGTTTCCCAAGTTATGTTATGAATTGCTGACCAGGACATACTTTCTGAAATCATATTTAATGGTACACAAACCAACCAAGAACTAATAAACTACCGGTACCAAATTCAGGAAACCACGTGTAGTAATGATGTTGTTTTTAGGTTTTACTATAATTATGTGTTCAAATAATAGGACCAAACATTTTGAAATTTTACAGTTTAAAATTTGAAGGATAGGCCTACAGGTGAGAAGCCATTCAGTTGTACAAAAGTAGTATTTGTACAAATATTGGCAGTAAGTTATTCTCATTTTAGCAGGATTGTGTCATATATTATAATAGTAAAAAAATTATAACCATTAACCATATAATAATAAATAGTATTACAGTATATTATAACAGTTCACGTAATACGATGATGTAAACAGCAACAAAAACTATTATCATTTTGTCAAGTTTTCTGGAGGGAATGTCATATCTGTTTTTATTTGTGCAAAAATAGTGTTTATACAAATATATACAGTAAGTTATACTCATTGCAACATGATAGTATCATATATATAGGCTAATAATAGTAAATAATGTCAAATGTTATAATCATATAATAGTAAATAACATCACGGTATATTAAAACACTTCATATGAAACAATGATGAAAATAGTAACTAAAAACCAATATCATTTTGTCAATTTTTTCTGGGGGGGGGAAATGTCAATCCTGGGGGGGAACTTTCCCCCCCCAGAGACGTCTAGATTAAACACTGATTGACATGTTTGAACATTTTCACGATTGACTTACTCTTACAGTAGCCAACAGCAGCTATAGTCAGACTATCATGCTGACGTAAACTTCTATTATTAAGCTATCGCCCTATAATCTAGCCTATATTAGGGCCTAATAAACTAACAAGAGAATCAGCCAAGTAGGCCCAGAGCCCCAGACCAGCCCCGAATAACGCCTACACACTGTACACAGCGTCACAACACAGGCCTAGGCGCGTTGTGGCTCGATTAGCCTAGGCCTATCTGCTTTGAATTAGGCCTAGGTCTATGTCCCGAGCGCGCGGCGGAAATTGCTCTCAGAATCTTATCATCCGATAAGATCTTGGTGTTATCAACGATCGACAATGCACCTGATGAAAATTATTCAGCAGGAGTTCTTATTATCTGTGATTGACTTACTGACGCATTCAAAATGGCTGCACTTTACGAGAAGACGACGCTTAACGCGAAGATTTCACTGTTCCTTCTCAGCGTTCTTGGCGTCTTTCTCATCGTGTCATACGCCTCACCATACTGGACGACAAAACCAGATGGAAACGCTGGAATCTGGCTCGCATGCAATGGACCCGAGTGCTACGAACGATGGAATCTATGGATAGCAGGTTAAAAACCGACTTAGCCTATTAGCCTATAGCTGGTATAGTCTTCCTATCACTTAATTTTGATTGTTACTGCTTAACAACACTGTCTAGCTGCCATAAATATAATAGACCTATCAAAGATGATGTGTGTCGCCCTCTTGCTTTGTCCAAGTTTGGGACTGGCACTGGCAGAGTGGAGCCAGTGGCGGAATTTTCTGTCACTGCATATAGTCATACCTTAATATAATCTCTTCTTTTGTTACTCTTCTCCAAATTTCTAATATTATTATTAGTAGTAATAGTAGTAGTAGCCTACTACAACAACATTGTTATTATTATTATTATTATTATTATTACTATTATTATTGTTAATGTTATCATTATCATTATTATCTAGAGTCATCCTCATCATCATGGTCATCAGTCATTACCATTATCATCACCTGGTTTTATTAATGGCCTATTGTTAAATATTTTGAACAATCAAATTGTCTCTACAGGGATCAAAGTATAAGCCTATCTCATCCAATCAATTCATTGTAAGACCAACAGGGTCCAGAGGTGAAACGGTTGCTATAGAAACAAGTCTACATGCATAGGTACAATATAATACATGTTTGCCACAAATGTTGCTGCTGCAGGTTGGATAAGGGCGATCCAGGTGATGCTATCGATATCTCTGATTTGTTGGACGTTTTCAACATTCTGCCTCTGTCTCTATCTGTTCTTCACACGATTCCAGGATGATAGAAGACTCGTCTTCGTCTCGTGCACTACAATCTTCATCTGTGGTACGTGTATACGTGTGCATTTCTTTCTTTAAAACATTTATGTAGCCCCACTCACCCGGGCTATCAGTAGAATGTAATGTACTAATGAACGTATGACCACTTGTTATAGCGCCCCTTGAAGATGCTACTCAGAGGTGCTCCTTTCTACAGCACGGACACTTCATCATCAGTCCTCTTCATGCAATTCTGCACATCAGGCAATGCAGGTCCTCCATTTCTCCCTGTCCAGCGCCAGTTGTATCGCCTCGTCCCACGTCACGTCCATGCACTTCAAGTCTTCTCTGATGGTTTCCGGCCAGTTTTTCCTTGGTCTACCTCTTCCTCGTCTTCCCTCCGGAGTCCAATTCATCACTTGTTTTGCTATTCTGGCTTCATCCATGCGGATCACATGACCCATCCATTTCAGTCTTCTCTTTCTGATGATGTTCTCCATGGACTCCTGTCCTTTTATTTCCCTTATGGTGATTTTTTCTCACCTCGTCTCGCCAAGAGATGTGCAGGATTTTCCCGAGCCATCAGAGCCTAGCATAGGCGTAATGAAGACAATGGATTCCCATTCCATATATTTCTGTTGTTTTATTCCAGGTTTCTTCACGATGCTTTGTGTTTTCACGTGGGCTGGCGGGCAGCACTATGGCAGCAACGAAATCCTCAACTGGGCGTACCTGATGGCCTGCTTTGTCGTTCTTCTTTCCTTCGTCACGTTCGTCTTTCTGCTCAAAGAACTCCAGCAGACCAACAACTTGAATGGATACCAGAAAGTTCCAGATGCTATGTAGTGATCGCATTGCAAAAAGAGTACATTTTGTGGCAGACAGGGGACAGACTGTGAATGGGAAAAGAACGTACAAGGGCAAAGTATCTGTTGTGTAAGCTGGACTTTTGTACTGAACCATGGCTGTAGTTGGGAGGGGGGTTTCTATTCCGATACAGGGCAGACACAACTTGAGCAGAGTGAAAGACGGGGGGGGGGTGAAGAAACGACCTTAAACTCTGGGGATTGGGGAAGGTTGGCCTGTAAAGAGTGAAGGATAGGGAATGAGCCAAGTTTTTTAGGGGGATAGAAGCCACTGGTTGTAATGGGTGCTTGACACGCATAGGACAAGAACATGAAATTCTTGAGGAAACATATCTGAAATATTTAAGAAAATATCCAGGAAAATTGTATTCCATTGTCATTGGGGTTTTAAACTTTTTCGTAACGGCCGCTGAAGTATCGTATTGCTGCAACACTCTACAAGTTTCATCAGTCTGAATGGATCTTTACTCTTCTTCAGCACAAAGAAACTATCGTGAAATTTACAAAAGGCGTCGGTAAAACAATTATTGTTCTCTGTCTCTACCATCGAGAAATTCAGATCGGAAAATAAACAAAAGTTTTCGACACGCAACAATGCAAGCACGTTAACTCAAGAAGCGCGAAAGTGCACAATATGCTGAAAACAAAATTATGAAAGGCATCGGAAAAGAACCAACAGCGGCTTGTTGACATTATGTACAGTCTTCTGGCCACATGAAATACAACCTTAAGCTTATAATGATCAAAGGATGCTGGAACATGAATACACTTTGTCGGTGTGCAGTTGAACGTTAGCAGTTTTTGCGAGGTGTTTAAAATATGTAATATTAAATGTCTTTTGTACAAAAGTTATTATTGATGCACTATAATTATGAACACTGAAATATTATAGCTGCAACAGTTTGTGTTACAAGTGTGCAGGAGCACACAAATGATGTGAGCAAAATCCAGAAAACTGACATTCACGAAACCATTTCTTTACCAGCATTAATTACAATTTCGTCAATGTGTCTTGCATTAAATTTTAATCAGCTTAGGATTATTTTTACAAGAACATGCTTTCCCTTGTCATGACATGCTCTATGTGTTGCAATTATAACTTACATGCTGATGCAGGATTTCCAAAAGAGAAGTCATTACACGTACTGTCAAAACACGAGTGCAATACAGGAGGTAGTTGTCCGTTAAATAAAATTTTAGTAATTAAATAAATTATAGTATCTAGATCACCCTGTAACTTCTATAGTGCTACTTGGTAATACATTTTTTATCGGTGGTGTACCACTCTACCCAATTAAACGTGTATACTGTAAAATCTGACAATTTCTGCACTGACCAGACCAGCATGAAACAAGTTGAGGCTCAGAAAGTTTCAAATAAAGATTTACGAATATCAGATTACAACGACATTGGTATGATGAAAGATTTCAAATAAGTGAACATGCCAGATGCATTCACTGACCGAGTACTTACAGTAGTGATTACACTAACAGTTCGGTAACACTGTTCCAAAACTCTGAGAGCCTTGTCAGTGGGAACTGATTTGAGAGCGTGAGAGAATGCATGTAAGATGACTATCGCTAGATCAAGCATCACTTAAGATGGCCGTGTGCAAGAAAGAAATTATAACACACAGTGGTGGTACATAAAAAACTGCTTATAATTCCAAGAAAAATACCATAAAAGTGTTAGCCCAATTGCTCCTGATTTCGAGACAAAATTACCAGAAAAAACATGAACAACAGTTAACGTCTGGGTTAGTAAAAGCGTTTACGCAGAATGCTCACCGCGAGCACAAGCTGCTCCTGGGCGTCAAAAGAAAAAAGATCAGACAGAATACAACAAGAACACAACAAAGACGTAAACAAACTATCCCAAACATTCCAACTTCAGTATTCCAAACGGAACACTTAAAACAAGAAATTACACAGCTGTACAGTGTACAACGCTACCAAACTGAATTCGAAATAGTCCAGGTTACGTAACACATGACATAATAATGCACCAGAATATTGGCATTCGCAGCTGTATCAAAGCATATACAACAAGAAAATCAAAGGAAGGCAAATGTACGCAGAAAACAGACAGAAACCTGAAACTGACGAAAAACCACAAAAAACACAATCAATTCGCCGTTTTTTTTTATTACTGAGTAGACAGTTATTAGACAGTTAGAAAACGATGCAAAGCTCTTTAAAAATTTATTTTGCAAACAACGCTAAAAAGGATGCATAAAAAAGGAACGGACAAATTCGATGCGGCCGCAGCGTGCAGGCCGCAGAACACAGCGCAGTATGATTAGTATTAGTAGCAGCAACAGCAGCAGCAGTTCCGAGAGGGTACGGACCAGTTCAAAAATATTATTACAGTGTCAGAGTTCTCCGAGAAGAGTCGCAGAACGATGCCAGTATGATTTTTTTTCTTCAGACGCAATTTTTTCCTAAAATCTGCAACAACGAAAATATATGTACATGTCATTCGAAAAAAAAACACGTCCCACGTTTATTTCGTCCGGTCCTGGGATCCGCGACCGGGTCCCCCCACAGACCGAGGAGGGAGCCAGTCCACCGCGGCGGTCGTAGTTGTTCTAGGCCATGTAGATGAAGTGGTTGAGGTTGTTGTCGTCGCGCTTCATGTACTTGTGCTCGATCAGCCATTCGATCTGCTCCTTTATCATCTTCTTCGACGGTGCGAACATGTTCTTTAGGATGTCGATGAGCTCCGTCTGGAGCGCGGCGTTGCTGATGTGCTTTCGCATCTTCAGGATCTTCACGATCGCCTCCTGTCAGTTAAAAGACAAGAAAAAACAATGCTTAACAAGTTTTATTTATTTCGGAAATTTATATGGCGCCTTTTCAAGGTAGACTACTCAGAACCGCTCCCGCTTACGCTTAGCTACATGTGTACATTATGTTGAGGCAAGTTACACTCGCAAATATAATTATTATGACTAGGGCAAGTTACATTCGGACACATTACATCTAGGCAAGTTACATTCAGATACATTATTGTCTAGAGGCAAGTTAAACTCAAGATACATTGTGCACAGGCAAGTTACACCACTCACATACATGCACAACATTGTACATAATGCTTAGGAAAGTTACGCTCATATACACAACAGAACAATGCAAAGCCTATCGCTGTCTGTGGTTGGCCTAACAACCTGGAATGGACTTTCCTTGACTATGCGACACCTCCAAAACTGTCCCCAATTTCACAGCCTTTTAAAGACTTTTTTGCTTGATCTCGGCCGGGAGCGCTTCTGAATAGGTACCATGAAGGGGCACCATATAAATTCTGATTGATTGATTGAGTATGCTTATAGTTGACGGTGATTACCTGAACTCTGAATATCCTCAGCTGAATTATTCCTTCGTTGTCCTCTTCCTTGCTGCGCTCCGTCGACAGCTGAAGACGACCGATCAGATTCATCTTTCCACGCTTCTGCACTTTCTGGTTTTTACTAAGAAACAATAACAACAATAATAACAACAATAACAACAACAATAAAAACAATAATAACAATAAAAACAACAATAATAACAATAAGAACAATAACAATAATAACAATAACAGCAACAATAACAACAACAATAATAACAACAGTCTTTGTTTAACTTCAAGCTAACACAACGCAGAACGATTACGATATCATAGCATGACGAAAGATCACAGAAGTCGAATTTAACTGTCAGTGGCGAACGGGGCGCTCATTACGTCCGACCACTCAGTTTACCAACGCCATCTGCTGATTGTAACGTTGAGTGGAAGATAGTAGAAAGCGATCGAGTTTGAGTGTTTACCATTACCTTATACCAACACACCTCCTGAAATGCAACAGCAACATCAACACTAGTGACGACTGGTGTGATCTCAGTCCTCAATAACAATAACAACAATAACAACAATAATAACAATAACAATAATAATAACAATAACAACAGTCTTTGTTTAACTTCAAGCTAACACAACGCAGAATGATTACGATAATAATAACAATAATAACAACGGTTCACCCTACTAGAGGCGCTTTATAAATGTTTAAATACAATAAGTGTAGGGTTGCTTATATATATCATGAGTTTTGCACACCAATTATCGATTGTAGAAATATGTTTTTAAACTGACCACCATATTTGTTTTTGTATGCAGATTGTCGCATCACAGTACCGTAGCGTGAGAAAGCAGCAACTATCTGAATATTGTTGCTTCCCATTAGTTTGTCCTCACAGTAACCTTTAAGCCAGTGGCTCCCAACCTTTTTGACCATAGGGCCACTTTTTCTAAGTTGGAGGACAAGAGGGCCACTTTTTCTTAGTTAAAGGACATTAGGGGGCCACAATGCTAAAATTTAATTAACTAAAAGCATATAAAAATTGTTATAATTGATTCAAAATAGAATCTGTGATGTTATTTATAGAGTTAAAAATAAAATAATTTCTAATAGACAATAATTATATGTGTTCTATTTCGTCAAATTTGTCAATTTTTCATATATTTTTGTTAATACTTTGAGAGACGAGGGCCATTTTTGAGGCCTGGCGGGCCATTTCTTGAGGTCTGGCGGGCCACTTTTGGCCCGCGGGCCACATTGGGAACCGCTGCTTTAAGCATACAATCAGTAAAAGTGCATGAATCATTAAGTAACAGCTGAGAGAGAGAGACAGACAGACAGACAAACAGAGACGTGCAAGACGACATCGAACTCCTTACATCATAGAGAATTCCTGATTGACCCAGAAGACGGTGTTGTTGGAGAAATCTTTCGGAGTCTTGATTTCCGGATCGCAGAGCAGAATCTGGCGCTTGACTTTCGCGAACGCCACGAGACTCTGAACAAATGAACGAACAACAAAAACAATGTTGTATCAATGGCAGAAACATCGTAGTTTATGTTGTGCCAAGAACTCTACTGTTTACCATGTCGTTGGTGAAGGACCTCTCAAAAAAGCTCCTCTTACGTAGGTCTTCAAAATCCCTCGCTGTCTAGAATTCATCTGCTCAATCACTTGTAATATTTCTCTAATTAGCTGATCAAACTAATCATGGATTGCAGCAGTAATTCGAAAATAAATTAAAATCGAAAATAAAATAACATTAAATTAGAATCATTATTATTATTAAATTCAAAAATAAAATAACATTAAATTAGAATCATTATTATTATTATTAAATTCAAAAATAAAATAACATTAAATTAGAATCATTATTATTAAATTCAAAAATAAATTAACATTAAATTAGAATCATTATTATTATTAAATTCAAAAATAAAATAACATTAAATTAGAATCATTATCATTATTAAATTCAAAAATAAATTAACATTAAATTAGAATCAATATTATTATTAAATTCAAAAATAAAATAACATTAAATTAGAATCATTATTATTATTATTACTATTAAAAAGAGTTAATACGTTAGACTTGAGAAGATGTTTAGAACTCGACTCACGAAAAGCGTCTTCCTCAGCTCTGAGTCGGGCAATTCCGTGGCAAGTTTGAGACTCTCGTAGCTGATCTTGTCTTTCGAACGTTGGTTCCACGCGAACAGAACGGCCATCTGGAATGTCGTCACCTCCAGATCGAATTTACCGACGTCGTTGGAAAAGGCAATCTGGAAAAAACAAACAGAACAATGCAAATCTATTCATTTCATCACTCGCAATAACACCCAAAAATAATTTAAATAAATCAGTAACAATAAATACTACTAATAATAAATAAACTGAATAACATATTACAGCCACAACAATATCTGCACTTGTGGAGATCAGAACCCCTAATTTCTGCCTTTGTGGGGATCAGAACCACTAATTTCTGCCTTGTGGGGGATCAGAACCCCTAATTTCTGCCCTTGTGGGGATCAGAACCCTTAAATTCTGTCGAATTTTGTGAGGACTTAAATCCCACAATCTCTTTATCACCAAACCAGTATGCCAATGCCTACACCATCAAGCACGGGTCTTAAGATCCAACAAGTTGAGCAATGAACGGTAAACTAACGATGCCGTTTGACATGAGATGGTGCCACTGGAGCTTGCGTCCGCTATGCTTCTGTCGGTAGAACTCCTCCACCTGCGGGATGTAGTCTTCCAACTCCATCGGTAGCGTCACGGAAACGCGGTCGCTGCTACGCGCCCACGCGCCGGCATTCAAGATCTTAATGCTGATCGAGTCTACGATCGAAACACATTAAAAGTTTAAGCTGGCAAAACAAATACATCTATCTGTTTATCTATCAAAAGGTGCAAATTAAATCACAAGTTGAATGAAGTGACCAAAATATTAGAGCAAAAAGTCATCCATCTATATAGTATTCTGGTGGTAAATCCCTTTCTAATCAACGAATCGTACATGTCAAAAGTAGGATAAGTTCTGCAAAGTGTACCTCAGCAACTTTACAAACGTTTCTATAAGCTTATGAAAGCTGAAAAACAAACTGCCAGTTCCGTTATTGGTCAAGCAGACTTATCAGCACCTTTGTGAGATTATTGTAAGGTGCTATATAAATGTCCATAATGCTCCACATACATACATGCATGCATACGTACCAGCGAGGCCTTCGTTGTTGTTGCGGTGAGCCTCCTTGAATTCCTGGTTGAGATCCTCGCTTACTTTTATATCCTGGAACATTCGCGCCAACTTGTTGACGTAATCAGCCGGCATTCCAACCTCCTGGAAAGAAACAAAAATAAAACAATGACAGTCTGCAGCGCCAGCCACTCGCATCCCTCCATGGACGCTGACCTGACATTGAAACCGAATAAAGAATCTCCAGAGCTCTTATTTATGTGATTTATAGCGCACAAACATCAGAGTTGCTCTCCCGAACACTGGCTTTCTGTAGCCAGCCCTTATAAAGAGGGTCGCTATAAAATAACTTGCAATGACAATGAGCACTGTTGCTCGATCGCTCCTCTCTCCCCCCCAATCCACACTCTGATGAAAACTCAACGGATTTAAACAAATTGCTTGGTGGGTCATATTCTTCAGAGCGAGGTTCTTCACACCATCCGTTGCAACACCGCCATGTGGCAGGACAAAGTTTCTTAGATTCATGCAAAACGCTACAATTACTTCAGACTCTCTGGAGTTTTCTGTGAACAACAGCGCTACACCAATTCTAACTACATGTCTACACAACTCGTGATTACACTACGCCCTAAAGAAACGGCAAAACGTGCTTACACGTAGCCACTCGACCATGTTCTCCTCCTTTTCGTTGTCGGCAGACGAATCGAGGATGAGTCGGCGCGTGAGGTGAGCTTTGTGATATCTCATGAACACATCTTTGTTTTGAACGTACTTTAGGACAAGCAACTGCAACCAGAAACAATTAAATCGATTAATTTCAATTAATTGTACGTAATTAACAGTGGCCTGGTTAATTGGGCAAATCCCTAAGTCTGCATTACAATTTCTTCAACACGCAGCTGCTCTAACAAAAACAGATCTCACAGCGATGCTTACAAGTGATTAATATGTGCAGCAAAAAGTAAAAAAGGTAAAAAATAAAGCAAATAATAAATAAATGAATAAAAAGCAAATACATAATATGTTCCAATATATACATATGTTCCAATCAGTAAGTAAATGAAACAAAAATTAAGTAAGCACTAAATAAATAATTTAAAAAATTCCAGATGTTAGATGTTGAAATGTGGTACAAGATAAATAAATGAAAAAGCGAAACGAATCTTTTACCACTTCTCGCAGTTTGCGTTCCACTTCTTCCGACGTCAGTTTCTTGCTCAGCGGGGTTTTCCTGAGCAGCATATCACAGTAATTGGCGAGCAGTTCAGGGCACTTGGACTCCGGCTGAGTCTTGTTCGCTGTGCTACAAAAGTCAATGACCAGTAGGTAATGAGACACAAGCATAAATTGACAGATACAAGGAGACATTTGAGCAGAACAAACAGAAACATGGAGAGAGATATTGTGCAAAATGAATAGATATTCATTACTCAGAGATACCGAGTAAAACAAACATGTAAGAAGAGAGATTTTGAGCAAAATAGACGAGAGTTTCAAAATGAAAAGCCAATTGATCAAACCGCACATTAACTATTGAGCAAACTACCTCCTATATGAAAACAGAATCTTCGTCCAAAATACAAAGAGATTCATACCTCTTGGTTTTGGCTGGCAGTTCTAACTTGAAAATGGAGGTGTCGTTGACAATATGCTTGTAGGCCTGCAAGACAATGGAGAGATAACAATATTAGAATAGATAAAGGTTCCAATGATAAATGTTTTACGGCAAACCAGAGTAGCCGATCTGCACCAATGTGGTTAAATGTAAACAACCGTGACATTATATATGGAATGTAGTGTAATGTAATTAATTGCTGACTTCAACTTCGTATAGAGCAAGAAGAGGAATACTGTCATTGAATTAGAACTGATAAACATACACACGCACAGACACACACAGTCACACACGCACACAAACATGTACACACACAAACATGCACATACACAAACATGCACATACACACACATGCACACACACACAAAAGCACACACTTTACATTATATAGGCATAATTGTCTGCCTACCATGTCTCTCGATGTGAGAAACCTTGGGTCGTCGTTGAAAGCCTCCTTGACTAGGTGACTGAAACGGTTGAACAACTCGAGCAGCTTCTCCACGTACTGCTCGGAATCCTATGGAGAGAAAAATAACACATATCCACTCATGTTATAAGGACTCGCGAGAGAAAAAGTTGCCAGGCCACTGGGCATTTGCCCCTGCCTGTCGTTATTATTTTTCATACGAACAAACAAATCAATCGCAATCTCAAAACTCCTAAGCACTACTTAAAATCCTTATGCCCAAATAATCATTAAAAATGCAATAGCACGTAATAATAACAGACTAATTAATACTCATAGAATCAATCTAGGCCTAATAGGACTGATGCATAAATATAAATTGCATATATGACATTTTTACAGCACCTAACGAAGGAGCAAGATGATAACAGACCTACTAAAATCACGTAAGGCCTGATAATAATAACCATATTAATATCGACAAACACAGGCATATACCTGGCATAATAATAATAACAATAATAAACAGATCAGGCTACATTGGACACGCTAGACAAAACCTGACGAGACTCTTTAAGAAATGACAAACAAACAATGAAAGCAGAAAACTGACGGTCGTGATTTGATCGGCTGACGAGATCATGTCTGCGAGTCCCTGGTTCCTGATATGTTCTTCGAGATAGCGCAACATTTCATCGATACCTCGTTCGACACGATCCATCAGACTGAACATCAAGTGCAACTCTGAAATGACAACGACATAATTATGCCGTAAGAAGAACTATCATCAACATACAAAAGCTAACAAGATTTACAGCTCACCAAGCAGTCTGTTTGTATGCGCATTTGTTGTAGCGCCCATTCAAGCTCGCTACTCAGAGTCACTCCCGAATGCAGAGTGGACAATGCATCGGAGTTTCATGCCGAAGCGCCGATCAATTGCGAGTGAAGGACTTGCACAAGGAGCAGTGTCACCAATGAGACTGAATGACATGTTATCCTTCATCAAATACCTGTTGGTCTTTCTGCCTCGTTCGTCTCCTTTCCTCTTCTTCTTAAGAGTCTCTGCCAAGTGGCAGGTCCAACCGTCCAAACGTCCAATGTCTCCACGTTTCCCGCTGTTGTGCCATGTCCTTAAGATCTCTGTATCTCTCTTCCATCATACCGTCCAGCAAAATGTTTGTCTAGGTCTTCCTCTGCACCTCTTTCCCTCTAATTTTCCATTCTTAAGACTGTCTTATTTGACCGGGGTTCGACTGTGAGCACTCCAGAGTAGAAACCTTGAAGGTGCGCTATATAAAATTGCCAGTAAATAAAAATAAATAAACAACAATTTTCATTAGTCATAATGAGGATTTACATAACGCCCCTTTAAGCTTCAAGATTATTACCCGTCAGATATGTGCCCGACCCAACTCCGGCTAAAGAGGACTGTCCTACGATTGCAGTAGAACGTGTCAGAGGTAACCCTTGGCAGGTGGGAGCACCGCTGCACCTGTTTCAAGGGTTTTACATGTCAAAGAGGCCAGTTTAAATTGTACTTCTATCTTAACATGATGGCTGTATCTAAAACCTAAAAAAAACAACCAACGCATTCAAACTTGCATATTAATATAATCAGAAAGAAAAGCCGAGCCGCTCACTTTTCATCTCGTTGTTCTTGATCATGATCGGACATTCAGCGATGATCGTATCCTTGAAGGTCGTCACGAGAACGTTCACGCAACACGTCACCAACTGAAAAGAAACCGACACCAGCCACAAAAACAATCAGTAACATAAACAATGCCAAAACAAATTTTAAAATAAATTATAAAAAGGAACACTGGTCCAGTCATCTAGAACAGCCTCCATGTGGCTCTCCGCTCACTTTTCCCGTGACTCTGCACGCTCTTTCTATCATCTTCTTAAGACTTTTCTTTTCGACCAGGCCTGGGAGCGCTTATGAGTATACATCTTCAAGGGGGAGGGGGGGGCGTTATATGGCTGCCCTAGAACCTGGAATGGGCTCCCTGTTGCACTCCACCTTGTGCATAGAAGTCACACCACTATGGCTCTTTCTCACTTAAAAACTGCCTTATTTGGCCGTTGTTGAACTGGGAGCGCTTCCAAGTAGATTACCTTGTAGGTGAGCTATATGAAAAGTCAATAATAACAATAATAAT
Organism: Lumbricus rubellus; assembly: GCA_945859605.1. Taxonomy (NCBI): domain Eukaryota; kingdom Metazoa; phylum Annelida; class Clitellata; order Crassiclitellata; family Lumbricidae; genus Lumbricus; species Lumbricus rubellus. The sequence goes on along the minus strand of OX243820.1, from coordinate 2,830,184 downwards.
AAAGCAGAGCTTTTTTGCTGACCTTTAATAATAATAATAGTAGTAACAATAATAGTAATAATCAAAAAATTAAATTTAAACTAATTAAATTAATTAATTAATTTTAATTAAATGTAAATTTTAAAATATATATATAATAATAAATTTATGTGATTGATTGATTGATTGAACCAACCACTTCAACTGATTTGCAATCCTTTCTTGTCTCCAGATATCGTAGCGCCCTCTGTTCCTCCTCATGCAGTTTCGCGTCAGCGTACTTCATGTATTCCTGAACGCCGTTCGCTGCCAGATATTCGGGGGCTTTCGCTTTGTAGAAAGACTCGGTCGCTTCGAGGTAGGCCTTCTCGAAGTTCTCTCGGTAGATCTTCAGCTTGTCCTCCAAGTCGCTGCTCAGGTTGACTAGAGAACGAGAAAAGACGTATAACAGGTCAAACAAATGTTTCAATGTAGTTCTACGGAACCGGTATTCGTTCACTCATTCATTCTATTAACTTATATGGTGCCTCCCTTCGAGAAATCTACTCAGAGGCTCTCCCAGCCCAGCCACGGCAAAAGGAAAAGGATGTGAGAGGTTTATGCAGTTTTGAAGGGAGGTCATTCCAGATGGGTACAGTACAAAAAACGCACAGAGAATAGTCCAGACTACCCTGTTAAATTATAAGTATTCGTTTTATTATAAATCCAAACACATGGATGACACCTAACTCTTACACACAACAACAAAGGATCACAGACAAAAGATATTCGAACGATTCACCGATTCACGCACCGTACGATTCTCGGACGCCGATGACGAGCTGTGAGTCGAACGCTTCGCCGTTGCGTTCCGCATGGACGAGCTTCATCGCGCTGTCCTGCAGTCGGTATTTGATGTTCGAGAAGATGCTCTGGTTCCAGCTGTCCAGCATCAGCTGCAGAAACAAAACAAACCATTGTTAACAATGCGAGCAATTCACAAGTGTGCCTGTGTGGGACACGGTGGTATGTTCGGTGTCTTGTGAATGGAGGGTCGCAGGTTCGAATCCGCCTCTAGCCACTGTGCAGTGACTTTGGACAAGTTGCTCACCCACAATTGTCTTCTAGGTGAAGGAGCTTACCACGCTGGATTCGCAATCTGGGTGGGACGTCTTAGCGTAATAAATGACGAGTATAATTATAGTTAGATTGGACGTGCATTAAATTCTGATCAACTCATCGTGTGACATTCAGATGCGGAGTTGGCGACAAAAAAGTTTGCACGAGCGGCAGTGAAGTCAGTTGACCATAAACGATGATAAATGACTTTGTCTGACTGCCTCACACAGGGGTACTTAAGAAAATTTTCCATGTCAAGCGTTCAACACTGTTCAGACATTTCAGACGATGCTCAACACAGTTTAGACTTGATAATATACACGCAAATCCGCTCAATGCATTGTTTTTTTGTTCCCTAAGCTTACATATACAATACATAGGCAAATGATAGAGTTCTCCCAATGCGACCCATTTTGATGAATACGCAAAGTATTTGGATCTCATAAATTACTATGGTTATCAATGAACATAAATTTATCATTAAGAGTTAAAAACAAACCCTGTCGGTCATCAAAATTAACTATGAACCTGCTTGACCATTATGATTAAATATGAACCTGCTTGACCATTATGATTAAATATGAACCTGCTTGACCATTATGATTAAATATGAACCTGCTTGACCATTATGATTAAATATGAACCTGCTAAATCATTATCATGATTACATATGAACCTGCTTAATTACGATTAATATGACTAATCCTTACACTAAGAATGAACTTGCTTAATCATTACGAACAAACATGAACGCGGTTAATCACCACAAATGAACGTGAACTGGGTTAATCTTATGGCTAACTTATCCGTAGCTAAAAACGAACCTTGTTGATGTTATCATCCTTTAGTAAAACAGCACACAACAACCAATGTACAATCTTAGTTCGTTTACTCGTATACATGGGCGCCCGCACATAGGGGTAAGAGGCAGGCCCGCCGACAGAAATTCCGGGCCCCTGGGCAGGGTAGTCACGGGCCCTAAACTATCTTTAGGCTATTATAAAACACAGAAATAAGAAGAGTGTGGGTAGGCCTATATAGGCCTACGCATGTACGATAGCCTAATATACAAGCCCATAGGCTATTATGATTTTAATCAGTTCTTGATAATATTATTAATAGGCTACATTAAAATTTCAACTTTTTGTAGGACCTAATCATGAAAAATGCAACTTTTCTGGATTTAACCGCCATGGAGCAAATCGCTTATAATTTCCTAGTATTCTAGTTTAATGATTTTGCAGGATCATATTCGATTGCTCCGGAGTTGCAGGGTCATTCAGTCTGTCATAGGCCTACTTCATAACAGATAGGTCTAGGCCTACTTTTAATTTACTTGAGCTTGCCTATTATGTGATTGTAGGTTGGGCCCGCAATAAATTTATGAAAAATATTGCGCTGATACGGTCTGAGTGGAATAAACTTCCGAACTATATAGCCTACATGTACGCCGCAAATAATCTTTTTTGTCTAAGATTTATAATGAGTAGACTTTCAAGAGACGCGCTTTCGTACAAGATTGTTTTTTGGGCGCGTTATAAATGACAATTTATTTTTATAGGCTACGATAATAATAATCTTATTAGGAATAATAGTAATACATATATAATATTAATAACAAAAATAACAGAAAAAAATAATAGAATAATAATAATTAAGCATTAATAAAAAAAATTATGATCATTTTTGCCCGGGCCCCCTTGAAGCTCCCGGGCCCCTGGGCATTTGCCCCCTCTGTCCCCCCCTCTCGGCGGGCCTGGTAAGAGGGGGCACTTGCCCCTCCCCCTGGAAAGTTGAAATCTATTTTTAAAACTACTACTTTTTGGTTGTTAAAAAATTTCTTTGCACTAAAGAAACTATATTCATGACAAAAATTACAAGAAAGTGAATTTACATTAGGAAACCTAGAGCTATGAAAAATACCGGTGCATGTTCTAAATTTCCTGATTTGCATTTTCAACATCTTTCTACAAAAAACTTTCACCGTGACCACGAGTTTTGCTCCCTCCTGCAAAAATTTATGCGGGCGCTCATGCTCGTACAGTAGCATAAAGGTGAAAATGACGGAATGAACGTCCGATTAAGCAATTCACCAAAACTATTTACGACTTAAAGTTATACTACAAGCGCAGCATGGACTAGCTAGCGGCATGCATAAAACCAGTCATTTATTAAACTAGTCATCATAATAACAAGTCATTTTTAAACCAATCATGTCTGAACAAGTATTTCTTGCATATGCTATAGCGCCCCTTTCAAGCTCTCTAATCAGAGGCGTTCCCGACGAAAGCGCGGGGTTTCACTTTGAAGCACACAAGCAATTGAGAGCGAAGGCCTTACTCAAGATACCCACACAGCGGCTTGGGGTGGATTTGAACCCGGGAATCCTCTAGCTCCAAGACACCGGACACACCACTACACCACTGTGCTCCACAAGCAATCATTGACCTGGTTATTTTCAAACTACAATTCAATTATAATGTGATTATATTTACGACTAGAATCCTATTACAACGACGAGCTGATTAGAATTTAATTACACTTACAATTACAATTCGATTGTAACGATGATTAAACAACAACAGCAGACGTGACGCAAGTCCCAAGACCTTCCTGTACCACGGTCTCGGACTGCCACGGCCCAGCATCATGCCTAAGTTGCCTTTGTCGACCCTTTGCCGTGGAATGACCTTCCTACCATAACTAGTGCTCAGATTTTATCTGGAGCCTTTACATTTTCTGCCAGGCGTCTTAAGACTTTTTCTTTTTCCAGGAGTTCTTCGCACTGGCAGCGCCTCTGATTAGGTCCTACTGTGAGAGGCGCTGTTATAAACCCAAAAATAGAATAGAATATAGAAAGTTGCACGGCCTACCTTGCGCACGATGCTCTCCTCCGTCTGGTTTTTCTTCTGGATCGACTGGTGACCTTTCCCGGCCAACGTCGCTTCCAGCTGGCCAAACGGCTTCGGAAGATAGTCGCACTGCGTGAAGAACTTGCTCCACTCGGCGATGTAGGCCTTGAGCAGAGCAGAATCCTCTTCATGAGACAGAACGCGCTGTTTGGACAACGAGAAAACATTCACGTCATCAATTCATAAATAGAGTAGAGATCTTGAAGAGGCGCTATTTAAATTCATGTGATTGATTGATTGAAAAAAAGTGTGAGAAAATTGTAAGATAGTTGTGGGGCGCAGTGATGTAGTGGGTATGTTCGTTGCCTTGCAGCTGGAGGGTTCGAGGTTCGAATCCACCTCAAGCTGCCTCACAGGGACCTTGAGCAAGTCCTTCGCTCGCAAGCGCTCGACGCTTTGTCGTGAAACTCCGATTCAGTGTTCGTAGTGTAGTCGGGAGCGCTTCTGAGTAGCATATCTTGAAGGGGCGATATAACAAGAGCACAGAAAAACCAACTGCAACCTAATAAATAAATAAATAAAATAAAAACAACAGGCTTGTATAAGGTGCCACGTAAACATTGTTGTACTTGTACATAATAAACGTATGTAACTTACCGCCTGCGCATCTCGGATGAAGTCTAGTATGTCTTCGTGAAGCGCTTGGTGAACTTTTGTAGCTCCTTTCTCGTCCCAAAGACAAACAGAATGCACCGACCTGCAAAAACAAATCAGATTGCAAAAAAATTGTTCTGTCCTCCCAATTTTTTAGATAAAAGTACATTATATGAAAAAATTGAATTCCTAAAATGTTTTTCAAAAGTACAATAAGACAGAATTAAATACTTGATCAATCAATGAAATTTTAAAATCTCCAATCCAAGATACTCCCGACCTATGACAGGTGGAAAAGAGCAGTCTTAAGAAGCTGACGGAAAGATCCCAGGGAGGAGGGAACACGTAGCTTTTGGGGTATTACACCACTTTATGTTAACCCTTTACCAGCAAATGGAAATAATATATACCCTCAGTCGGTAGAAGGTTAATCATAATTGGTGCAAACGAGAATTATGCAATGGATTCTACATTGCATTAGCATCAACAGAAGTCAAACTACTACATTGTAGAAGCGCCTACCAGAACAGATCCTGCCACTCGTTGCGCGACACTGGTTCCTGGTGCAGAAGCTTGAGAACGGTTGGACGCATATTGGGCCATTTGTCCTCAAACTGAAGCTGTCCCTGCTGCTATTTAAAAAGAAATCAATAGTAACACTGTCAGCAGATCAGTAATTATGAACCTGGATCACTTACTGCATGGGTTAAACCATGGAATAGCTCAAGCTTGAGCCAATAAAGAACAACTCCATCAACAGTTTAACTTGCTCGCAACGTCATGTACAATCATAACCACTAAATGAAGAGTGTATTTCTGCGGATGCGTGAACCAACTCCACCCTAAATTTAGAAAAGTCGCAGAACTGTGCAAACAAGGAATGTTTACATTAGTGCCACGCTAAAAACACACGATGGTCATGACCTTTGTTGGCCTATACAACAATGACGTGTAGGGCAAAAAAGGCAAGCATAATTCCTCTAGGGAAGATGTACAGATAGTATCGTATGTCAAAAGATTCAATACATGAGCAGATTCGAATGCCGAAAAACAATGCAGTTTGCAACAATTACGTTAACGACGCGATTTTCAACAGTCCCATCAACTGCGACTGAGATTCAAAATAAAATTTCTTTCATCCGAATTTTTTTAGCAATGCAATCAACGACTATATTTAGCAACGTTTCCATTCGTGCTACTCACTTTCAACATTTTTAGTAGCTTGCCGGAGTTTCTGTCGTTTTTTTAATTCTTCGGTGGCTGTAAACATCAAAAGAGAATAATACCGATCAACCTCAGGATTCAACAATGGACGGCAGCGATGTCTGTATTGTCTCAATTTTACGTCGTTTTCTGTAGCGCTATGATTTTCGAATAATCTCATGCAATTTTATTTTATTATTGAATTAATCGTAAAATCTCTCAAATTTTAAATGGATTTGGATAATACAGATTCTTCAGTGGCGTTCGATCAAGTTAAGCCTGCGAATGAATTTATTTGGGGGCGCATTGAGGTCAATTCCATACAGTTTTAAGACGAGCAACTAACAACAGCGCCCATCAAGCGAGAAAAGCTAGGGAAAGTGGGCACACAGCACAAGTGTAACGGTTGTAACCTATCTGTCGCTCTAAGTTACTGTAGCAACCTCCATGATTATTTCAGTGAGTTCTTGATGGCTGGCTGCCGCCTGGTGGGATGGGCGCAATGCCAGTTTAGCTTACCCTCGCGTTCGCTCAAGAAACAGAAAAACGGATAGGCCTAAATATGCGTAAATAGGGCCTATCCTTTAGCTTACCCTGCACCCAGACAAGCATGCGTGAGATGATACTGCATCGTAGCCTAATCGTAATCTCCAAATTTTTAAAGCCCCACTCTAAAACCAATCACAGGGCATCAGCTTATTCACGAGATCAAGTCAGCAGTTAATTATCCAAGAAGAGTAGCCTACGTATGCCTAGGCATAGGGGCAGGCCTACTGGATCCGAGATTTCAGCAGTGGGGGAACAAGATTTTACTTCAGCCCCTATACAATCCACCATAGGCCTATGATTATTTCAGTCAGTTTCTGCATGGTAAGACTCCCCAACGTCGGACGTGGGGAAGTGCTTATATAATTAAGTTCCGTTGGAGAACTTGAGATGTGGGGCGCGGTGGTAGGCCTATAGTGGGCAGGGCCGGATTAAGTAATGTGGAGGCCCTGTTCTGGAAATTTTTGTGGGGGCACTGTCCGGGAAATTTTTGCGGAAATTTTTTTTAGTCGGGGAAAAGAAATAATTTTTGGAAAAATCATACCATTTCATCCGCCAAAAAGTTGATGACCTTTTTTTAGTCATCTTACCAAAAGATTTTCCGGAAAATAGTCGTTTCGTCGAAATTTCCCTCAAAGATTTCTTTCCCCCATTTTGTGGGAGCCCCCCTAAAGTGTCGAAAGTGTGGGGGGCCCTGTTCGGCCGAACATGTTGAACATGCCTAAATCCGGCCCTGATAGTGGGTATGTTCGTCGCCTTGCAGCCGGAGAGTTGCAGCTTCCAATCCACCTCAAGTCGCCGCTTAGGGAGCTTGGGCACTCGGAATTGCTCAGCGCTTTGGGGTGAAACTCCGACGCAGTGTCCGCGCTGTAGTCGGGAGCGCCTCTGAGTAGAGAGATTGAAGTGGCGCTACACGAAGTTCGCATACGAAGACTTGTGACAAGAGGTCGAGAGAGAGAGGTCGAGAGAGAGAGAGAGATGGAGGGAGGTATGGAGGTAGGGAGAGGGAGGGAGGTAGGAGGGAGGGAGGGAGAAAGGCAGGGAGGGAGAGAGGGAGGGAAAGAGAGAATACATGTATTCACCACCCTAGGCCAAAAATTTTAGCCCTCCCTTTTGAAAATTTCTGTATCCGCCCTTGGCTGCATGGGGCTTTTGTAGTACCAGTGAGTAGGCCTAGGCAATATACTATTGTAAGTTTGGGATCGGAATTTGAAATGGATTCGTTTCTTGATTGTTAACCAATGGATCGAGTGGCTTCAGGAGTGGTATGATGTTATGATGTTTGGGTTCTGGTGATCAGTGTAGCCTAGGTAGAATATATATACTGAATTTTGGATGAGTTGCAAAGGATTCACGGATGAGGAAAAATGCAGTGCTTATAGTAGGCCTACAATTGATGCAATAGTTGTGGAAGCAGTTTCAAGTTCAGAACGGGGTCACGCATAGGCATGCATACGCAAGGAGCATGAGCGGAGCTAGACTTGGTCTAGGCTACAAGTTGCGGGGGACAAACGAGTGGCCGAAGGAAGGATGCTAATTTTTGGGCGGGCGAACGGCCGAGTAGCCAAAGAAGCTATCCATTTTTCGCCGGCCAAAATTTACGACGACCATTTTTTAGTTGTTTCGTCGAAATTTTCGGGAAAATATTATAGGCTACCATATTTTCCGTGTAAAAAATCTTATGACCTTTTTTAGTCCTCCAGTCTTAATTTTGATCGAAGATCTCGTACTGGGACTTAAGTATTGGGAGACAAATGCATGGACGGTCCCCCACAACCCAAACATTGAGGGGTCCGTCCTCTTGTCTACCCTAGCTAGGTCTCCGACCATGAGCTGGAGAGTTGGAGATGCACGTGGTTCATGGATGCGGCGGAGGTCATGCATACGCAAGAAGCAGCTATATAGGAGTTTGAGATGTGGTTTGAGAACTTAACCCTTTAGGCCTACCAGTTCATTTTTAAATTTTAAGGCCGTTTTCAGCGGATATTCTCGGGGCAAACGCGTAAAGCAGAGGTTCTCAACCTTTTTTCGCACGCGACACACCTAAACTTGCAACCAAATTTCGCGACACACCATGCGAATATCATTAAAAAATTAAATTAATCCTAAGCCAGCTTAGCCTATATAGTATATATTTGAAATTTTTACAAATTTCAATGAAGGAAAAATTAATGTTGACACTGAATGCTTTCTAGTTTTTAATTATTCTAAAATTCCAAATTCTGCTGATCGAAATTTACGATTCTAGGTCGTTTTATGACTATGCGTTAATTGTTTGACCTAACAGTTAATGGAATTTTTGTTCCTGGATTTTCCTTGGATCATAGTAAGAGGAGGATACACAGGCGTTGTGAATGCAACACGTAGCCTGCAATAGTGCAATAGCGTAGCAATCTAGCCAGACGAGCCTGAAGACTTTAAGCTTGTGTTCTTATCCGTTAACGAGATTAACGAATGAAAATAGTCAAATAAAACTGTTTTAAATATAAAAAAGAGCATGAAATATTATAAATTATAATTCATAGTCCAAACCACTCTAATAGCTCAATGCAAAACAAGAAAACATGGGATAAGGGTAGATAAACACTACCGAAACTAAACGCCCTTCAAAACGTCGAATTATTGTAACGGAAAATTGAGAACGTATGCTTTCAGGTAATTTTTTAGTTATAAAACTTGGGCCATTGGGACTTTTGGGTTCCTGGACTTTGTCCACCTTATTTATATGGTAGGCTAAATTGTCTCGTTGTGAATACGCAAACAGCTAAGATTGGTTTTAGAATCGCAAAATTTCTGTTTCTTTGTGATTATTTTTCTCATTATTTTCGAAGGTTACAGTATTGGGTAAAATTTTAATTCGGGACACACCAATTCTTTGCGACACACCTGTGACACACCATTTTTACGCGACACACCGCCGGTCTCTTCTCGACACACTAGTGTGTCGCGACACACCGGTTGAGAACCTCTGGCGTAAAGGATTAAGTGAGCTGTGAAATGAAAGGTAGCCCAACGCCAAGAGCCCATGGCAAGATTGCGAACAAGGACATTGGAGGAAGGCAGCCGCATAAGGTAGCCTATAGGAGATGAAGAGGCTATTTGACTAAATTGTGGTAATTGTTATCGAGTTTATCAAATAAATTTGAAATAGGCCTAATACACGAAAATGTGAAGAGTGCATACACTGCATAGGCATAAATCGGAAAAGACCCGGCAAAGGCAGTTCTTATAACTATTTTATAATGCCATTTTATTTACATTAGGCCTACATAATAAGGTCTAAGATAAATAATTATGTAATAGACTAAATAGAGTATAGCCTATAGGCCTACGTTAACTTTCCTTGAGCTTGTTTTAACTTTTTGTTTTTTAGTTCGTAGGCTATTTATGTGCGCTTAAAGCTTAGCCTATTATATTTATATGCAACTGAAAGCTATTTGCAAATACTTGTTTATTACGAATTGGTTCTGAAGATCATTACTACCTTTCAGATCATTTCTACGGTAGGCCTACCTCATTTCTTTCTCTTCTTAAGACTGTCTTATTCGAGCGGGGTTGGACTGGGAGCGCTTCTGAGTAGCAACCTTAAAGGAGCGCTATATCAAATCTCAGTAAATAAATAAATACTAGAATAAAAACGCAGCCGTCCTTGCCTATATTTTTACGTCACGCGTTGTCATGGCAGCGGAATATTATTATTACGTCATCCGTACTTGATAAAGATCCTCTAAAAAGAAAATTGGACGTTTGAAGATTCCGATTTCTAAGAAGAATTCAAGATTCTCGCCGACTTTTTCGAACCTAATTCGAAGAAAAGATGCCTCAAGTACGTATTCAGATGTAATAGCTAACGTAGAACTACATAAGTTACAATTTAGATGATTTCTAAGCCAACTAGGGCCTAGACCAGATTAGCCTACTGGCCAGAAAAGAAAAGCGCAGCCTTCCTTATTGAAGAAGCTGTTATGAGTCTCGTTGTAGCGATAATGGTTGTCATGGTGATAAAATTACGAAATTCAACGAATTAATCAGTTAAATTTGATGATTTCGACGACGATGATGATGTTGTTGTTGATGATGATGGTGATGACGACGAGACGACGACGATGATGATGACGATGATGATAAAATTCGAAGTGGTAATATATAAAAATAATAAGACATCGTGGAGGAATATAATTTTATGATTGACGGTATAATGACCGTTTGTAGATGAAGGCTACCGTAGTCGCAGGAAGATGTGCCGCACTTGTCATCATCATCAGATCTGACGGAGGAGGATCGATCATCAAAACCAGAACCCCACTCAGGTGATATGATGACCGTCGGACGGCAGTCACAGAATGATCTCAACGTCTTCGAATTCAACTGAACTTTACGGCAGTGTTGACCTGACATCGGCGATCAGCATCTACCTGCGAAGGTCTGTACATTGTGTACAATGTGTACACCATGCTCCTCTGTTTTGTTGATCTCGACTTTCTGCTGTAACTTGACTTTCGTGCACTGGAAATCCCCCTTTTCATGAAACCCCGGGCCACCCGATCCACGATCCTTCCCTTCCAGTTTTCCAATTCCAATTCCCCTTCCAATTCCCCTTCCAATTCCAATTCCTTTTCCAATTCCCCTTCCAATTTCAATTCCAATTCCCCTTCCAATTCCAATTCCAATTCCAATTCCAGTTCCAATTCCCCTTCCAATTCCCCTTCCAATTCCCCTTCCAATTCCAATTCCAATTCCCCTTCCAATTCCCCTTCCAATTTCAATTCCAATTCCCCTTCCAATTCCAATTCCAATTCCAATTCCCCTTCCAATTCCCCTTCCAATTCCCCTTCCAATTCCCCTTCCAATTCCAATTCCCCTTCCAATTCCCCTTCCAATTCCCCTTCCAATTTCAATTCCAATTCCCCTTCCAATTCCCCTTCCAATTCCAATTCCATCTCCAATTCCCTTTCCAATTCCCCTTCCAATTCCAATTCCAATTCCAATTCCAATTCCCCTTCCAATTCCCCTTCCAATTCCCCTTCCAATTCCAATTCCCCTTCCAATTCCCCTTCCAATTCCCCTTCCAATTCCAATTCCCCTTCCAATTCCCCTTCCAATTCCAATTCCCCTTCCAATTCCCCTTCCAATTCCCCTTCCAATTCCCCTTCCAATTCCAATTCCCCTTCCAATTCCCCTTCCAATTCCCCTTCCAATTCCAATTCCCCTTCCAATTCCAATTCCAATTCCCCTTCCAATTCCCCTTCCAATTCCCCTTCCAATTCCAATTCCCCTTCCAATTCCAATTCCCCTTCCAATTCCCCTTCCAATTCCCCTTCCAATTCCCCTTCCAATTCCCCTTCCAATTCCAATTCCTCTTCCAATTCCAATTCCAATTCCCCTTCCAATTCCCCTTCCTATTCCCCTTCCAATTCCAATTCCCCTTCCAATTCCCCTTCCAATTCCCCTTCCAATTCCAATTCCCCTTCCAATTCCCCTTCCAATTCCCCTTCCAATTCCAATTCCAATTCCCCTTCCAATTCCCCTTCCAATTCCCCTTCCAATTCCAATTCCTCTTCCAATTCCCCTTCCAATTCCAATTCCCCTTCCAATTCCCCTTCCAATTCCCCTTTCAATTCCCCTTCCAATTCCAATTCCCCTTCCAATTCCAATTCCAATTCCCCTTCCAATTCCAATTCCTCTTCCAATTTCCCTTCCAATTCCCCTTCCAATTCCCCTTCCAATTCCCCTTCCAATTCCCCTTCCAATTCCAATTCCCCTTCCAATTCCCCTTCCAATTTCAATTCCAATTCCCCTTCCAATTCCAATTCCAATTCCAATTCCCCTTTCAATTCCCCTTCCAATTCCAATTCCCCTTCCAATTCCAATTCCAATTCCTCTTCCAATTCCAATTCCCCTTCCAATTCCCCTTCCAATTCCCCTTCCAATTCCAATTCCATTTCCAATTCCATTTCCAATTCCCCTTCCAATTCCAATTCCCCTTCCAATTCCCCTTCCAATTCCAATTCCCCTTCCAATTCCTCTTCCAAATTCCCTTCCAATTCCAATTCCCCTTCCAATTCCCCTTCCAATTCCAATTCCAATTCCTCTTCCAATTCCCCTTCCAATTCCCCTTCCAATTCCCCTTCCAATTCCCCTTCCAATTCTCCTTCCAATTCCCCTTCCAATTCCAATTCCCCTTCCAATTCCAATTCCAATTCCAATTCCCCTTCCAATTCCCCTTCCAATTCCAATTCCCCTTCCAATTCCTTTTCCAATTCCCATTCCAATTCCCCTTCCAATTCCAATTCCTTTTCCAATTCCCCTTCCAATTCCCCTTCCAATTCCAATTCCCCTTCCAATTCCCCTTCCAATTCCCCTTCCAATTCCAATTCCCCTTCCAATTCTCCTTCCAATTCCCATTCCAAATCCCCTTCCAATTATCCTTCCAATTCCCCTTCCAATTTCCCTTCCAATTCCTCTTCCAATTCCAATTCCCCTTCCAATTCCCCTTCCAATTCCAATTCCAATTCCAATTCCAATTCCAATTCCCTTTCTCCTTCCAATTCCAATTCCAATTCCAATTCCAATTCCCTTTCTCCTTCCAATTCCAATTCCAATTCCAATTCCAATTCCAATTCCCCTTCCAATTCCAATTCCAATTCCCCTTCCCTCTGCCTCTGCCTCTGCCTCTGCCTCTGCCTCTGCCTCTGCCTCTGCCTCTGCCTCTGCCTCTGCCTCTGCCTCTGCCTCTGCCTCTGCCTCTGCCTCTGCCTCTGCCTCTGCCTCTGCCTCTGCCTCTGCCTCTGCCTCTGCCTCTGCCTTTGCCTTTCCCTTGGGAGAGGGAGGCGGAGGCGGAAGCGGAAGCGGAGGCGGAAGCGGAAGCGGAGGCGGAGGCGGAGGCGGAAGCGGAAGCGGAGGCGGAGGCGGAGGCGGAGGCGAAGGCGTAAGCGGAGGCGGAGGCGGAGGCGGAGGCGGAGGCGGAGGCGGAGGCGGAGGCGGAGGCGGAGGCGGAGGCGGAGGCGGAGGCGGATGAGGAGGCGGATGAGGAGGCGGATGAGGAGGCGGATGAGGAGGCGGATGAGGAGGCGGAGGCGGAGGCGGAGGCGGAGGCGGAGGCGGAGGCGGAGGCGGAGGCGGAGGCGGAGGCGGAGGCGGAGGCGGAGGCGGATGAGGAGGCGGAGGCGGATGAGGAGGCGGAGGCGGAGGCGGAGGCGGAGGCGGAGGCGGAGGCGGAGGCGGAGGCGGAGGCGGAGGCGGATGAGGAGGCGGAGGCGGAGGAGGAGGCGGAGGCGGAGGCGGAGGCGGAGGCGGAGGCGGAGGCGGAGGCGGAGGCGGAGGCGGATGAGGAGGCGGAGGCGGAGGCGGAGGCGGAGGCGGAGGCGGAGGCGGAGGCGGAGGCGGAGGCGGAGGCGGAGGCGGAGGCGGATGAGGAGGCGGAGGCGGAGGCGGAGGCGGAGGCGGAGGCGGAGGCGGATGAGGAGGCGGAGGCGGAGGCGGAGGCGGAGGCGGAGGCGGAGGCGGAGGCGGAGGCGGAGGCGGAGGCGGTGGCGGAGGCGGAGGCGGAGGCGGAGGCGGAGGCGGAGGCGGAGGCGGATGAGGAGGCGGAGGCGGATCTCTGTCTCTCCTCTCTTTCTTCACCCAGTCCCACACTCGTTTCGTTTGTTTCTCGCTTTTTTCTCTCTGTTGTTTTCTGCAGCTTACTTGTGAAGATGGAATTCACAATTTACTACTCGCTGCCCATTCGCGATTCGCGTTGAGATGACAGAGGATGAACGCGGTCTTTCATCGCAGAAAGAGGTATTATGACTCGGCTAACAGTAGATATCTAAACGAGTTAGCTTCGCCTCTGTGACTGCCTTTGTTTCTGTATCTGTCTCTGTTTCTGTTTCTGTCTGTCTCTGTCTCTCTCTGTGTCTGTTTGTCTGTCTGCCAACCTGCCTGTTTGTCTCTCTCTGTGTCTGTCTGTCTGTTTGTATTTGTTAATGTTCTCTTCATGTCTGGTTGATTTTCTTAATGTCCCCATATGCCTCTCCCTCTCTGTATCGCGCAGTGTTTTCGTCTTCTGCCTGTCTTTCTGTCTTTCGTTTTACGTTCGTTCGCTCGTCCGTTTGCTTGTCTCTGCATACACATCTGGATATTTGAAATTGATAGATTAAATTGTTGTTGTTGTTGTTGTTGTTGTTGTTGCTGCTGCTGCTGCTGCTGCTGCTGCTGTCGATGATGGTGACGGTTATGATGGTGACATTGATGATGGTGATGGTGGTATGTTGACGGTGACGAAGATGCAGAGGCTGAGAAGTTCGAGAAAATTCTCAAGGTCCGTTTACTCTATGTGTCTCTCTCTTTATGTCTCACTATTTCTCTGTATCTCTGTATCTCTGTCTCTATCTATCTGTCTGCCTGTCTAGTCTGTCTGTCTGTCTGTCTCACTCTCTGTTGCTCTTCGGTTGTTTTTTTTCTCTCTGTCTCTCTCTGTCTCTCTGTCTGTCTGTCTGTCTCTCTCTCTCTCTCTCTCTCGTCAGTCTGTAGTATGTTTCTGTCTCAGGCTGTCTGTCTGTTTTTTCTTTCACTATCTCTCTGTCTGTCTCTTCTGTTTTATCTGTCTGTCTGTTTGTCTGTCTGTTTGTCTGTCTGTCTTTTTGTTTGTCTTTGTCTGTATACGCAGCCTACCTGAATGAACGATGTATTCTTATAATTATGTGCGCATGCTTCTTGTATTTGTTTGCGTTCATGAGAACAATCAGAGACGAGCGAGGATCCCGAGGAAGAAGAAGAAGAGAAAGAAGGAAGAGGACAATGCGAGGGCTTTTCATGGATGTGTTGCTAGCCGTCAGCACACAATGCCACACATGTCGTCGATCAGACTTATAGACTCTGTAATAATTATAATGATGAGAAACCTAATGAGACTCTTCTAGCTTTCACGAGGCAAATATTTCTGTTTTTGGGTCTGACGCTAGTCATCCATGTAATAATGTCAAATAAACTTTTGAAAACATGTTTGAAGTTTGTGGTTTACTATCGAGCGAATGGAGATTTCTGCGTCTGCAATGGCTAGGGTGTAACGTAGCATCAAATATTGCTTCGAACCTATTGTTTTAGAAAAAACAGTTCTTAGTAGGCCTATGTTTGCCTGCTTACCTTAGACCTTAGTCCTTCCCGTGCAGGACTGCACATCGAGCAACGCAACTTCTCCATTCTCCTCTGCCCATCGCCACCTCTACGGCGTCCTCCCCACATCATCTTCATAATTCGACTGCTACAAACTTTAACTTATTATTTTTCATGTAATTATCTAGTAGCCTGCTTGTCCACTGCATCCAATTTGTTCAGCAG
>OX243820.1:2767031-2809531 GCA_945859605.1 Lumbricus rubellus | reverse complement strand
CGGAGAAAGCTAATTAAGATCAGAGGGGCATTAATATTAACGACTCTTCCCTATAATAGGTGTCTGACGAGGCGCGATATTACTATTCTGGCTGATGCAAGAACGAAGGAAAGAACGAATGAATGCTGGAATGACTGCCAAGGCCGTAGACAGGGGGGTGTTTTGGGTGTTTGAACACCCCCCGAAATAGAAAATGCAGAAAAAATCTATTGCATTTTGTAGATCGTGATGCAAAAAAACATGAAAAAGCCATGAAAACACCCCCCCCGAAATGAAACAATAGATTAAATTTCGATCAGAAAATATCAGAAAAATTGAAGTTAACGACTTTAAAAAAAGGTCATCAGAAATTTGGCTGATAAAAATGGAAATTTTTCAGGAAATTCAGCCTCCCCAAAAATTAAATCCTGGCCGCCACTGAAAACACCCCCGAAATAAAATCCTGGCTACGGCCTTGATGACTGCAAAGGAAGATGAAGCTGATGAAGATGATGAAAGCTGACAAACGCATCAAACGTTTCCCATCCACTTTTCCCTCGATCTAACTGTAGATGAAATTGATTTGGAATGGATTAGGATAGATAGTTCGAAGGTCTTCCGGAAAAAAGGATGCATGGCTCTCAACAAAAATGAATTCATACATCACACGCTGGAAAGGGGCGTTCAACGAGAAAGCGAGACAGACAGAGACAGAGACGGGGACGAAGACAGAGACAAAGGTCGAGAGCGGATGTGATAATTGGGTAAGAGACATCAAAGAGGTACTTTACGAGAGAAGAGAGTGTGTCGGTTCGGGAGTGCATTGCTAATCAGAAGACGAGAAGATTAAATTACAAAGACAGACAGACAGACAAACGACAGACAGACAGACAGATAGACCGACCGACAGACAGACAGACAGACAGGCAGACAGACAGACAGACAGACAGACAAACAAACAAACAGGCAGACATACAGGCAGACAGACACAGACAGACAGACAGACAGACAGACAGGCAGGCAGACAGACAGACAGGCAGACAGGCAGACAGACAGACAGGCAGACAGACAGACAGGCACACAGACAGACAGACAGAGCATTCAGAATAGTCACAGTTAGCATGTCATCACAGCAAAGAGACACGAGCAGTGAGCACATCCCACCAATAATCAACACAACTTTATTTTACCAATTTAAACTGTGAATAATAAATTGCATGGACTACATTTAATATATATATATTATATATATATATATATATCATGGACTGCATTTAATATATATATTACATATATATACACATATATATATAATATTTAGACTGTATACGTTATGCACATTTTTAATTACCTCTCCCCCATCAGTTCGCTCCGCCATCCTCTCTGGTTTTCTCAGGGCTGTTTTTAAAGAATTTTTAGAACTGCACAACTCCTTCTTTCCTTTCCCATCATCCATGGTAAATTACTTCCAATCGGAGCAGGGGCGCAACCAGAAAATTTTCCTGGAGGGTGCTCAGAATTTTTATTGTAAACGCCGAAGATGCAAAGCAGCGAGTACCGAGGGTAGGCCTGCGAGGTCAATACTGGGGCCTGGGGAGCGTCGTAAGCTTTCCCCCAGCGGGGTCTGGGGCGCAGCCCCAGAAACCAACGTATTTTTTAAAACTTTTGACATCAGCTAGAGCGCGTTTCAGGCTCTTGTTTGACAGATGTAGGCCTATCTATAGGCAAGCTAGTCATGAACACTTCTGAAAAGCATGGTTTAGGACTTCAAAAATGCCCTTTTCGATTTGTTTAGATATGACAAATGTCTTGGCGGAATTAATAACAAGTGTTTACTCTAGCCCCTCCGCCCCCCCCCCCCCCCCAATAACCAGTGTTTTATCAAGTCCCTTCTGTGGGAATCGAGGTTTTTTTATAGTGAAAATTGAGCATCCGACGAAATATCTCCACAGCACGTGGCGCTGAGAGGGTAGTAGCTTTGGGAGGTGATGTGCCCCTTCACATCAGAAAGTTTCTAATTTCCACACTGCAATGGCAGCATTTTAAGCTGTCGTCTAAAGCAAAAATTGCTAGCCTATATATACTATTTTTCAGTGCTGATAGGAGTGGTTTAATCTTCAACGAATATGCTCACAATTATAAAAAAAAATTGAGTTTCCACGTTTATTATGCTACCATTTTAAGATGTCAACTTAGCAAAATAGCTCTATTAATTCAGTGCTGATAAAAAAAGAGTGATTTCAGATTTCAACATAGGCCTAGCAGGGAAAGGGGTTTGAGTAGGGGGACGGGCTTCCTCCTCAGCACAGAATTTTTATTTCCACACTGCAGTAGTATCATTTTAGGCCGTCATTTTAACGAAATTTAGCATATCATTGCTGAAAGACATGGTGTAAGACTTCAATGCCACTCTCCATTGCTTAATTTTTTAATTTCCATACTTTAATGGTAGGCCTTTAAGCTGTCATCTTAATACAATTGCTCATTTTCAATGCTGATAGTCATAGATTTTATAAATTTTAAATTTAGCCTACTTTAAAATTTTAGAGCGTTGCCTCGCAATTACTTAAAATTTTTTGATTTGCACAATGCACAGTGCACCGTGACTTTTAAAGCTGTCATTTTTACAAACAAACTCATGATTTTAGTGCTCAGAGACG
The DNA here is from genome assembly GCA_945859605.1 of Lumbricus rubellus. NCBI lineage: Eukaryota > Metazoa > Annelida > Clitellata > Crassiclitellata > Lumbricidae > Lumbricus > Lumbricus rubellus. The sequence continues at coordinate 2,806,892 of OX243820.1, read as the reverse complement.
TTATAATTATAAGATTTCAATTAATGCCCCTAGCTTCCATCGTAGAAGAATTTTTATTTACACATGCTGTAATGACAGCATTTTAGCTTGTTGTCGTAACAAAATTGTTCATTATGGATAAACAGTGGATTACACTGCAGAAATTTATAATAATATTCATGAAATATTTATGACATATTGGGGATATAAGTATCTCCGCCCCCTTACCACAAACTTTGGGGGTTTAAAACTTCAGAAGTTCAGACTGTTGCGACTGTTGCCTCACAGGTTACTTAGGCTACTTCTTCCCCATCGCCCTAAATATCCGCCATGACAGTAAGTTGTGCACATTATAATATAGGCCTAGTTACCCTAGTATGAAATAAGATCATGGTAGGCCTATTATATGGCAGTTTATGTAATTCAATCTAATAAACAGCAACTAAAAACTACTATCATTTTGTCAAATATTCTGGGTGAAAAATCATTTTTGGACGCTTTCGCCGCAGAAAATGTCTAAATCAAACATAGCTGACTTTATATATTTGAAGGAAAACAATAACTATAGGCCCAAATAAAATAGCACACACGGTACTATCAATTAAGTCGTAACATAATAAATTGGTGAGACACTGTAATGTAAAGGCACAGGCGTATCGCTATTAATGCTTAGCCTATAATTGATCACTAGACAAATTCTCGAGACCAAAACAAACTCAGGTAGAACAGCTAAACACTGAAATCTAGTGCTTTATGAACCACGAATTTGACTAAGATTATAATACAGAAAATTGAAGGAACTTGCTTGATTGTGTACCGATAATCTGAAAGACTGAAATGCTGAAAGATCCCCTACCCCCCCACCCTCACCCACAAAAAACTCATCGGATTTGGAAAAATTGCGTGGGTCACCTTTTGAGCCCTGGGGGGTGCTCAAGCACCCCCAAGCACCCCCCTAGGTGCGCCACTGAATCGGAGGCCTGTGACATTTTTTGCAAGTTTTAACTGTACAGAAGTGCTTCTATAACTGCACAAATCCATTTAGAACTGCACATTTTGTGTACAACTGTACGTTAAAAAGGCCCTGTGTTTTACTTAGCCTTTCCTCATCTTTTCTCGCCTCAAAACCTAAATTTTTCTCTCGGGGTCGCGTGCACTCTCAAGCGCATCTGAAAGGCTTTTGCTGAGAGAAGAAGCACTTTACAAATAGTCAACTACAATGCAATACACGAAAACATATAGCAAGGATAATTGGGCACTTTGTCTTTCAGAGGGCGACACTAAGACCATAACTTCCGAGTCGTGGACTGGTTCTAAATGCGAGACCATAAAAATGTCTCTCATGCGACACGTGTATCCATAGATCTTCTCAGCTTTTATGTAGCGCAATAACGTTTGGTTATATGGACGCTCTTAACTCGTCTTCCTATACGTGGATAGAAAAGCGAAGTTGCAATGGGCAACTGGATATGGTGACCTTGTACGGATTCTGACCCCATACCTACCATTAGAGTTTTTCGGGGATTGGGGTCGGGGCGTGTAACGAAATTTCACAGGCAACGTCGGTTATCCCTGCAGATGGGTGGGGGCTGGGTGGGGCTAAGAGGGCATTGATTGTGGTGGGGTTGGAGGGCGGGGTGGGGTGGAATGCAATAAACCGAATTTTTCGGACAACGCCGGCTACCCCAGAGGAATGGGGTTACGTGCAAGATATTCTAAGAACCTTGGGTTACGTGGGAATGAGGTAAGTTTGATGGACGGGTGGGGCGAGTAGGGTGGGTCGAAAACTGAAATTTCTCGTGAAACACCGCGTGCCTCAGCTAGTATATGCATATTTGAAGAGAGACTAGGTTGAATAGGAAGCCATAAACACAGACGGGCACAGACAAACAGACAGACAGACAAACAGACAGACAAAGGGTCTTGGCGCAGTCGTTCTAATTGGATGGAGTGGAGGGGTGCTATCGTTGAGATGTCATGGCATTGAGAGAAATCGTCAGATATGCTGGAGTGATGATGATGAATTCATCCTCATTATTTTTGTCATTATTAGTTCTCTACCCACATCGATGCATGAAAGCGAATCCGTTCCAGCAACGACGATGATCTCGTTCATGCAGTGACAGGTATCCTCCTACAGAGTGTCAGCAGCAACGAGTCTCCAAGACAGACAGACAGACAGGCAGACACATATATACGTACAGACAGACAAGACAGACAAGACATACAAGACAGACAGATAGATACGGACAGACAGACAAGACAGACAGACAGACATACAAGACACACAGATAGATACGGGCATACAGACAAGACAGACAGTGCAGACAATACATACACACACAGACGGACACATAGAAATGGACAGACATACAGACAGACAGATAGATAGACACATAGAAACGGACAGACACGCGAATACATTTTTATTATTTTGTATACATGTATATGTGAGAATTTATAAAGCGTCTCTCACAGTCTTAGCTGGTGTGTACACTGTAGCCTATAATAGGTGTGAATGTTCATATGCGTGAGCAGGTGCATGTGTGTGTGTTTGCATGTGTGTGTTTGTATGTGTGTGTATGCATGTGTGTACATATATGTGTACTTTGTGTAGGCTATGTTTTCATTTGTGAAGCATGGTGTGTGAAATGCGATCTATAAAATATGCAAAGCGTTGGGAAATTTATGGTTCCAACTCACTGGCACATATGTCCGGCAAACAAACTGAATTATGCATGCTTCTGTATGCCTGTCTGTTTGCTTGTTTGTCTGTTTGCTTGTTTGTCTGTTTGCTTGTTTGTCTGTATTTGTTTCTGGCTGTATTTGTCTGTCGGTCTGTTTTGTGTGGCTAACCGTGTGTCTTTCTGTCTGTCTGTAATCACCATATACCATTTTATTCTATTTCCATTCCTTTTCATCTTAGTCGTCGTCGCCACATTCATCATCATCATCATCGTCGTCGTCCTCCTCCTCCTCCTCCTCATCATCATCATCATCACCGTCGTCGTCGCCGCCGCGGTCGTCGTCGTCATCATCATCATATCATCATCGTCGTCGTCGTCGTCATCATCATCATAATCATCATCGTCGTCGTCGTCGTCATCATCATCATAATCATCATCGTCGTCGTCGTCGTCATCATCATCATATCATCATCATCATCGTCGTCGTCGTCATCATCATCATAATCATCATCGTCGTCGTCGTCATCATCATAATCATCATCGTCGTCGTCGTCGTCATCATCATCACCATCCTCATCATCATCGTCATCGTCGTCGTCCTCCTCCTCCTCCTCCTCATCATCATCATCATCACCGTCGTCGTCGCCGCCGCGGTCGTCGTCGTCATCATTATCATCATCATCATCATCATCATCATCATCATCATCATCATCATCATCATCATCATCATTATCATCATCATCATCATCATCATCATCGTCGTCGTTATCCTTATTACCATCATTGTCGTTGTTGAACCTACCCGCTCCAGCGTAGACCTGGCATCATCGCAACTGCTTCCGGCTTCAATCAGATCCACTTCCGGTATCTATACACCGTCGGACTTCCTCAATAAACTTGACTACCACAATAACAATTCTCTCCTCCGGTCAAAACCATCGACGCTCAATTACGACTTATACTGCTCCAGCATAATCATAATAATTATACCGAACGAAACCCAAAGCGACGACAACGACGGCGGATGCAATTAAAATCGTTGCAAAAGATATCCGTCTGGATGAAATCCGAGGGATCGGGATAGTCAGGTGGAAGACAACATGGAAAACTACTTCAGATCCGTTCTGTTGCTAGGACGCAATTCTTAGGATTCTTCTAGTCCTTGGCGTGTCTCCTTTGCAGCACATTTTCCATCGAAACCAACCAGAACTGTAATAGCAGACTCCAACTTTCTGTAGTGCTACTCTGTAATACAGCTAAGCGTTGGGCACCAGCTTATTCCGGAGCGTTGCGTCCCATCAGAGAGCGATGTCCAGTGGAGTAGTAGCTCGGCTGTCAGAGAGACCATGCAGAAGGATACGAGGTAGGCCTATAGAGCGGCTGGCATATGCGGAAAGTGTTCAGTGGTGGATGGTTTAGGGCAGGAGTAGCCTAATCAGCCAGATAAGCTTCAAGGAATGTCACTTCGTATTTAACCAAAATGCAGCGAGTTCTATATCGCCTTTTGTAGGTATACACTCACGCCGGTCATTTCTTGTCAACTACATGTCACAGCCGCCTCAATTAAAGTTGTAAACAGGTTGTCTTGCTTAGCACCCGTCGCTAGAGATGGTGGTCGTCCGAAGAACCATTTCATTGGTCCAACGCTCAAAAATTCATTGTAATTAGCGCAGGTCTTGATAAGAAGTTTACCATTCGGTGAGGTTGGTAAGCGTGAGGTTCAACACCTCAATTCCAAAATCTTTACGCAAACGCCAAACGCCAACAGTACTATTATACTCACTCAGGTAGAGAGCCGATTATTATTTTTTGCGTTCAGCGGTTTAGAGCATTTGACATCCGCCGGTATCAATCGGTGAGGCAAACACACGACGTCTCTCATCACGCAACGTAGGCCTACATGTATAGCCTAAGTTAAATTTCCAAAATTCTCAGCATCACGAAAAGCCATGTTGAGGAGCCCAGCTTAATCGCCGGCGCTATATCAAATCAAAATCCCATCTAAAGCCAGGCTGTTAAATATGTCCATTCAGGTGCCAGCGATGACATGGTCACAGAATCTTGTGGCAATCGGTGATGACAGAAACGAAAAGTGTCTGGTGGGACACGTTGCGGCCACAATAACGCCTCTCCTTGCTAGGTACTACATTCGCAACGGCGCAAGGATCCGTGTGCAATGCGTCCGACGTCAGGTTGTAGCTGTGCGCGGATCTTTATAGAGGCGGCGGACGACGACGACGACGTTTAGACGGATGCGATAAAGTCGAGACCTTAAGCGAGGAAAGCGATTGGAGGAACAGCAAACGCCGCTGGCCGGTTGTATAGCATTGGGGGGGGGGGGGAACGAGGGGAGAGAAAATCGAATGTGGAAGATGGTTGGAGAGGTGGAAAAGCGCAGGAGATGATGGGTGAAGTGGGAGAATATAATATAGAGAGACAGAGAAATTGTAGAGAAAAGAGGAGAGGTGAGGAGAGAAGAGGGCAGGAGAGGACAGGAGAGGAGAGAAGAGGCGAGGAGAGATGAGGATAGGAGAGGAGAGGAAAGGAAAGGAGATGAGAGAAGAAGAGGAAAGGAGATGAGAGAAGAGGCGAGGAGAGATGAGGATAGGAGAGGCGAGGAGAGAAAAGACGAGGAGAGGAGAGGAAAGGAAAGGAGATGAGAGAAGACGAGAAAGGAGATGAGAAAATAGGCGAGGAGAGGGAAGATGAGGAGAGGAGATGAGAGAAGAGGAGAGGTGAGGAAATAAGAAGAGAAGACAGCAGAGCAGAGTAGAGGAGGCAAGTGCAAAGATGAGCAAAAGAACGTGCAGAGAAGAGGAGAGGATACTGCTATGAAATTAAATGAAGACTGAAGAGAGAAAAGAATGAGAATAACAATGGAATTGAGAAGAGAGGAGATAACAAGAGAAGTCGACGGGAGGAAAGACGATGAGAAGATAGCAGACAGGATACAACGATCGGAAAAGCAAAGTAAAGAATAGGGCAAATAGAACAACTAGGGATAAAGAAGTATGAGGATGTTAAAAAATACCGAACGAGAGGATGTTTGAAATCTTTTGATTCGCAAACGCACACGGTCGAATTCAAGCGAAAATCCCTGCGGCATTACATTGTATGTATACAAAGGGAAGGAAGGGAAAAGCGGAAGGTATCAGGATAATAACGGGAAAGAGACGAGGACGGCGAAACCAGAAACCAAAGCAGGAAGACCTGGAAGAGGAAGAGAAATGGAAAGACCTGGAAGAGGAAGAAAAATGTGAAGAGGGATGGGAAGAGATGGAAAGAGGGATGTGGAGAGGGATGGAAAGAGGGATGGGATGAGAGATGGGAAGAGGGATGGGAAGACTTGAGGGCGGACGGTGAAAGGCGATCGAAGTGGACGAGTCATGATTACAATGTGTGTCGACAGACGTCTTCGATTGACGGGTACCCGCCCCCTCTCAAGCGCCTCGGGGCTATCGCTGTTCCGTGGTATACCCTACACTAGTGTCCGTTCGATGGAGGGGTCGTTGGGGCTGCTGCTGCTGCAATTGCATCCGCATCTGACGATGGCGAAGAGAGGAAAGATGGAGGAGATGGGGAGATGGGGGAGATGGGGGGGGAGTTGGGGAGATGGCGAATAGAGGAAAGATGGGGAAGATGAGAGGAGTTGGGGAGATGGGGTAGATGGGGAGAGAAGGGGGAAGATGGGGTAGATGGGGAGATGGGGGAAGATGGGGGAGATGGGGAGGATTGGAAAGGATGGGGTGGGTGGTGAACGCCGGAGGATGTTTGGAGAACGATTGTTGTCGGCTGCGGATGAAAAACGAAGTGTGAGGCTGATTCACAGTCTGTCTGTCTCTTTCTCTTCTGTTCTATGTCCGTCTCTGTCCTACTCTACTCTGTCTCTCTCACAGTCTCTCTCTGTCTGTGCCTCTGTCTCTGTCTCTCTCTGTCTGTCTGTCTGTCCTCTCTCTCTCTCTCTCTCTCTCTCTCTCTCTCTCTCTGAGAGAGACTGCCTCTCGCCCCTCTCTCTCTGTCACTGTCTGTCTTTCTATCTCTGTCTCTTCTTTGTGTCTCTGTATGTCTCTGCCTCTCTCTCTCTCTCTCTCTCTCTGCCTCTCACCCCCTCTCTCTCTCTATCTCGCTGTCTCTCTATCTGTCTGTCTGTCTGTCTGTCTCTTCCCGCCTATTATCTGCTCATTGATTTCCCTTCTAGCCAATTCTCTGTCCAGCAGGTTTCTCTTCCTGTCTATTCTCTACCCTTCTACTTCATCCCGTCACCTCTATAGACCAACTTCCTGCCTATCTCTTACCTCTTTTCGTCTATCCTCAAGGACATTCTGTCAATCAATTTACTCATCTCACATTATTCTCCAGCAGTCGTTTCCTATTCTCGTCTATTCTCCGTTCTTCCAACATTTCTCCAACCTTTCCTTTTTACTCAACTTATCCGTTCCCATCTCCTGTTTCACCCCACTCTCAATCAACTCCTATTATAGCCTAGGCCTATACTGTATCTAATCTCAAATTACTTTAACCATCTCTCCTCTGTTCTACCCTATTCTGTTCTATTCTCCCTTCTGTCTCCTTTCAAGGCCTCCGTCTCACAAGCAGTCTACGGTCGTATAGCACTGTAGTCAAATTCAGGAACAACATTGATGAACGGTATAGGAAACATAATTAGGCCTATATAGGCTGCGAGCACTTACAATAAAAATGACCGATTTCTCTTTTATCCTGCAAAGAAGGTGCTTCTTTTTTAAAGTCCATACCCCGCGCTGTCTCGTCCTACCCGTGCACACCCATAACCTCTCTTCTATTCCGATCACCGGAGCGTTTAATGTCTCGCTTCTACGAAAAGCTTTCCCACACCCACAGGTATAACTAAACCGGATTGTGTAGATTAATTGCGTCAAAGATTTTCTGCGGCACTTTCTTCGGACACGTTACTTACGTACGCCATACATGTCCAATTAGTGTAGCCTCGCTGGTTTTATTGAAATCCTGGTCGTTTGAGACGCATAAAAATTTGTGTCTTGGCACGGAAGTAAGAGTATAGCATAAGCTTATATGCTGTAAGACAAGAGAGCCGTTAGACCTAGTTGAGTTTGCGCTAGCAAACTTCTTCGTTGCGTGTTTGCGTTCTTCTAAATTTTATGGTTGCTGGAAATTACGGTGCAGATCACGTGATAGACGTGCTTTGTAGGCTGTTATTAGCATCCTTGTATTGCAGGCCGTCTGTTCTGTTAGTAGGCCTAGTTAAGATTTGAGATTTGTGTTCTTGTGAATCGTTTCAATCGCAGAACTGTAGCCTACACTGTAGAATGTAGAGTTGTAGACTAACCGGTTGCGGTCTGTCAACCGGATCGTTCACTAAAGGAATTATAAATTATAATAGGAAGCATTCGATCTATTATAGATAGGGCCTACTGGAATCGTTTCCAGGGGCTAAACTGGACCTGGAAAACAAGCAGGGTCTAACACCGCTCACCCTAGCAGCCAAGTTGCTCGAAAATTGACAATCAAGATTCTAGCTTCTACATAAGTTGAAATTTAGTATTTTTAATGTTAATATGCCTACTTAATTGTGTGCCAATGTGTGCTAAAGTCGTCGTTTAAGCGCCCATTCTTCTAAGTGCCATTAAACAGAAATGAAAGTTGTAATAACCAAGATTGGCTTAATTTTGGATCAATTAATTTCGGTTCCCTTTCGGATCAATCCTAATCGGATCAATCCTGCAATCCGAGGAAGTCCTTTGATCCAAAGTTTACAGGGTAAGGGTTAAAGCGGATAAACCTCGCCTGAATTTCTAACTCTAGGCTACATGCCACTCTGTTCTTTAAGAATTTGAAACTCCTATTTGGTAGTCATTGGGCTTCACAGTAACGTAGGCTACGGTACCTTAAGGAGGCGCTATGTGGGCCTAACACTTTCCATAATAGCAGCAATTTTAGAGTTACGGTTCCCTTTCGGTAGGTGTAGGAGGTTGAAACTTTCACATCAAGGAAGCCTTTAACAGCTTTCGGGGGGAAAACAAACAAAGCCCCAGGGCTTTTGTGCAAGCTGTCGGCAATCCAAATAAAACGCAGCAACGTAAACACACATCGCTTCAAGCACAAGAACAGAATCGGTCCATCGATCAATCAATCAATGAATCAATCAAGTCTGTGAAAAACGAGCCAATAATTCGCCGTTCGATCATCCGAAATTACTTCTGCCTCCAGCTGTCGACGCGTTTAATCCTCCTCTCACTCCGAACATACTCCCTGGACCGAGGACCGAGTGGTGTGCCGTCGAATCCGTTACACTTTTATTGCCCCGTGGGTGATCAGTGCGGATATCGGGAACACGCGGCCCTTAGATTGCGTATTACACGTCTCAGTGCGAGTTGCTATGCTTGTCACGGTATACAGATAATCACATTGGGTTAGATCATTTTGGACGATTTATTTGCGATATCACTTGGATCAAATTTATGTCAGTCTTCTGCTTGCATTTGAAGAATTGAAGTCCATCTCCTTCACATGCTGGTTTATCTAATATTATCCTACATGATCTTCTAATTTAATAGGCGATTAGATCTGTTGCATAGCTGAGCTTCATCGCTTTTCTAAGTTTTTTCTTCTTAAAATAGTTCAACACAATTAATGGCAACATACGCAATAAGGCCTACTACATAGGCTTACCACATGCATGGCTGCACACAATCATACATAAGCCCTACCTACAATACAATACATAGCATATGCATGCATAATTTCATATAGGCCTTGCCTAATATCATCATATCATATGCATGCATAGTTTGCATACGCTCTGTATACACATGCATGCATGGATAATGCATAGGCTACATACTGTAACATACATGTACATAGGGCATCTATAGGCTCGCATGAAAACATACATAATATATTTAAAATTATATATATATATATATTTATTTTATAGACTATGCACGATATACATACATACATACATACATGCATACATATTTTATGCTCCTATGTATACATATATACATACATAGGACTACATACGTACGCCATGCAACATCAAAAGAGGCACGCCTTCTGATAAGTTGTTTTTCAACTATAAAAATTATGTGTCCTATGAAGTCTTGTTCAAATTTATTTATAATGGTCACTGAGACTTAATAAGGCACGCTCGTTAACTTAAATATGAATATAGCCTACCCCTGCAAATAACAGAATCCTTATTTATTTACTTGATTAAAACTCTTGTTTGGGTTAACCCGCTCGCTGGATCGACCAACCAATCTGTATCATCTGTGTTCATCAAGACTCGAGCTCACGCCGAACCTTCTACGCTTAAACTCCTATAATAATTCACGACCGTAAAAGCTTCTAAACAGTTACGCAAATTTGCGCAAATGGTTTCCGAAACAAACACAAAACGACGGAAATCCCATCGTATCGATCAACGAATTTCAATCTATTTCGTACACGGGCGATAATGCAGTAGCCCAATCATGCCTCGCGGCCAAATTTTATTTCCGCAAGGATTACGGAACACACAAGAGCTGCCTGATGAGAGAGAGTCGTCTGCTGGCTACAGTACTGCCATCTATCGGTTGCTGTCTTTCGTGACGGGTCGCTCTGGGGTGTCATCGGCTAATGGCCCTGCCGTGGTGACACTGGACGACAACCAGTGAACGAAATAATCAGATTATTCAATGAAACGGCGTCGGAAACTGGACGGCTGGACCATTAGGCGATCGATACGGGATTATATGATTAAAGATGTCGTCTGCGGCGCGTGCACAGTAAGTGGCGGAGGGTGGGAGAACGTCTGAAGTGGAAGAAGAGCCATTGGAGCACGCGAGGGACGTGTGGGTCATGGAGTTAGACATTGAGAGACAGCGACACACACAAGCATGCAAAGACACGCACACAGACACACTTGCAAAGAGATTTCAATACGGACACAAACTTGCCGACTTGGTATATTGGTATATATTGGTCGACCAAAAGATACAGACAGAACAATTAGAAAGGCATACGCAGGCGGACAGAGTGGTAGTCAGACAAACCAGACACAGAGCTAGAATGACAGAAAAGATGACAGAGAGACACATGCAGTCAGCCAGCTAGACAAATGGAGAGACCAGAGATATTTGCAGAAGGACACATTTGTTGATAAACAGACAGACAGACAGACAGACAGACAGACAGACAGACAGACAGACACACACACACACACACACACACAGACACACAGACACACAGACACACAGACACACAGACACACAGACAAGCAGACATACACACAGGTAGACAGACACACAGGTAGACAGACACACAGGCAGCCAGATTCACATACATAGGGCCTACAATTTACATGCATTATGCATACTTGCGTCCAAGCAGACAGGCAATGATAGCCACAGAATTTGAAGAACATCAGACGCTTTGTATTGACGCCAAGACTGAATAGGATGGAACACCTTGAGGGTGAGGAGGGTGAAGGAGGGTGCGCAGTAGGATGACATCTCAGTCACGGAACGAGATGGAGAGATATAGAAGGAATAGGAGACGAAGGTTGGGATACGACAAAGCGTGGATGGATAGGTACTGTCCTGGCGATGAGAAAAAGTCAACACATCGCAATATATTATTTTGTTCGGAGTAGCTGGCCAAACAATTGTTTGATCGCCATTTGATTTCGCCAGGCGTCGGCACACGCGTGAAAATATAAAGGCGCTATATAATTGTCCAGTCGGTGGCATCGATCCGCTATGACCTCTAGAGGACACTCTTATTATTCACTATGGTTCTCATCATCATCATCGCCATCATCGTCGTCGTCGTCGTCGTCATCGTCATCATCATCGTCGTCGTCATCGTCATCATCATCATCATCATCATCATCATCATCATCATCATCATCATCATCATCATCATCATCATCATCATCATCATCATCATCATCATCATCATCATCATCATCATCATCATCATCATCATCATCATCATCATCATCATCATCATCATCCTCAGTTCCTGATGCCAGCAGCCACTCTGGTGGAGATGGGTTCGAATAATGACCTCCAATCACCTCGGTGATTTGTCAAGTGCATTGCTCCTCTTGTTGCTAGTTAGTCCAAGACTTAGTGACTCTATCCTGCGTACGGTAGTCCTGCGCCATAGTCTGCAGCTCTTGTTATTTTTCATTATTTTGAATGTTGCATGTACATGTTTCGTGCACGGTGTGGATTTCGGCCAACTGGTACTCTTTTATTTTTCTCTACACTTGAGCGCCTCTGAATGGTCATTCTGCAGCTTATTGACAAGCACTGCTCCTCTCCTCTCATCTCTTCTACTCTACTCCTACATGTACTAGGCTACTCCTATACTTCTACTCCTACTTCTACTCCTATTTCTATATACTCTGCTCTGCTCTACTCTACTCCCTGCAGTGCTCTCGATCGTCTCCTCTCCTCTCCTCTCCTCTCCTCTCCTCTCCTCTACTCTGCTCTACTCTACTCTACTCTACTCTACTCTACTCTACTCTACTCTACTCTACTCTACTCTACTCTACTCTACTCTACTCTACTCTACTCTACTCTCCTCTCCTCTAATCTATTCTACTCTACTCTCCATCCAATCTAACGCAAGCCTCCTCTCTTTTTTCACATTTAATTCTCGCTCTCATGGAGTCGTGTGCACCTCTGAGTGGTTTCATTGCAGAGGTTTCAAACCATTCGTTTGTAAGGTTTTATTCTCTGTTCGCCAGGCGACTCTGCAACCTTCACCGAAAACAGGCGTTTGCTCGTGCATTCAATAGATGGTTGTTCTTGGTTGGTGATTGTCAATGTGTCACTGAACGGGTATTCGAAAGATGGCGACTCTTGAGTCTTCACAGCAATAACTATGAATGAAGGGCAAAACAATAATAATATTATTGTTCTGTTACAATTTTATGACTGTCTGCGTTTTGTCTACTTTTTGGACATAGCAACAGTCGCATAAATTTTGGGGGTTACATTTGAAAAAAATCGAAGACCTATTGAATAGCGCTCACGTGACGATGGCAAGAATTAACATGCAACCACTTACAAACACTTAACCACAGACGATGTCATAGTGATTATCTTGAATTGACTAATGGCCCTTCAAGACGCCAACAAAAAATGTTGAATTCGAGATCAAAGACCAAGTTCTTCAAATAAGCTTATAGCCTTCACGTGACGATAAACTCTAGCTGAGTCTAGCAGATAAAAAACTAACAGTAGCCACTTACAAAGATAGGGTAAAGTACCCGATTATGGGCACCTTAAGGACTTTTGCTTGTAGTTCATAGACCAATGAAGTTCAAGCAAAATAATGTTTGTCAAACTAATTTTCAACACTTTAGCAACTAGAAACTCACTGAAACGACATTAAAATGTTGAGATTTTCCTACAAAAATATTGAAAATACAAAGAGCTCTGAAGTGCCCATATTAGGCACTGGTTCCTAATGATGGGCACCCATCATATTAAGTTGACGCACAATGTAGTCACAGGAACAATAGACTTAACATGGGCATGCCCATATTCGGGCCCATGTTCAATCCATAGGGTAAGGTAGCCCATTATGGGCACCCTCCTAATATGGACACTCCGAAGAAAAGTATTATATAAAACTTTTTCGTGAGGCCATCTCTGAGATCTCTCGAATTCCAGCAGAAGGGCAGCGCAATATTTGATGTAATTAAAATTTAAATTTGCGCAGTGACTGTTTGATTTTTCACAAATATAATTATAAATGACTGTAAATTTTGGCAAAGGCGTTAGCCATTTTCACAATTCTTGTTTCCTCCATTGTATTACGTGTATCCGATGGATTCTTTGAAAGTAAATGTTTTTGTTTTGAGAATTGCTTTGTGATCAAGTTGGTGTGCGTTGACATGTGATTCCTGTAACGCATTATTTGTTTAGCCGACTTTGAAGCCTGTCATAGGTGAGAGCCTAACATGGGCACACCTATCCTGCCCGAATATGGGCACTAATATATATGGATTGAACATGGGCCCGAATATGGGCATGCCCATGTTAAGTCTATTGTTCCTGTGACTACATTGTGCGTCAACTTAATATGATGGGTGCCCATCATTAGGAACCAGTGCCTAATATGGGCACTTCAGAGCTCTTTGTATTTTCAATATTTTTGTAGGAAAATCTCAACATTTTAATGTCGTTTCAGTGAGTTTCTAGTTGCTAAAGTGTTGAAAATTAGTTTGACAAACATTATTTTGCTTGAACTTCATTGGTCTATGAACTACAAGCAAAAGTCCTTAAGGTGCCCATAATCGGGTACTTTACCCTATATATTAGTGCCCATATTCGGGCAGGATAGGTGTGCCCATGTTAGGCTCTCACCTATGACAGGCTTCAAAGTCGGCTAAACAAATAATGCGTTACAGGAATCACATGTCAACGCACACCAACTTGATCACAAAACAATTCTCAAAACAAAAACATTTACCTTCAAAGAATCCATCGGATACACGTAATACAATGGAGGAAACAAGAATTGTGAAAATGGCTAACGCCTTTGCCAAAATTTACAGTCATTTATAATTATATTTGTGAAAAATCAAACAGTCACTGCGCAAATTTAAATTTTAATTACATCAAATATTGCGCTGCCCTTCTGCTGGAATTCGAGAGATCTCAGAGATGGCCTCACGAAAAAGTTTTATATAATACTTTTCTTCGGAGTGCCCATATTAGGAGGGTGCCCATAATGGACTACCTTACCCTACACCTGTTGATAGAGTGACTATCTTGATGCAACTACATGTACATGTATATATAGTGACCATCCAAGACGCCTATCTAATAATATAGGCCTACTTTTCGACCGGTCGATGATCAACAAGCACATGCAACTTTTTTTCAGGACAGTTCAAAATTATTACATAGACGGTTTTAAAAGTCCGAAAACTTAACTAATAAATAGATCAATGCTTTCATTATTGATACCAGATATAGTTTCATGTATATAGCTTACCATAAATACGTAGGCCTATTTACAAGTTATAGGCCTACACGACAAACTGGAATTCATCAGGCAAGCCTGGACTGCATGGACAAACATCCTGCTTGGAATTAGGGTAGCCTATAGGGTCGTCTGCAAACAATGGTCAAAGTATTATTTCACACAATTCAATAATTTGCTAAATATACTTTATATTCTCATAGGCCACGAACTATGAAACATCTTCTTTGAAAATATATTAATGTCTTCCGCATTTAATCAATAGACGGTCATCGGAACGACCTCTGCTGAAGGTTAGTTAGCACCAATTCAGAGAAATTCGACTTCCATCTTTCGTCACCGAATGCAACAGCATGAAAGACGTCACATAAAGTTGAGGGTAGCATTGCTGTCGACGCCATATTTGACTTTGTGTTTATCGAATAGTTAGCTCAGAGCGTTCATGTATTGTTGGTGAACATGATCGATGGTTGACTGATCAGGATCGACGACCTTCTCAACTTCGATCGGTTGACCAACTACAACATACAGAGATCAGCAGCACAATGTGATAACGATCGTAGTAGCCCTAAAAACATCGCCAAAATATATTCTTATCAATATAGGCTATGGCAGTTGAGTTGAGACCCGGCACCACACTGAATATAGAGTCGCTGCTCTGGATAAAGTATATAAGTGGACTACGAACTATTGAAGAAGAATAAGGAAGAAGAAATTATTGAAACGCCATAAAATAGTAGGCCTAGCTGTCTCTTAAGCTTAGAAGAAAGTATTAATATCATTGACCAACATAAATCTAGCACTTCTTCTTCATGATAACTGATAACTGATAATAACCTACATGCTGAAGTTTCTCTAGTGAATTCAGTACTGATTATTGTCTCGCATGCTTGCTGTGGTGTAACTGTGGGTGGGGTCTACGATAAAAAACTTCAGTTGTGTCATTTTTGGGTGAACAAGCAATAATAATGGTTTTATAATTATAATCTGAGATAAAATGGGTTATCTTCTGGCCATGCACAAAGATTGTCCACATAAGACGAAGGGCATGCAGTTACTTAAGCTGGACTGAGGGGAAGCCATGAATATGAAGTGTTGGTCTCTTCTTTTTTTCTTAGTCTCGGTATGTACGATAGTATTATGTTATAGTGCCCCTTCAAAATTCCTACTCAGAAGCGCTCCCGACTACAGCGTGGACACTGCTTCGGAGTTTAACGCCGAAGCGCTGAGCAATTGCGAGTGAAGGACTTGCTCAAGGTTCCTACTAGGCGATTTGAGGTGGTTCGAACCTGCAACCCTCCGGCTGCAAGGCAACGAACGTATACATACCCACTACAGTGACTACACCAACGCGCCTACCGTAGGCCTACATCTCTTCAAAACCTTTTCATCTTTCTACTGACTGTGTACAGTCAGTGCACTAGTTATGGCTGACTATTATAATAGGTGCCGCTGAGTTGTCTATAAAGCAATCCACGAGATTTCAACTGACAGTAAGTACAGCACGCTAAAAATAAAACAAGGATGTAGCCTATCTCATCCGCAGTCATGTAAAGCAACAGTGTACTAAATAAGAATCAAGCCTACAGGTTAATCATAACCCTGACTGTGCTTGAAGTTATTTCCAAAATAGAAAATCGCTGTGCGTCTTAACAGAAGACGACAAAATGAGCAATAATAGGAAAAACCTTTCCACTCACTGACTGTATGCACTGGTCGTCGATTTGGAAACAGTCCGAAAGTCTGGAAGAAAGGAGGAGTAAAACCTAAGGTACTCTTAAGCGCTTCCTGGAATGATCTCAGATAAGATCCTTCAGGGTTCTTGACTCGAACGAACAGATCGTTCTCTCCGAAACTGAAGACGGGAACCAGACAGGCTCTGAAAAAGAACACAGCTAGGATTTGTTCCTGTAGGCAAAAATTACAATTACAAACACAAATTAATTAGGCTAAAATTACAAACACAAGTAATTGATTTCTTGTGTTTGTAATTGTAATCCATATTTACACAGTTTTTAAATCATTGTAATTGCAAATTGTCCATCCTCCGCCACAGGGAACCAACAACGTCTCTGTGCCGGTCCTAAGCCCGGACAAAGGAGGAAGGTTTGCCAGATGGGTGGAGATACACTGGCATAAAAGACAAAGACCATAGAAATCCGCAAAAACCACGACACAAGTGACATAGCGACCCAGATGCTTCAAGTTGTCATGATGTGGAGCAGACATGCACAGGCCGGTCAGGACAGAGAGCATACGTGGGTCACATACGGGCATTGACCCAGGTTGTCCTTCGTACCTCTCTCCAATAATTCTCTTCAATCGGACAAGGTGGTCTAGCGGCTCCAAGATGTTAATGGTATGGAGCGGACCTGCTGACCGGACCGGTTGAAGCTGGGAAGCATGATGCGAGATAGACTCAGACAGAGAGTGGCGTCGGACACCTACGGGTTGTTACCCACAGATAACGATGATGATGATGATTGTAAATGCATATATTATACGTATGCATTTACAATAATAATTACAACTAATAATATTTCCAATCTTGACATTTGAGGCGTGTTGGCACACCTCTCCCTCGCCGCCTGCTCTTCCCATCGACGGCATGTGCACTCATTACTGCTGGTGTGACTTCGGTTGCCGATGGATTAGAATCCTGGCCCTAATTTATGCCCTGTTGGGTGTTTCAACCATAGTCGTAAAAAACGTTTTTTCCGGTTGTTTTTCTCTCCCAAAAAACCTCGTTTTTTTCGTTTTTTATTTTTCCCATCGTTTTGTATCGTTTTTTCTTTTTTCTTTATCTTTATTATACATTTACTTTCTATTATTATTTTCCTTAATTTTAATTTTTCCTGATATTTCTTATGTTTTCCGCCAACTCTCAAGGATCCAGATAACTAAAGTCATTATTTCATCGTTTAACATCATCTTTTAAGAGATAGCTTACGTGTAGTAGGTTACTAATCAAGATTTTCATGGTTAAAATGCGGTTTTAGATGTAGCAAAGTCAAATTATTTTCCGTTTACGTTTTTATCGTTTTTTGTCGTTTTTTTTTAAACCTCGTTTTTTACCTTTTTTATTTTGTTTTCATCGTTTTTTACATCTATGGTTTCAACCATTGAGCGTTTAGATCAACAGTTAAGAACGGGGATCATCACGTTCATCGCGCGGCCCTCAATGAATGTTGAAAGACATCTATTCACTGCTTCTCTTCTGCGCTCCCTCCACGGTCTTATACTGAGCATATTAATCGCTATCGTATAATTATATGCTCAAAATGTCTAAATCGTTATTCGATAGATACATAATATAAAAGCCAGCTCCAGCTTATTCACAAAATAGCCTAATAAATAAATTTGGTCATGTCTCCAGTTATATGCTAGAGACATTACACTGGCTTCTGCTCCCTGGTACCGCATTTTTGAATGTAGGGCCGGTGCTCTGGTTAGGCAATGTCACCTTGGCATTGTCCTAGACTGCCTGGGAATGTCATGTATCCAAGGCCACCGCCCGCTCCGCTCTGCACAGATGGGAATGCTCTTGGTCCCATTCGCAGGAACTGCAACCATGCAGAATAGAGCCTTTTCTGAGGCGGGCCCACTTGTCTGCAATGGGCTCCCACTGGAGCTACATATACGTCTGCTTCATTGGGTTCTTACTGAAGGATTTTTTTTACTAAACTCAAAACTGTGATTGTTGCCTGCTAGCTCTTCTAAGTAGTCCCATTGAAGAAGCGCTATATTAATTCTGGAATGCATGGATGAATGAATGTTGTTGCACCGTGCATTTTAATACTTCTGTATGCAGATCTGGAGCTTATGATCTCGACTTTCAAAGACTCCAACAGAAAAGCTCACACACCCTGTTCGAATGGCCATCTTTATGAAACCCTTTCTCTTCTTCAACACTATGTTGTAACTCCCCGGTTGCGTTTTGAGACCTTCCTCTACTCCACCGGGAACAATAACGGCGGCATTTCCGGTTCCCTGTTTTGTCAGAATCCACTCTATGCTTTCTGGACTCGCATCACAAAATCCTGTACAGAAACCAACGTAACATCTCAACACAAGTTATATCAGGGCTTTTTAACAGAAATATCTAGAATTTCCCAACCAGGAAGGTATTCTAGTGTGGCTTTGTTGGTGATAATTTCTCACGACTTTTGTTTCGATCATCCACTTGAATTTGGTCAATTTTGCCCTCATGCTTATTTTTCACTGCACATGCGCAGGTCCGTCGCTCCATGCAGTTCTTAAGTGGTTAAACGGATGCAGTTACATTTTTCCAATGATTTTCACTGCACATAACTGCTTTTACAACTGCGCAAATTCCTTTAGGACTACCACTGCACACTGCACACTGCACAGTGCGCATTTTGTGTAGAACTGCACGTTCAAAAAAGTTCTGTTTATTGCAATGCGTAAATTACTAATCTGTTCCGTCCTAATTTACTTAATTCTTAGTATAGACATAATTTAAATTCAAGAAAAAAGTTGACTGGGATGAGTATAAGCGAGGAGTAAAAATATTCTTAATAACTCCGACGGTAACGTTTGATGGACGCCAGGACGCAATGCAGCGACACGTCGTGGCAACTCAGAGCTCTTCCAATGAATTTGGCAGAGAAATTACTTAAACTGTCTTCTAGATACTTTTAACAATTTTACTCCTCGACTGTAGCGTTTGTTTAACTCAATGCAATATAGCACGAGGCAATTCGGAGTTCTACAAATGAATTTGCCAGAGAAATTACTATACAATGTCCTTCCGAGTAGTTTTAACAGCCCCTCGAAAGTAGGCCTACCTTAGTCTCACGTGCGGAGTTTGCGGACATGAAAAATCGGCAGCGGTAGCAGAATGATCGCGATGTGGATAGATTCACAAAGGAGAGAAAGACGAAGGGCCAAACGTTCGCTATACAAAAAAAACTCTCAATAAACCTTCTCTGTATATTATTATTCGTCCTCAGGCGGCATAAAAACTTGACCTACCACACCAGATAAATAGACTTCTAAGCACTGGAACCACGAAGCAACTTTTCACCGCCAAAAAAATGTGGTTTAATTCCCGGAAAGACTCCACTGAAATCCGTCGCTTCCGTTGCGAAGTTAACAAAGCCACTGCACCCTATGATTCCGTGCGGGTGGTAGCCGAACATGTAGTTCTTCCCCGGATCGAGTTCCGCTGTCTTGACGAGGGACATTGGGAAGTAGTTCTTGAAGTGGACCCACACCCGACTTCGACGCACCCAATTAGAGGCCCTCCCACCACGACTGGACGTCTTCCGTACACTGTTGTCGTAATATATCCATGCAGCGTAACCCACCGCTATCGGCGCCAGTTTCGTTGTAAGGGCGCAGATGAGGATAAAGGGAGATAGAAGAGGGGCGACCATGGAGGGGAGGGTATAAGCGAGGACAGCAAGGGCTTGAAGACGGCGTTCGATGTGTGTTGTTAAGACTGGGGTGTTTTTCTCCTCCATTTGTTTCTTCCCGCCAATTTTGGTTGGCATATCAGCGTCGTGTCTTTCTCCCTCGGACAAGGACTCCCGTTGCCCAGCACCATGTCTTTGCCCCAATGGAGCCCATGTCTTTATGGAGCGATATCCCTCACTCATTCCGAGGTTGGATGCTGGTCGCGGTTCCTTTCTCAATCCACTGCATATTAAAGACTTTCTAAATCCATCGATCCTGTAACTCTGGGGGAACCTCTGAAGAGCTCGCACCGAAAGAGACGTTTTACAAGTTCTCAGATACGATGTGATATGACATATCACACCTAACATCATTACGCCTTGACCAAGGCTAATAGCTATCGGTTAACTCTACGAACGATTACTTTACAAAGTTTACACGCTCCCAGACTACTATAGGATTGCTTGACTGAATCTCGTATAAAAGCGCTGCCAAACCCCACGCCACATAAACCTTTTGCAGAATCCTGTGTTTAGTTCAGGTCGAGTTCAATATTAACCTAGATTCTCAGCACACGATAATGACGATGTATACAGATGGTCCATAATTCAACGACGTTCTATGGCTACAAAGACCGTTGATAATAGCGCTGTACGATACGACTGACTGCCAGTCATGCCACAGCTGGCTGGGTTTTTCTAGTAGGCTATAATAGGCTATTATGAGATTTGTTGCCTTCGTCTGGATACCTGGGGTTGTCGGGGCCTTGGGGCGGGCAAAATATGGGTTCATTTGACCGCCCACATTCACAACTTGTGCATTATTGCGTGCACTCAGTGCTACTATTATTTATTTATTTTGAAATTCAATGTCAAATTATTTGCACTACATAATTTGTTTCTGCGGAATTAAATTTTTGTTTTGAGCCATATCGTTGACGCCAGTTCACATAACCACTTCTGATGAATTTATAATAATTATCAGCGATCTATCATCTACTGAATTGAGTCTATTCCCTGTTAATTATGGACGTGGCGTTCGTATAGGCTACGTAAGTAAGTAATTACAGTCAAACACGATGCTTAGAGCGACGGTAATGCCGGACCAAAGAGTCCAGCTATCGAATGACTTGGATTGCCCAGCTGCGCGATCTACATTGTCTCTACCACCGCAAAGAAACAGCTAGCGCACTGCGAAAGTTCGTCTCGTGCAACGCCAAGAATCCCAGACGTCGGTGGTCGTCGATATCGGGACTTCAATCAGTTTAATAGGTCCCCCCCTATGAAGGTTACATCCCTCTTTAGCAGAAACTGGCATTTGTTTTTCCTTTGCTCAAAAAGCCTAACCTTGACACCAACCTTTGCCAAAATTAGCATCTATCTCACAACTCCCCTTTTTTTCTAAGACTCTTGAACGTCTTGCCTCTCAGCAGTTTCTGCCTTACCATGCGCAATCTGGTCACCCTCCTGCAAAATCAGTCCGGTTTTTAGGGCCCACCATTACACTGAGAAGACTGCTCTGCTTTCACTACTCTCTCTTCAAGTCTCTTGGGCGTCCGCAGCGGAGCGCAAGGGGGCGCAGTTGTGCCCCCTGGATTTTTCGCAAAATTGCAGAATAAATTTAAATTATTTGGCTTAGTATGATAATTGCAACGCGATTTTCAACGTGAATATCGGTTCGTTCTACATGTTGGACATATTATAACTTTTCTTTGGACGCATATCGTATATACAGAATTCTCTCATGGCAATATTGAAATTCATACTGTGACCCCGATACAGCAAAATGCATTTAGTCGTGTCTCCTAATTGGCAATTAGCCTAATTGGTATCGTGTTCCCGCTAAGAGCGGCTCTTGTGTTTGTTTCTGAAAATTTTGCCCCTCAGGTCTTCCCTCGAAAATTTCTGTATCCTTAAATACGAATTTCACAGGCCTTTTGCGACTAACTGGAATTCATCAGGCAGACCTGGACTGGGCCACCATCCTGTTTAAAATGTAGGGTTGTCTATCAGTAGGCCTAAGGGTCAAAGTTTTATTTCACACGATAAGTCAATACATGTAGGTTGTTAAATAGGTTTACTTTGTAGTTTTGATAGATAACGAACTATCAAACATTTTCTATGAAAATAATTATATTAATGTCTCAATGGACGGTCATTGCAACGACCTCTCCTGAAGGCATGCTAGCACCAATTCAAAGAACCTCGACTTCCATCTTAAGTCACTGAACGTAACAACATGAAGAAACGTCATATGAAGTTGAGGGTAGCATTGCTGTCGACGCCATATTTGACTTTGTGCGCATCGAATAGTTCGGTGAGAGCGTTCATGTATTGTTGGTGAACATGATCGATGGTTGACTGATCAGGATCGACGACCTTCTCAACTTCGATCGGATGACCAACTACAAGTAGAGCGACCAATAAACGCATCAACAATAGTCACAATATTGGCAAATTACACTCATGTCCAAAAGATAAAGACACTAGGAGATAACGAACTTATCAACCTTTTCAGACAAAATTAGAAAAGTGGAAACAGTTTTCGTTGTTACCATAATAAAATTATTATTATGTAACTAAACCGTCAGTAGGAAGATAAGACGGTGAAGAAGAGGACTGACTTTTAATTGCCGAGGCTAAATTTAATTACGTAATCGAACTTCATGCCATAGTTACCTCTCAAGTGACTGCTCTACTTCTTGTGTGAGCTAATCAATTCAGTCAGCAGATAGCATTCCGTACTTTGGATAACAGGCCTGATACTTGACTCGACAGTGATAAAAATGGCCAGAAAACCACAAAACAATGAATTGGACCCTACTTCAACAGCTTCAAGGTGCTCTAGATACGCTATACTAATGTCAGGTTGACCCAGGACAGTACAACATTTTTACAGGAGAGGTAAGTTAAAAACCAGTCCGCATATTGCTAGTTGTTTCACCGAGCACGGTGAACAGGGACCTTATATTTATGTGACAGACTTTTCGCCTCTCTCATTAAATTACGATATACATAACATGCACCATTAAAAACTCGGATAGGCCTTCTTAAGAGAAGATTGGGTTTTTTCTTCCAAAGACCACAAAATGAGCAACATATGAGGAGATGGCATTTAAAGTTTCCTATAACTTCGGAATTCAAGATTCCTCAGCAACCATGTTAAGACTTGAATTAAATTTTCAAAAAATAAACAGATTGCACAAAAGGCTAGAAGGAAGTCTGGACATTTTTATTCATGCTTCATTTGTTATGTTAGCCATGAGCCGAATATGGCTATTAATGGAGCGACAACAAAATAATGGCGAGAAAAGTCATCGAATTATTAAAACAATAACCACCACAAAATCATCAAGAACATAATTTAAAATGTGATTTTTTCACAATTTTTTAATGCGTTTAAAACATATTTATTTACTGTTCTTTGTCAAAAACCAAAAGTTGGGAACAATTATCACAGTTTGGCCATTATCTTAGAAGTGTGTGTCGCGGCATGCGCCTTGTTTTGGTCAGATGGGTCACATATAAAGTTGAGGGTAGCGTTGCTGTCGACGCCATATTTGACTTTGTGTTTATCGAATAGTTCGCTCAGAGCGTTCATGTATTGTTGGTGAACATGATCGATGGTTGACTGATCAGGATCGACGACTTTCTCAACTTCGATCGGATGACCAACTGCAATTACAAATGTGATCTTACTTTGTGAAGTCATTTATACCCCACACTTCCATTAAAATCATAACAATAACAACAATAGTAATAATAATAATAATAATTACAGACTTTACTTGATACGTAGCACCAGTGATATTTTACTTCAGGAAATAATTTCCGTTTTACTTCTATTTCAGTTCGGATGGTCGCAATTTCAGTTCTAATTCAGTTCCAGTTCTTCAAAAAATTTCAGTTATACTTCTAATTCAGTTTTCAAAATAATTTCAGTTCTCAATTCAGTTCTTTTGCTTGCGTCTTTCTGGAGCACTCATCCTTTCTCCGTGGTGAAGTCGCTGACTCGGATTAGGCCAAGTCGCATGAAAGTTTTCAGCCACCCATGATTTTGCCTGGTCCGTTTCTTAATATATTTCTTAGTGTTCTTTTTGCGCAGAGACAAAATGTTAAAATTTTATCATAATATGTAGTTCCACAGTCATCCGTTTTAGGGTAGGTTAGACCCACGAAGCCTTGCATGGATAGGCCTAAGCACATTTAGTTTGCCTATTTCCTCGCAGCAAAAATACTTTAAAAGTCCAATACATTATTTTCGTCATTTAGCCAAATTATAAACTTACAGGGAAAGTCCAATTGAAAAATTGTTTTTCAACTAACCGTAATAAAGCACATGCTAGGCAAAAGATACAAAAGTTGCAAGAGTCAGAAAGTATGTGCGTCTTTTAAACAAACACAGCTGCATTGGAAAAACTGTCAACTAAAATTTACTTTTTTTCATTAATTTCAGTTCGAGAATTAATTTTCGTTTTTATTCTAATTTCAGTTCGGTGTGCTCAATTTCCGTTCTATTTCAGTTTTCGTTCTTAAAATTTCAGTTACAGTTATAGTTATACTTAACGGAAATCAATATTTTCAGTTCTAATTTCACTTATCGTTAATAAAAATATCACTGCGTAGCACCATTGGAAACAAAAGTTGGGCCTATTCAAGAGTGGGAAACGGACATTTTCATGCATGGACAATGGACATTGTCCTTCCCGGACATTATCCCCGGACAAAAGCCTCCTCCGCGACATTAATTTCCTTTGGGGTAGGACATTATCCCCCGTCTATGATATCATTACCTAAAAATGATGCAAAAGTATTAGAATAGGCTTATGTTAAGGTGAACATCTAGGCATTTGACACAAGTTGAATCTTGTCAGAAAAATTTAAGATTTATATTTGTATATTAGGCCTAATACATGAAAATTATACGCCCAACATATCTATAAGAATGTGTGAAGGTGTATATACTATATAGGAATGCGAGGCATTATGACTATATACATCCAAATCATCATCATCATCATCATCATCGTCGTCGTCGTCGTCGTCGTCGTCGTCGTCGTCGTCGTCGTCGTCGTCGTCGTCGTCGTCGTCGTCGTCGTCGTCGTCGTCGTCGTCGTCATCATCATCATCATCATCATCATCATCATCATCATCATCATCATCATCATCATCATTGTCGTATCCCGTGTAAAAGGGCACTTTATTATCCTAGTGGTTAATCGGTTGGGTTTAACTTACTCAAGAAATTCTTCCAAATTCAACGAACTCCCAGTTCTTATGAAATATATATAATATAAAGTTATTCAATATCATTCATATGCACAAACAAATAACAATCCTATTTACCTAGTGTGGCGAGTTACTTAGGAAATATTATATTTGCGCTTATCTGTCGAGTTGTATGAAACTCGAATGTCTTCGGCTCTCTCCGTCGTCCGATTCTTCGCAGTCAAGAATGTTGATCAGACGGTTGAATATGCAGTCATGGAAGTGACCACACCAAACGTCTTACTCGTATCTTGCCGTGAATCAGTTGCACACGAGATGAATCATCGCATTCACCTCACAGCTCTTCTCCAGTTGACCAAACGTCCTTCGTACTTCACACGCCGATCAGCTGTTCGCTTGCCGATTCAAATTACACGACTCTTCAGTCTGTTGCCTAAGAGTTCGTCTTCTTCGCAAGTGTCTCACACTTCACACGATGATTATTATGCACTAACGCAAATTTCTCATTTAAATTGCGTTGCACTTAATGCACAATACTTTGAACTATCGGTTGATCGTCCGAACAGTTCAATTACCTTCGTCTCTACTCTGAAAATCACAACTTTGGATTGATCACCGCAGCGAAACAACCACCATTTCCAGATATACCTGTAGAGAGTCAAAAACTCAACGTCCACTTCGCTGACGTCATTTTTAACTCGTCACGTCATTCGTTTCCAGTTTGCACCAATCACGAATACGCTTAGCGTCCTTTGTTGGCATGGTAATCTTGACCACTCGTTAACGCTTAGCTGCAGTCATTGGTTTTATGTATTAATATTTTATATGTTGCCACACATATTACCTAAACTCGCCAATTAAATTGCCTAGCTTAACTTCTACCTATAATTAATAATTATACATGCATAGCAAGTGTTTAATTTGATAATCATTTAATATAACCACGACAAATACCCTTTCTTCAAAAGTCTGTACACAGGCTTTATCAACTTATCTAATTATCAAATTACAATAACTGCTTATGCCTATGCTTATACTACTTTACACAACATCACAACCTAACACAACTACTTCTTATCTACCTATAGTGTCACCATTGATTTACTTAAATCTTAGGTCAATCCTCTACTTAAATAATCGGACATTACGTTATTACATCCCTTAATGTAACGTACTGTAAAACAATAATTCTGAAGGGCAAGGCTCCACCTCATGACTCTTGCATTCTTCATCCTCCCTTCCTTCATGTACTGTAGTCCACAATGGTCAGTCTCGATCACAAACTCTCTTCCACACAAATATCGATCAAATCTACTGATTCCCCACATTATGGCTAAACATTCTCTTTCCTCAACTGAATATCGCATCTCTCTTTCCAACAGTTTTCTACTCGCATATGCTATCGGATGGTTTATTCCTTCATATTGTTGAATAAGAACACAACCTATCCCTTTTCCTGATGCATCTGTCTGTATTATAAATTCTTTCTCCAAGTCTGGTAACCTAAGGATTGGTGTCTTAGCTAGTGCTTCTTTCAACTGCTTAAAACTTTCACCTAACTCTTGGTTCCATTCAACATTGTTAGGAGCTAACTTTTTAGTCAAGTCGCTCAACGGTGCCATCAATTCTTTTTGTTTACTCACACATAAACTCAATATTTCTTCCTCTTCATTCTCACCATCTTTATCGTCATGTACTATTGCCGATATGCATGCTACTGTTTCTATATCAACTTTCGTTAAATAAAACTCATCTACTTAATAAATACTGGTTTTTTTATTATAAATTGATAATTCACTCTCCTCATTGTGCGGAATTAATTTTCATTTCACTTCTTAGCTATTCATAAATTTCACAACTGTTTAATTAAACAACTCAACTTAACTGAAACTCAACTTTTATTTATTTACAATCCTCTTAACTATCCATCCTACCTATATAAACACTTATCAACTCACTTTTACACCCATTCTTCTCTTGTTTTGACCACTCGTCTGGTCCACACATGAGTTCCCCTTTTTACTTCTGGCTTTCTTATCGTATTCAATGTACTACCATTTCGGATCTCTGAATCTTTATTATTCATTTCTTCGCCTATGCGTCTATTCAGATCTCCATAAGTCTTCCATCTGATTCCTTTCAGTGACTCATTTTCTCTCCTATAATAGTTATCACTATTCTCTTCTTTGTTTACAACAACTTCAGGATATGACCTCTTTCTGTCATTCCATGTTCTATCTCTCCACTTATTCTCATCATGTTGCACTCCACCAGTATCTCTCTGTTTCCTTACAGATTCATTACCATAGATCTCTTTACACCATGGTTTATTCTCATAACGCCTTCCCATATTTTCAACTATGTTACTATCATCTCTGTTTCTCCAATTCAATCTATTAGACCTATCACTGTCTATTCCATTGTTCCTATTACACTCTCTCGACTTATATCGATAATTTCTTCTATTATCATTGTTTACATTCCTCTCGTTCCAACTCACATTTCTCCTGATCACTTCATTATCATCTGTGTCACTTCTATGCATCCATCCATTTTGTCTCTTAGACTGGACCTTATATCTCCTGTAATTATTTTCTTGATTATTCCAATCAATAAACTGTTTCCTATATATCTTCTTACTCTCATCAACATCACTCGACTCACATCTATCTCTTGTGATCATGTATTTATCTCGAGTCTCAAACAATGTAAACGGTTCACGTTTGAACTTCTTTTTCCCATTTGGCCCGTACCGCCAACTATCACCTTTCTTATACAGAACCTCATCCGTTCTTCTGTTTTTCTCACTCCATTGTGATGCTTTGTCCCAGCCTCTCTTCAAAGTATCATCTTTACACTGTTTCTCTTTGATTCCTTTTGCAGATCTATTTAAATTCGACAGTTCAGCAATCTTCAGCGGTTTGTATCTAGTCACTTTCTTAGATTCCGCTCTGGTTTCAACTGCTGCTGTCGTTTGTCGTACGTCATCATTCTCCATGACGTCATCCATTACATCATCATTTAATTCGCTCGTGACATCACACGCAAAACGAACTTTCTTCTTATCCCTTTGTCCTTGTGATTCCACACTCAAGGATCTCTCATTTATTCTTTTATTCTCATCCTTGTTCGCAGTATCTTCTTTATCATTCCGATCACATTTAATCGTGTTATCTGTAGTTTCACTTACTACTAGACATTTTAATCCTTTGACCCGACCTATAACTACTGGTTTCGCTGGTTCCTTCATCACCATTGCTTCAACATTCCCTGTAAAATATTCACTTTCAATATTGATCCTTGCTGTCGGAAAATATCTCAGTGTCCCATCGACTAGTATGCATGGTGTTTCCTTTCCCGTGAAATCGCTATCATCGACTAGTGACCTCTTAACAATGCACTTGCTTGACCCTGAGTCGTATAAACAACTGGTACTCACACCATTCACTTTCACTTGAAACTCATTTCTATTTTCCAAATCAGGATCACCATCTCCTTTTACTACTGTCACCATGGCACTCACCTCCATATGCACAGGTAACTCTACATCTTTCTTCTTCTCCTTACGTTCCTCTATCTCAACAAACTCACTCGGTCTCACTGTCTCTCGGTCTTGTATTATCCTGTGTGTACGCTTTCCATACACCTGCACCGCTGCTGCTGTATGTCTAACAAACCTTTTCTGTTTGTTCATACATTCAACCGATCTGTGTCCGATTCGACCACATGAGAAACAAGTTATCTTATGTTCAGCCGCCTGTTCTCTTTCTCTACTAACTCCTCTATTCATACTTCCATTATGATTCATCTCTCTGTTCTGTTTCGTGTCTCCTCGTCCTCTATTTATGTTTTCATTAAATCTCTCTCTAGATTTATCGTCGAACGGTTTCACATTCGGCCTTTCGTTACTGAATTTCACTGGAGGCCTTAGACTACTTTCTGTGTATTTATATCCGTGCGCCTCGATATAAGACTCGGCACAGTTCAAGGTGTCCTCTAGACTCATCTTGCCTCTTTCTTTGAGGAACATCTTAAGTTCATTGCTACACGTAAGGTAGAACTGATCTCTTAATAATAAGTTCTCCATTCCTTCGTAGGTTTTCTCGAATCCAGCTTGAAGTAGCCACTGCTGCATATATCTCCTCAATCTATGCACAAAATCTGTAGGTGTTTCACCTGACTCCATTTTACTCATCTTAAACTTGTTACGATATCCACCCTCTGTTAATTGAAACCTTTTTAACAGATGTCTTTTCAAACACTCGTAATCTTGTGTCTCCTCAGATGACATTCTTTGATACACCTCTAACGCTTTTCCTTCAAGATGCTTGGCTAGCATCAGAGACCAATTTTCTGTTGCTATCTCGTATGCCGTGCATGTCCTTTCAAACCTTAATAAATATGCATCCAAGCAATCTTTATTCTCATTGAATACCGGAAACTTGATATCCTTCATTCCTCTGTTATGGTTATTGTTTCCTTGGTATGAACCATCGCCAACCATTGTGAATGTGGCCTCACCACGATTCTGATTATTCCGAGAATCAATTTCTCTCATCCTCAATTCACACTCAAGCTTCTTGACCTCAAGATCCATTTCTCTCCTAGCTTGACATTCGGCCGCTTCACGAACTAATCTCGCATCATTCGATTCTCGTTCCAGTCTGGCGTCATTCGCCTCTCTTTCAAGCCTTGCATTATTCGCTTGACTTTCTCGTTCAAGCCTAGCATCAGCTATTTTTGCTAATTCTAATTCTTGTGCTCTGGCTGCTTGTGCCTCCTCTCGTGCTCTGGCTGCTTCCGCCATCTCTGCTTCTTTGGCTAGTCTACCTCTTTCAGCCGCTGCCTCATCTTTAAGCTTTCGATCTTCTCGTTCACGCAGTCTGTCGTCTCTTGCTTCCTGCTGTCTATCACGCACAAACGTCTTCAACTCATCACCTTCCATTCCCATCTCTTTAGCGAGTTTAACCCACTGTTCATGTTCTCCAAGTGACGACATGGTCTACTTACTTGTTTACTTAGTTAACAAATATTTCAAATAGCTTTCGCTATATAAGAATTAAATTCTTCAAAAGATAATCTTTAAAATAAGACTAATAAAATGTTCCCTCTTGAAATGCGTACTCTATGGTTACGCGAGGTTAATCGTACTAAACAATTCGCATCGAGTAAACGCTTATTAATAAAGTCGTTCTTTCGCAATCGCAAAAGCGATAACTTTAAAACTATACATTTTCAATACTTGAGATTATTGTTCGTTGATATTTCGAGTGTTAGTTAAAAAATCCAGTTTTAATATTCCGGAACGTAGGACCCCATAGTTGTCGTATCCCGTGTAAAAGGGCACTTTATTATCCTAGTGGTTAATCGGTTGGGTTTAACTTACTCAAGAAATTCTTCCAAATTCAACGAACTCCCAGTTCTTATGAAATATATATAATATAAAGTTATTCAATATCATTCATATGCACAAACAAATAACAATCCTATTTACCTAGTGTGGCGAGTTACTTAGGAAATATTATATTTGCGCTTATCTGTCGAGTTGTATGAAACTCGAATGTCTTCGGCTCTCTCCGTCGTCCGATTCTTCGCAGTCAAGAATGTTGATCAGACGGTTGAATATGCAGTCATGGAAGTGACCACACCAAACGTCTTACTCGTATCTTGCCGTGAATCAGTTGCACACGAGATGAATCATCGCATTCACCTCACAGCTCTTCTCCAGTTGACCAAACGTCCTTCGTACTTCACACGCCGATCAGCTGTTCGCTTGCCGATTCAAATTACACGACTCTTCAGTCTGTTGCCTAAGAGTTCGTCTTCTTCGCAAGTGTCTCACACTTCACACGATGATTATTATGCACTAACGCAAATTTCTCATTTAAATTGCGTTGCACTTAATGCACAATACTTTGAACTATCGGTTGATCGTCCGAACAGTTCAATTACCTTCGTCTCTACTCTGAAAATCACAACTTTGGATTGATCACCGCAGCGAAACAACCACCATTTCCAGATATACCTGTAGAGAGTCAAAAACTCAACGTCCACTTCGCTGACGTCATTTTTAACTCGTCACGTCATTCGTTTCCAGTTTGCACCAATCACGAATACGCTTAGCGTCCTTTGTTGGCATGGTAATCTTGACCACTCGTTAACGCTTAGCTGCAGTCATTGGTTTTATGTATTAATATTTTATATGTTGCCACACATATTACCTAAACTCGCCAATTAAATTGCCTAGCTTAACTTCTACCTATAATTAATAATTATACATGCATAGCAAGTGTTTAATTTGATAATCATTTAATATAACCACGACAATCATCATCATCATCATCATCATCATCATCATCATCATCATCATCATCATCATCATCATCATCGCATCTGTAATAAAATATTAATTTATAGATTAGTTGGTCAATGTTCCTGACAGCCTTCGTTCATTTTATATATAACTAGCTGAACCCGGCCACGCGTTGCTGTGGCAGAAAAGACCGTCCTCTGCCTCCAATCTTCTCCCTCTCTCCCCCTCCCCCCCCCCCGCCCCTTCTCCCCTCCCCCTTCCCTCCCTCCCCTCCTTCTCTTACCATCCCCTCTCTTTCCCGCCCCTCCCCCTTTCCCCTCCACCTTTCCCCTCCCCTTCCCCTCCCCCAACCAAACCCTCCCCTCCCCCTCCACTCCCCCTCTCCCTACATCCTTCATGTCTCCCCTCCCTCTTCGTCCCGCTCCTTCCCTTCCTTTCCTCCCTGACGCCGTCCCTTTCCGACACGGGCCGACAGCGACGCGGAACAGAGCGACGCGGAACATGAAAAGGCCGGAATCGAATGTGTTGAAATGCGCTACATAAACGGAACACGGGCCCGAAGCAAAGCCTATCGGCGGACGTAAAACGGTCGAATTTGCAGATCTTTTACAAAAGAAATAACTTTCACTTCCATTCGACCGATTGAGAGTTAAAATTCAAACCGTCCATAACAAAAAGAAATAACTTTCACTTCGATTCGACCGATTGTGAGTTAAAATTCAAACCGTCCATAAAAAAAGAAATAACTTTCACTTCGATTCGACCGACCGTCCAAATGCATTGGCCAAAAATAGCTCGCGTTTAAAAATGGTGGTTGCGGCAAGGTTCATATAGCGCATTTTCAACTGGGAATCGGTCGAATGGAAGTGAAAGTTGTTTTTTTGTTGTAGAAGATTTTGGGGAAAAAAGCATTATGCAAACCTGCGCCTATATTAACGGAACGTTTTGCTGCAATTTTGAAAAGAATCGGTCCAGTACTTACCAAGATCCTATAAATGGAAGATTCGTGCGAACGCCGTTACATTTTTATATATATAGATTTTAGATGTAGGCCTACATGTAAACGACATTTGTAAATCTCTAGCTTCAGTCGCAGACAACATTTAAAAAGTCTTAATTGTGGACATAAACGACACTATGTTCCCAATTAAGACTTTTTAAATGTTGTCTCCTGGGGGGGGGGGAATATTGTCATATACGCAAAGTCGGAGGGATCTAGTCCGGGAGATTGTGTCCGGGGGGGGGGGGGTAATTTCCGGGGATAATGTCAGGGGATAATGTCCTGAAATCTACAAGAGTAGAATATAATTGGTTTTTTTCGGCCAAAGATCACAAAAAGAGCAGCAATAACAAGAAACTTCTGCACTCACTGACTGTATGGACTGGTCTTCGATATGGAAGCACTCTGAAGGTCAGGAAGATGAAGGGTGTAAAGCCGAAGGTCTTCCTCCATGCTTCCTGGAATGATCGCAAATATGAACCATGTGGAGGCTTGGTCTGGTCGAATAGGTCATTCTCTCCGAAACTAAAGACTGGAACGAGACAGGCTCTGCAAGACAACCCAAGATCGAGTTGGCCTATAAAGTATCATTTTTTCTTAGTGGCATTTTTGTAAATTTGTAGTCTAAGCGTACTTTTACAGAACATCAAATT
Organism: Lumbricus rubellus; assembly: GCA_945859605.1. Taxonomy (NCBI): domain Eukaryota; kingdom Metazoa; phylum Annelida; class Clitellata; order Crassiclitellata; family Lumbricidae; genus Lumbricus; species Lumbricus rubellus. The sequence continues at coordinate 2,773,626 of OX243820.1, read as the reverse complement.
ATCAGATACCTACAGTTTTGAGTCCTGGCCCCCCCCTTCCGAAACCTGGATCCAACCCAAAAGCAGAGGACTAGATTAAACACTGCGCGATGACGCACCGTTCCCATAAATAGCGCATTAACAATTTCAAAATTATTATTGACAGCTCTCAAAGAACCCAGATGATAAGCAGATAAAGCAGACGCACCCTGTTTGAATGGCAATCTTTACGAATCTCTTTCTCTTCTTCAACATTATGTTGTAACTCCCAGGATTCGCTTCGAGAACTTCCTCCATTCCGCCGACAGGAAGAATGGCAGCATTTTCGGTTCCTTGTTTCGTCAGAATCCACTCTATGCTCTCCGCACTCGAGTCACGAAGGCCTGCGTGTACAGAGACCAACGCAACATCTTCCCTTAAGCATTAAAATCATCAAAAATCCGGAAATTTGCGCACTTCGGGGTTTGAACCAATTAACCTCCCCCTTAAATTCAACCAATAATTTCTAGACAAACGGTCGCTATACTTAGATCTATGCAAATGCTTAATTAAACACAAGTAATAGAAACCTAACAAATTGAGGGGTCAATGTGGCGTGACAAATTAATCATTAGGCCTATATGAACTGCGTAAGAATAGATGTATTTTCACAGTTTAAAGTTCCTTAAATCGCTCTAAGTTTCAGCCTATATCGGGTATCGGGCAGTTGGTAACGAGACCTACCGTACCAGAGCAGTAGACTTTTAAACAGTGGAATTTGGAAAGCAACTTTCATCGCCAACAAATGTGGTTTAATTCCCGGAAAGACTCCACTGAAATCCGTGGCCTCCGTTGCGAAGTTCACAAATGCACCGCACATGATGATTCCGTGCGGGTGGTAGCCGAAGATGTAGTTCTTCCGTGGATCGAGTTCCGCCGTCTTGACGAGGGACACTGGAAAGTAGTTCTTGAAGTAGACCCACACCCGACTTTGACGAACCCAGTCAGAGGCCCTCCCACCACGACTTGACGTCTTTTTTTACATTGTTGTCGTAGTACATCGCGGCGGCGTAACACGCCGCTATCGGCCACAATTTCGTCGTAAGGGCGTAGATGAAAAGAAGTGGATACAAAGATGTGCCGACCACATTCGGAAAGGCGTATGTTAGGACGGCCAGGGTTTGAAGACGACGTTCGAAGAGGGTGGTCAGGACTGGGGCATTTTTCTCCTCCCTCTGTTTATCCCGGCCATTTTCGGTGGGCAGATCGACTTCGTGTTTTTCTTCCCCGGACAAGGTCTTCCGTGGACCAGCAGCGTGCCTTTGCCACAATGAAGCCCATGTCTTTATGGAGCGATGTTCCCCACTCATTCCACGGATGGATGTTGGTCGTGGTTCCTTTCTCACTCCACCGCCATCTGAAAACTTTCTTGATCTATCGAATCTGTAAATTCGAAGGCGCCTTTGAATAGCTCGCACCAAAAGAGACGCCTTACAAATTCTCAGATACAATTTGATATGAAAATCCACACCTTGCACCACGACGCCTTGACCGAGGCCAATAGCTTTAGGTTTACTCTACGACCGATTACTTTACACGCTGCTAGACTACAAACTAGAATAGCTTGACTGTTTCACCCCATACAGCTCTGTCAAATGTCATGTCACTTAAACTTTTTATAGAAACCGGTTGAGTTCAATTAACCCAGATTGTCAACACTCGACAATGATCTAGATCTAGATGATCCAGAGTTCAACGATGTCATAATATGATAACAAAGACAGCTGATAATAGTTGATAGCTCACTGTGCGAGTAACTGCACAATGGCTTTGTGTGCATGCATTGTATAATATAGCACAAGTATTATAAGATAGTTTAAAGAGCTTGACGGTGTGTTCTAACTTCTAATTATTAACCTCCACAATAAAGATAAGCATTTATTTAATAGGCCTATTGATTTGTTTTTCGGTCAATGAACTTAAACACGTGTGAGAATGAGCTTCTCTGATTGTATATGCATGTAATTGTAATTGTAATTGAACATTTATAAAGCGCCATTCACAGATTCAGTAGCGCTGATATACTTGGCATTGGGTATCTGTAAGTTACATATACTAACCCATTTCCAAATTACCAGCTGAAGTATACCAACCAGACCTCCCATACCTCTGTCGCACATCAACTGTAGGCTACCTCTTTGCTAGGCAATCTCTTCATATCTATGAACCTTTCGTAGGCCTATCTCATTTCATTCATTCATTTCATTTCAGGCATTTATATAGCGCCTCTTCAAGAAAATCTACTCAGAAGCGCTCCCGACCCAACCACGGCTAAAGAGAACAGTCTTAAGAGCAGAGTAGAACGTAGTCTCAAAGGCTCGAGGCATTAGACGTAGTTCCACAGGGAGCCCATTCCAGGTTGCAGGGCCAACAACAGAAAAGGCACGGCGCTGCACAATAGAAGTGCGCGACTGGGGGACAAGAAGCTCAGCCTGCTTAGAAGAGCGGAGAGAGCCACGGCGCTGGACGCTCAGGGTGGAGCAACAGAGCTCCTGTAAATAGACAGGGGCCACGCCCGAAAGACAGCGCCAAACCAAGGAAGATATTCGGTAAGTGACCCTTTGTGAGAAAGGGAGCCAGTGCAAGACATCCCGCATATAGTCAGTGACATGGCCGAATTTGGGGATGCGACCGACAAGGCGTGCCGCAGAGCGCAAGACCCTGTCCAAGCACCCAACCCGAGTCACCGGAAGACCCACATAGAGGGCGCTGCAATAGTCTAAACGTGAGACAACGAAAGAGTGGATAAGCGTTAAGGCAGCGATGAAGGTTAAGGAGCGAAGCACCACTCTAAGCTGACGCAATTGGTAGTAGCAGCTGCGGCATAGCAAGTTGATATCTCCTTCATTTCATAATATTTCCTCCATCAGTCATTCCTAACTATCATATGCCTCTGCAATATACAATTATACATTTCCATGTCTCTTTGAAAACTCAGCCTATAAGTTTGTCTCGCCCACACTGCATTTCATCAATGTCTTTTACATATCTCACCCATACATGTACCTCTTCTATATCTCATCCATGATACTCCATATCATCTATGCCTCTTTCGTAAACCTCGCCCATTCCTTTCAGATGCCTCTTCGATATATACTTCCTGCATACCTTTTTCATACCTCTTTCATACCTATTCCACACCTCTTCCATGCTTCCTCCATTTTTCATTTATACCCCCATCCATTCCTCACAAATAGCTCTTCCATTTCTCATTCATTGCATTGATTTGACTATGTTCTGTTATCACATTTGTTGTTTAAGTTTACTGTATAAAAAAACAGAACTGTATATGATTGATTTGGGAGCAAATAAAAAATAAAGAGACCTCATCCATGGCGCTTCCATTTCTCATTCATGTGTGGGTTTTATTAGTGGGTTTTAGATGGTTGTTCAATAATTAAATTATATACTGCTGAATAACTGCCATGCCCTGCGGCGACATGCTGAAATTGAATAGCTATAGCTACTCGGGTGAGGTTGGAGTTCAATCCAGTTTTATCACTTTATTTTTATCTGCAATCATGTAGTAGGCTTAGCCTACTGTTGCTTTTGCCCGAAGTATAAATATGCACACACGCACACACACACACACACCCACACACATATATTATATATATAGCAGAAACGTTAGGCGCTACATAATGTATACTATAGGATACACTGACGCCAGCGCTCTTATACAAACACGGCTAGCAATATAAATCCGCATTATACTTGAGTAGACCGTCCGCCCGTCCTTCCCTCTTTCCTTTGTCCTTCAATCAATTTGTCCGATCGTTCGTCCTTTCCTTTGTCCGCCTCTTTGTCCTTACCTTTGTCCGTCCGTCCTTCCGTCCACTCGGTCGTGAATAAACAACTGTTCCTTTGCAAACATTGTGCATCGTCCCTGAGTTTGCTTCTCCTGCTGCTGCTGCTGCTGCTGCTGCTGCTGCTGCTGCTGCTGCTGCTGCTGCTGCATTATGCAACCGACGACGTGGATACCCCGGACGTAAACCCTTCGCCGACTGAATAGAGATGTTCCATGCAATTATCTTGCGCTATAATGCAAACGCTCCAAGACGATGTCTGACGAAGGCAGACACTAAGAAATGCATGAAGATAACTGGAGCAAACAACGGAGGCTATACAGTGTCTAGAGCAACAAAAGACGCACAAAGTTTTTGGCTTTACAAAGGGATATAAAACATCGTCTCAGTCGCCACAGTTGATCAAACCCTCGTTATGTCATCTTTTGTAATTCGTTGTAATTATTGGTAATTTGAATATGCTAACATATATTATGGAAAAATTATATTATAATGTGATATTATTATCATATGAATAATAGAATATCTGCCCTTAAAATGCCAGACAATTGCAACGTTGTGTACTATGTAGTGGCATAATATGTTATGCCAGGGTAGGACTGTCCATAATTATGCGCATAAATGAGGGGGGATAATGATGCGCACGGAGGGGGAGAGTCTGGACAAAATGTACGTACCCAAAAGTAATTTTTAATATGAGGGGTATAAAAGCTTTTTTGCATGAGGCTCCAAAATATGTACGGGTTGCAACATGTGAATGGTCGAAAATACGAATTTTCACCCGTAGGCCTACGTAATTTATGGATAGGCCCTTGCATTATTGGATGTTACGCGACGCTATGTTTTAGAATTTAGACGAACAGAGCAATGTGGCCTGCGACAAGGTTTCTGCATGTGTTGATTAGCACTTGATGAATGCATGAGACGGATCGACCACACTTTGTTTGCAAGACAGCATACACACATCGCAATGGATGTTGACGGGATTTCTCGGCCACGGCCCAGATTTTAACATCTGTTGATGATGCTGCTGCATTTGACAATGTTGACTTGTTGACGCGCTCGTGGCATTGACGCTCTCAGATGTGTCATGCTTTTGAAGAAAATAATGGACCTACTCTTAATCGACTTGCATCCACCTCTTAGCAGGTCCTGTCTACACCAGTCTTGTATACCTAGATGCTCTCCGCTCAATAGATCTCTCTGTTTTCCAATGTTGAAAGCGTAAGATAACAAGGCCTTACATGTATAAGTGGCTCAGAGGACGTATACGCCTTACGGTCTCTGTTAAAATCACTCCACATTAACGTGTAATGTGTTTCTTACATTCTGTTTCTTAGGTTTGGAATATGTTTCTGCTGATTTTTCGCTACACATAACTGCTTTTACAACTGCGCAAAATTCATTTACAACTGCACATTTAGTGTACTACACGTTAAAAAAGCCATCGAAAGAGTAAAGTACTAGATTTGATTCGGTAGAATGGAGCTCGCTTCAGTGAGGGATGCAGAGTTGAGCTCAGTTGCGTGTGCGTGCGTGCGTGCGTGCGTGCGTGTGTGCGATGACCTGAGTTGAGTTAGGAAAGTGGAGTAGAGTCGAATTTATGAAGTGCAGTCTGTAGTTGAGAATAGTAAGTAGAGTAAGTACAGAATAGAGTAAAGGAACAGCAGAATAAAGTGGGGTATATTTGTAATTGTGTAGAGTAAGCCTATATAATACATTAGGCCTCCTACATAGAATGCGAGAGAGTTTAGAGCACAAGGTAGAGTTGAGTATAATCATGGTGAAGTAGGCGCAGTGGAGAAGAGTGAAGTATAGAAAAAGTAGGACTAAACATTAGAATTGTACAAAGACAGACAGGCATTGTCTGTGTGTATATATGTTTGCTTGTGCATGTGCGTATGTGTGCGTAGGGCCTACGTGCAATGTCACTGAGCATCTATACGTGCCTGATCACACATACACATTGCACATACCTACATAGACTAAGCTTAAACATAATGCATTCACACATAAATTTTTGCGCTCCTTCCCATATAATAATTATTATAATACATGTATATGGGAAGGAACGCATTCATATGCATGACTCTCCATGTCTCTGCCTGTATAACACTAGGCCTACCTCTGTGCATGTCTGCATCTATCTGACCTCTGTCTTTGTCTTTGTCTCTCTGTCTCTGCCTTTTTATGTTGTATGCCTGTTTCTCTGTCTGTCTCTCTCTTTCTCTCTCTCTCTCTGCCTCTCTCTCTCTCTTTATCCCCCTCTCTTTGTCCTTCTCCCTTTGTCTTCGTCTGTCTTCCTGTTGTTATCGTGGCACGTCCACCATTGACTGATAAAGGCTGCGATTGAATGGCTTCCACAGACGATGATAATACCTCCTATTGCGACGTCGGCGATGTTTTGGTACGGGAAGCCAGTGCAGAAAAATAATCCACGTTGGCATCAGCGGATGCAGAAGACCTATCCGAACGTTTCGTTGCCTCAGTCTTAAATATCAGTTCTCGTCTATAATTATTCGCCTTTATTGGATGTTGTTGCTATTCACGTTGTCTGTTCTTCTTGTTACACGGTTGTCTCAATTTGTCTGTCTCTGGTTGCCTCCCAGTCGCTCTCCTTCTGATCGGTTGGTGGCGCTAGTAGTATAGCAAAAAATGCAGAGAATTTATATTCCTTTATGGGCTGTCCATATATTACGTGCGCATGGAGGGGAGGGGAGGGTCACCGGGTTTAGACGAATTGCGTACGGGTGTGTACGGCTAGGGAGGGG
>OX243820.1:2618642-2766831 GCA_945859605.1 Lumbricus rubellus | reverse complement strand
GTATGAGGGAAATAACAGAGGGAAGAATGGAGGGACGGAAAAGAAAAGAAAAGACATAGACAGAAGCTTTTGGACTGAATGATGCGAGAGGGATATCAACAATTAAAAGTTAGGAAGCTAAACAACGAGAGGATAATATGCCTATATATATATATATATATATATATATATATATATATATATAGGCATATTATTTAGTTTATAATGTGGATATATACGACGTTGTTCATGTGGTAATAAATATACCGTGTCTTAAAGTTCAACGTGAATCTACCACTCTTGTAATTAGCGAATATTGTGCAAGTCGGATCGGTAAATAGACTTAGGATTGTTCTATCCTTATTAGGTTTCGGTTCTTGCATTTATATAGCGCCGGACAGCAGCAGCAGCAACAGCTGCAGCAGCTGCACGTGTTGCCACTTAAAGCTCGCACTGTTTGTTCCTGCTGCGTATACGTGAGCTTATTATCCTTACAAGATTTGTGGCCTTGCCTGGCTGTATTCCTGTCTGCCTTCCTGCCTGACTGTCTACTTGTCAGCCTGAGTATCTGTCTCTGTCTCTGTCTGTCTCTCTCTGTCTCTGTCTATCTCTGTCTCTCTTTCTCTGTCTGTCTCTCTGTCTCTCTGTCTCCCTCTCGCTGTCTGTCTGCCTTCATCGTTACTGCCCATCCTACATCGAGTATAGCTTGAAGAATAATTATAGCGTATAGGCTCGGTAACTGGTACCATGCAGCGTGGAACGGAGACAATGCCGCAGAGAACAATCAACATCATCAACATCAACATCATTGTCGTTGTCGTCGTCATCATCGTTTCTGCTTTTCATCTCTGTGTGAAAATTATGTGTCTCTCTTTCTTAGTCTGTCTGCTTGCATGTCTCCGTCTATGTCTGTGTGTCTGTTTGTGTCTCTGCTTATCTGTCTGCTGTCATTCTGTTTGTCTTCCTGTCTGCAGCTGGCTGTCTGCTTGCCTGCCTGCCTATCTATCTGTGTATCTGTTTGTCTGAAAATCTGTCTGTCTACCTGTTTGTCTGTATATCTGTCTGCCTGCCTGTTTGCCTGTCTGTCTGCCTGCCTGCCTGTTCGCCTGTCTGTCTGTCTTTCTGCCAGTTTGCCTGTCTGTCTGTCTGTTTGCCTGTCTGTCTGTCTGTCTGTCACTTGTCTGTTCGTCTGCTGTCCCTCTGTCTCTATCTATCTATCTCCCATAACACTTTTATTGGTGCATAAACCGGGCCAATTTGTTTGGCCAAATAAGAATGGGCTTATCCGTTGAAGAGACGGATTGTAAACGGGGGTACGAACGTGCCTTCCTACCCTCACCCCATCTTCCACCCCACCCACCCCCGATCGTTAGGAAAGGGTCTGGCAATACTGTTGACTTTATGAAGCTCCGTTTTATTGTCGGAATCTGTAGTAGTCCGCATTGGAGACAGAAGAATCCTAGACGGATTGAATAATAATATCTCTGTCTTTGTCAGTGTATGCATGCCTGTGTATGTCTCTGTAAGTCGCTGCCTGATTATGTATACATATGCTACACGACTTGTACTGAGGATTCTAATTCTTGAGTCTGTCAATCTTTTCGGTGTATATTTAATGCTTGTATGTATGTATGTATGTATGTATGTATGTATGTATGTATGTATGTATGTATGTATGTATGTATGTATGTATGTATGTATGTATGTATGTATGTATGTATGTATGTATGTATGTATGTATGTATGTATGTATGTATGTATGTATGTATGTATGTATGTATGTATGTATGTATGTATGTATGTATGTATGTATGTATGTATGTATGTATGTATGTATGTATGTATGTATGTATGTATGTATGTATGTATGTATGTATGTATGTATGTATGTATGATTGTATGTATGTATGTATGTATGTATGTATGTATGTATGTATGTATGTATGTATGTATGTATGTATGTATGTATGTATGTATGTATGCAGGTACGTATGTATGTATGTATGTATGTATGTATGTATGTATGTATGTATGTATGTATGTATGTATGTATGTATGTATGTATGCATGAATGTATGTATGCATGCATATACATGTATAATTGTATATGCATGCAAGTGCCTGCAATTATGTATGTATGGTTTTATGTACGTATTCATGGATATATTTTGAATATTGTGGATGAATGGATAAATGATTAATGGATGGATAGATGGATGAATGAATGGATGGATGAATGGACGGATGAATTGTTTAATATGTATATACTACCGGACGTGTTTTGATATACAGCAACAAAATCAAGGTGCAGATAATGCATTTCCGAACATTACACCATTACTACATGTCATGTATTATAATGCTACGAACATTTCTGCATCGTCAGAACATTGTTGACTCTTCCGGTTATACGTTCTAAGCACTCTCCTCCGTTGCATTCCATTCCATCGATCTTACTTACTCATAATATAATGGAGAGACGCTTTTCAGTTCGTTAGTCTCTTGCCTGCAGCATCGCTTCGTCGCTTCAAAGCAGCAAGAATGAAATTTCTGCTGAGTGCTGCTGATCTCTGGAGGGAATATCCTTGCCGATCTGTATTCTGCATGCCATACATATTGCATGTATGTAGAAGTATACTCACTTTGCATGCAACTATGCATGTATGTAGGTAAGTGTGCTTGCATGAAAGTATATTTATAAATGTATGTGTTACATTGTATTTCATTCAAACTCTCATTCATTTATTTTATTGTAACCAAATTGGTATAATTTGTTGTGCACAAAATGAATTCCAAACAGTTGAAGCAACAATAATTATTGCTATTATAGGACAAGCAGGTCATTGATTTTGGTAAGTGCGTGGAGACAATGGGGAAACCTATATATGCTTAAAAAGGGAAGAAAATCCCGCTGTATGTATAGGGGCCCTGAGTGCAAGGTATAATCCCTGTAAAATTTGGGAGATTATACCAATTGGTTGTTGGATGGACAGTGACGACGACGACGACAACGATGATGATGATGATGACGAAGACTATGATGACAATGACTATGATGATGATGATGATGATGATGATGATGATGATGATGATGATGATGATGATGATGATGATGATGATGATGATGATGATGATGATGATGATGATGATGATGATGATGATGATGGTGGTGGTGGTGGTGGTGGTGGTGGTGATGATGATGATGATGATGATGATGATGATGGTGGCGGTGGTGATGGTGAAGATGATAACAATGGTGATAACAATGATGATGATGATGATGACGACAACGACGACGATGATGATGTTTATGGCGAGGACGACGACGAGAACCATTATGATGATGATATTCTCAAGGTCTTTACCCTCCTCCACCTTGTCCTTGCCCCAGCCGCCAGTCAATAACACATCACCCTCCAACACCCTATCATCATTTCTGAGTACCCGAGGGAGTGGCCCTACACACTAAGAAGGAGGGGGCTGTGTGCTCTCTCAGCCTCGGGTCAAAACGTCGATCAGACTTTCGGTCCCGGTCGTAATTTGATTACATCCGACGTCGACACACACGTCTAAGTAATTCCAACGCTAGGTGGCATCTCGTCCCCCCTGACCAGCAGAGGTCGCTAGGGGCTTAGTCTTTTATATTTGTAGTCGTTGCCGGCGTCGTTCGTTCTCTTTTGCGTCGAATCCCTCCTTCCTTTCTTCCTCACTCCCTTCCTGTCCTGTTCACTTGTATCGATCTGACCCGTCTATGCGTGGAATGCATGATGTGAAGGGAACGGGAAGGTGAGGAGATTACGGAGATAATGCGACGGTGAGAATTACCATGGGATGGGTGTGTTGCGGGTGTTACGCCTAGTCTTTCTTAGGACCCCCCCCCCCCCCCCCACAGTAAAGTCTTCTTTGCAAAACTGCCATTTCCGTAGAAATCAACGTCTGAACCGCATTTTTTTTTAAAACTCTCTTATGCTGGGTAACAATATTTCAGAGTTACCCCTCTTCATCAGTTGAAAATTTTAATCATAATTTATTATGCGTGACTTGTGATTAGACACCCTATAGGCCCTAATCATATGAGATTGTAATGTACTTGGAATTGAAATCATATCCGTAATAATTTTAGCAACGTCTGTAACCTTCTGATAATAATTGCTTGTCTACTCACCGAACTAAAGATGCATTATTTTTATCGTTAGTCGTACTAAGATTTCACACATGAATTATTGGCTGATGATAATTATCGTCGATTTTTGCATTTGTATAATAATTGCATGGATTGCATATAATTATAATATATCCATAAAGCGTCTTTCGCAATGCACACAAATCAGAGGCGTTCCATTTTTCTCAATTACTTGCCTCCTTATTCCTCACCTCCTCACTCCCTTACTTCCTTACTTACACACTTACTTCCTTAATCCTTACTGCTTTACTCCTCATTTTCTTAATTTCTTATGTTATCGCTTCACTGGGCCTAGGCCTACATTCTTAATTCCGTGGTTCCTTACTCCTTACTCCCTACTTTCTTACGTTCGTACATCCTTATACTTTCTCATTTCTTTACTTCCTTTCTTCCTTACCTCTTCCTCCACCTCGCCCTCCTCCTCGTTCTCCTCACCCTCCTCCTCCTCGTCTTCCTCCTCCTCCTCCTCCTCCTCCTCCTCCTCCTCCTCCTCCTCCTCCTCCTCCTCCTCCTCGACACCTTCTCCTGCTCCTAATTTCAATAATTACTTCTTCTCCCTTTCTCTTCTCTGTCTGCCGCTCCCTATGATCTGTCACTCTGTATCTCTACCTGTTTGTCCATTCGTCTCTCTAGATGTCCTTCGTTTACTTACTCATCCGGCATCAAATTATATGCAACGCATTTGTATTCATGCGCAAGCGCATTGATCGTTCCATGCTAATTACTCCGTCTGTTGGCGAGTGAGTGAGGCAGCACCGGAATCACTTTGCATTGCATTTGATTAGAATACAAACCCATTCAGCCAACCCAACCGGTAAATGTATTCGGTGTAATTAGGCCTTTAATTGTCTTTCTTGTGCCAGGCCTTTTCTGTCTAGCTTTCCTATGCTTGACCCTTTATTGTCTTTCTTATAAATGCTAGACTCTTTATTGTCTTTCTTATGCTAGGCCCTTTATTGCCTAACTTTTTCCAGGCTTTTTTAATCTTTCCCATGCTAGACCCTTTATTGTCTTTCTTATGCATGCTAGGCCCTTTACTGTCTAGCTTTTGCCAGGCCTTTTTCTATCTTTTAATTATCTTATGTTAGGCTCTTTATTGCCTTCTTTATGCCAGGCCTTCTATTGTCTCTCAGACTTTTTCTTATGCCAGATCCTTTATTGTCTACCTTATTTTGTCCACAGTATTACCTTGTTATTTTCGACAAGATATGCAAGACCCCCGCTTGTGAAATAAATAAATTATTGCGGTCTTCAGAAGTTCAGATAGGCTACCCCACTTATGGTTTCTCAAAACGTATACCATACCTTCCATTCCCTTTGGTAGAAATTGCCTATTCGTGTGTACCGGGTAAAATTACATTTACACGTGCAAGAACAGTCCAGGTAGCACGCATTTGCAATTACTCTTGAAATAACACAATTAAAGTAGTAATTAATCTGCAAATTTCGATTTCACACCGTGTGAACATCACAGATTCTAATTAACAGTTACAGGTAAGATATAACTACAGACGCGCTCTCACGCTTTTTTTACATGTCCGTCATTAATTAACCTGGAAAGCCAATCACCTTTTGCAAGGTCGATATTTCGCGCCAAAATGGGCAGACGACTTTCCATTCTGCAGTAACCCGATATTTCACAACTCCTCTAAGTTTCTCAAGGCACCATGCAAGAAGACAGTCGTGCACCTGCATGCTTTATTATATAATATGGGCGTCATGATTAGATAATAAATTATTTGCTCTGTTTCCTGTTTAAGAAATAATTATATGCAAAACTAATGACTTTCGCTACTATAGTTGACGTCATAGGCGTACGAGGCGGGGGTCCAGAGGGGGCAATTGCCCCCTCCCAACTTTCGGGCAAGTCTGGTTTTTCGGGCAAAAATAGTCCCGGACGACTAAAAAAGAAAGGTCGTCGACTTTTTGGCCGGAAATTTTTTCTGGGCAGAAGTTCAAACTTTAGTAGTGTAGGAACATAGTTGCAATACCTTATTTGGTCGAATACTAGGCTATAGTAACGTTGATGGTCAGTAAAATAAAGATTTAAAAGGAAGAGAAATTGATTAAATTAATTGAATAAATGCCATGGCAACATTGAGACTGACATCATAAATTTATAGTTATTCGTGTAGTAACTCATATAATATGTTAATATTTCAAAAATAAATATACGCGTAACTCATAAATGATCTCTGAATAGTTATTTTCAATGGGAAATAGCAAATTCTTAAAATAAAATGGACAAACAGACAGGCAGGCAGACAGACAGGCAGACAGACAGGCAGACAAGCATACAGACAGACAGGCAGGCAGGCAGACACAAACATATTTGGATTGATGGATGGAGCGGACCGACCTACCGACAGACAGACAGTCTGAGACAGACAGACAAACAGACAGACAGACAGACAGATTACAACCGTTGATATTGATTCTAATTTTATGTATTGCTACAGTATAATTATGCTAGCAATAGCAATTGCTATGTTAATGAGTTCGCCTTGAATAGCGCAAGAGTCTGGGTTCGATCCTCCTCATCCTCCTCTTATCTTAGACGACGGTTGTTATATATATATATAATTATATATGTACTGTCAGATATATATATATATATATATATATATATATATATATATATATATATATATGAATGACATTAAGACTAAAATCATCAGCTCATAACTTATCAGCAGTGCATCGTTATAAGCTATATATTATTGTGGTGCTTAATAATTAATAAATGCAACCTTATCCCTGTTGCAGTGCGCCGTGCAATATAGCCTACACGTGCAAACAAATATGCATCCATTTAATTAGATTCCAGCTTACTTATTGGTATTGCATATATAATGCATAGCTATGTACACACGCATACAGGTATGTATATATACACACATATTATATATATATATATGCATATACATATGTGTATATATATGTATATACATAAAGCCATAGAGGTCAGTGGAGCGATGGATACTGAGTGTTGACATATCTGACAAATGCTATTGATTCTAAGAGACCTTGAGAAGTTGAGATGCAACAGACCAGGCAAGCATCTCAGAATAATGCTCTCTGTCTCTGTTAGTTTCTGGCTGTCTGTCTGTCTGTCTGTCTGTCTGTCTGTTTGTCTGACGGTCTGTATGTCTGTCTCTCTTTCACACGCACTCACACTCACACTCGCACACGCACGCACAGTCGCACACACATGCACACACACATGCACACACACACACACACACACACACACACACGCACGCACGCACACACACACACACACACACACACATGCTTAGGCACGCAATCTGTACATGCATAATATAATAATTATCATGTGATGTGCATAAATTATAATTTCTATAATGTATGAGCGTGTGTCAACACGCGACGGTCTTATATATGTGTTTTACATTACTATCATCTGACTTATATATACGTGTATATATATAAAATATGTACATTCACATAAATTATGTATACATACAAACTACTTAGTAATATTTAGAATATACACAGATATACATACACACATATATAGACATACACAGATATTGGGAGAGGTATATCATAATTATATATATGGATAAACATTGCAGCGGTTCTCAACCTTTTCACACTCGCGGACCCCTTTTTAAATTTTGGTTCCGGTCACGGACCCCCACCGAAATTGTGGCGATCGTGACTGTACAATCCTATTAGGCCTACATCAGGCTACATGTATGCTATAATATAGCATAGATATGCCTCCGCACTCCTGTAGTATAAATTTATATTAATTACTAATAAGATGAAATTTATTTGAAAAAACTGTATTTTATTTTAATGTAAAATTTGGACATGCACATTCGGGCTCAGTTTTTATCTGCTCGAATGAATATGTTTGGAAATTAGGCCTAAATTAACAAATTTTGGTTGATTGATCTGAGCATTTCCTTATTTTCATGTGAATTCATGCAATTGATCAGGTGTATCAAAGACAAAGTTACATATAGGCCTACTACTCTCCGTTTTTGCACCAGAGATCAAGTTATTTCAAAAGCAGACACTTAATCACTAATAGCCTATAAGTACGTGTGATTTTTCTCTCAAAGAGACTCTCTCAAAAGCATTAGACTACATGCCGATATCTGGAGTTGGTTACAAATGGACCCATCTAAAACAGAGGAATTTGTCATTATCAGCGTATTGTTACCGGTAGTTTCGTGTCGTCATTTGAAAGGAGAAATATTGAAAAATTGACAAAGATTTATCTGTTTATATATGTTTTTAGCTAGAAAATATATAATTTTCAAGACTTGCTCGCGGACCCCCTGGCAGATGGCTGCGGACCCCCAGGGGTCCGCGGACCCCCGGTTGAGAACCGCTGCCCTAATGGATAGCCTATACATTCCTCTTCCGATATAATACTATGTTTATATAAAGATATATACATACACATATATGTATACATGTATACGTATACGTATATATTATATGGTAGATCGTGTGCACATTGTCGGTCGGTGGGACGTCCGCGCATGCGTCGTCGTCGTGCTCATCTGCTGACATCTATTATTCAGATTCGCTGCAGCCATCATCGTCGTCGTCGTTGTCGTCATCATCATCGTCATCATCGTCATCATCAATAGAGACATCGCCGTTCCATCGTCTTTTTTGCTGCCCTGCTTCCATGCACTGCTGCTGAAGGGGCTGAAGCTGCTGTTCTTAATGATGATGATGATGATGATGACGATGATGATGATGATGATGATGATGATGATGATGATGATGATGATGATGAGATGATGATGATGATGATGATGATGATGCTGATGATGATGATGATGATGATGATGCTGATGATGATGATGATGATGATGATGATGTTGGACGGTGTGATGAGTGGACCGTCCCGTAGTACGATCGATGCGGCGGACGGGAGGGAGTTGGTCGGTCGTTACCCGGATGGGATGCGTGTGTGTGTGTGTGTGTGTGTGTGTGTGTGTGTGTGTGTGTGTGTGTGTGCTGTTCGTGTTGTTGTTCGAGTCTGTGTGGGTCTGTATGTGTATGTCTGTGTGTGTGTGTGTGTCTGTGTGGGTCTGTATGTGTATGTCTGTGTGGGTCTGTGTGTGTGTGTGTGTGTGTGTCTGTGTGGGTCTGTATGTGTATGTCTGTGTGGGTCTGTGTGTGTGTGTGTGTGTGTGTGTGTGTGTGTGTGTGTATTTGTTTGTGCATGTGTGTTTGTTTGAGTGTATGTATAATGTATATATTTTGCATGAGTACATGTTTTCATTCTCTTCCTTCTGATTCTTCTTCTCTTCTTCATTGACCTCCGTTTCCTCTTCCTCTTTGTTACTTCCTCGTCCCCTCCTCTCTTCGGGTACCCACTTCCCCTCAACGTCCTACTCCTCTTTCTCTTCGCCTTCTCCTCTTCATCCTCCTTCTCTTCACATTCCAACTCCAAATCCTTCTCGTCTTCTCCATTTTTTCTCTTACTTCCAACTTCCTTTTTCTTATTTCTTTCTCCTTCTTTCTTTTCCTTTTTTCTCCTCCTCCTCTTACTCCTCGTCATTCCACTCCTCCTCCTCCACCACCTGCTGCTCCTCCTCCTCCTCTTCCAATGCCATTCCCACTCCACCACCTTCTCCGTCTCTCCTTCCTCCTTCTCCTCCCCTCTTCCTCCTCCTCATTGTCATCATCATGCATCATGCATCACCTCGCATTAGCAGCATCAGCATCAGCAGCAGCAGCAGCAGCAGCAGCAGCAGCAGCAGCAGCAGCAGCAGCAGCAGCAGCATCAGAAACAACCTTTTTTGGAAGCCATCTAATCCAGTTTCCCTCCTCCTCATCCCCCATTCTCCTCCTCATCTGTTTCCTCCCTCCAGCATCCTCCTCCCCATCCTCCCCATTGTCCCCCATTCTCCCCCATCCTCCCTCATCCTCCCCCATCCTCCATCTTCCTCCTCCTCCCCATCCTCCATCTTCCTCCTCCTCCCCATCCTCCATCTTCCTCCTCCTCCCCATCCTCCATCTTCCTCCTCCTCTGCATCACTTGACCATCGCAGAAGATGACTTACAGCAGACGGCTTCTCTCTTTTCTCTCGGTTGCTTTAATCCCTCCAGCAACAATACAATGCATGTCAACTGCATGCAACGTCATCACACACGCGCACACACACCCACTCACATCTTAACCTCCTCCGTCTTAACTCAAGAAACACAATGTCATAATTATTATTGTGTGGATAAAGACTTGAGTCTCCAAGAACATTGTCGGCATGAAACAATAACAATCTTTGTTCAATTTAAAGCTGACACGCCGCAGTATGATTACAATTACTAAGAAAAGGTCATTAAGAAAAAAATAAAATGGAAAAATCAGGCTGTAACCACGGACACCTGGATCCTCGAATGACCTCGAATGTTACCAATATAATACAACCCTGTATAAATACTGTTGCTATAATTGTCCTTTTTATCACTGTTTAATTCAATGTTTGTTCTATAGGGTGACCCTTGTTAGCGGGCTCATGTCCTTTTCAGTAGGGGCCTAATTGTAGAATTTCCATAACCATGAACTAGGCCTGTTTTCTCTAAGTATTTTTCTGATGACCTTTTTTAGTGGTTGTGCGGCTTAAACTCTTTACAACTTTCTTTTTGAGCCCACATTATTTGTAAGCTCTTACATGATCTGCTGAACTGTCTTACTCTTTGGTTTCAATAAAAAAAGAGAGTGTGATTGTGGTTACGATTATACGTTGCTTGTTCTAATGTTCTTTCTGCTTCCGACGCAACTAGCATGGGCGGAGTTTGGTTTTCACGGTAAAAAAGTTGAATCTGGGCCTTCTTGGGGGGAGGGGGGGCTTAGCTCCCCTTAGCCCCTGATAAACTCCGCCCATGGCAACTACTAACTAGTAATTATTAAGATTGCTTTTCCTTCTTGTACGAAAAATAATGTGCAATAGCTGCGGCTGCCTTAGTAAACTTTCTTGTGTGAATGTGGCCATGAATTCTTTGAAACAATCTTGCATGGATGCCACGAGACACCAATAATTCATGGCAGAGGCTTTTCTTCCCAGTAATTTGAGGAGACATTTTTTCTTCGCTCTAATCTCGATGGAAGCGTTTTCCTCGCTTTGATATAATTGAGTTTTTCTTTGCTCTAATTTACATGGAGACTTTTCATTCGCTTTATAATATCGATAAAGACTTTTTCGTCATATTTTATCATTTTTATGTAGGCCTAGAGACTTTCTTCACTCTAATTCATATCAAGATTTTTCTTTACTCTAATTTTTATAGAGATACTTTCTTGACTCTAATTTTCAAAAAGACTTTTTCCTTCCTTTAGCTTCGGGGCCTTCATTAGTTTAAGCCTTTAAGGTATAATACGCGAGGCAGATTGCCATCGTTTTTTCTTCATAACATTGAATGATCTCGAGTCTTCTACAAGTGAGCCTAATTAAAAGGATAATTAAGTCCTAATTAATGTCTAATTATGTTGGACTGTGGTCATTTTTTAGTCTATTGTTTCTACTCAGGTGTCTGCTCGCTTTGTGATGACCTTGAGTCTCTGTTAATCTCTCGGAATTAGAAAAGTTGATGAAAAACAGATTTCATGCAAAGATGATCTTTATTCTGAATGTCGCTAGGACTGGGCAGCAACAGAAGGAGATGATAAAATGGTGATGATGATGATGATGACGACAATGATCATGATGATCATGATGATGATGACGACGATGATGATCATGATGATGACTACGACGACGACGATAATGATGAAATAGGCGACGATGTAGCTGGCGATGATGATGACGACAACGATGATGATATTAGAGAAAGACGAGCAGTTCTCGAATAGAAATAGCCCTTAGAGACATCCGTATGTATGAAGCGTAAACGCCTTCATTTTCTTCGCCTCGGCATATGAGGTTGGATGGCCACTCCTGTCCCTGGCCGTCTGATCTCCCCACCGACAACAGTGTACGGTCAGTGTACTCATTAAAGCTGAGTACGGCTATAGCAACAAGTGGAACCAAAATATTGAAACAAATTACTGATCTGACCAGAATTTGAAGCCCCCCACAACCACTCTCAATAGACAGCCTATAGTGAGCTAATCAATCGGCCAAGGCACACCCATTACTGCATTGTGCTTTAATGTACCCATAAATTTATATAGCGGCGCTTCTCATAATGCACACTAAACATTAGACTGCAGTGCTGTGATGACGACCGGAGATGAATGCATTTATTGATTACAATGTAACTCATGATTGTTGTTGATATCAACTTGCTGCCGCTAAATGTCCTGTTGTACTTTGGCTGCAACGGGCATTGTTGCACTTGCTGCTGCTGTTGCATGTGTCGTTGTTGCACTTGCTGTTGTTGTTGCATGTGTCGTTGTTGCATTTGTTGTTGTTGCTTTCATTGTTGTTGTTGCATGTGTCGTTGTTGCATGTGTTGTTGTTGCATGTGTCGTTGTTGCACTTGCTGTTGTTGCATTTGTTGTTGTTGTTGCATGTGTCGT
Organism: Lumbricus rubellus; assembly: GCA_945859605.1. Lineage (NCBI taxonomy): Eukaryota > Metazoa > Annelida > Clitellata > Crassiclitellata > Lumbricidae > Lumbricus > Lumbricus rubellus. Next base: position 2,754,154 of record OX243820.1, on the reverse strand, counting down.
TGTTGCATTTGTTGTTGTTGTTGCATGTGTCGTTGTTGCATGTGTCGTTGTTGCACTTGCTGTTGTTGTTGCATGTGTCGTTGTTGCATTTGTTGTTGTTGTTGCATGTGTCGTTGTTGCATGTGTCGTTGTTGCATGTGTCGTTGTTGCATTTGCTGTTGTTGTTGCATGTGTCGTTGTTGCATGTGTCGTTGTTGCATTTGTTGTTGTTGTTGCATGTGTCGTTGTTGCATGTGTCGTTGTTGCATTTGTTGTTGTTGTTGCATGTGTCGTTGTTGCATGTGTCGTTGTTGCATGTGTCGTTGTTGCATGTGTCGTTGTTGCATTTGCTGTTGTTGTTGCATTTGTTGTTGTTGCATTTGTTGTTGTTGTTGCATGTGTCGTTGTTGCATGTGTCGTTGTTGCATTTGTTGTTGTTGTTGCATGTGTCGTTGTTGCATGTGTCGTTGTTGCACTTGCTGTTGTTGTTGCATGTGTCGTTGTTGCATTTGTTGTTGTTGTTGCATGTGTCGTTGTTGCATGTGTCGTTGTTGCACTTGCTGTTGTTGTTGCATGTGTCGTTGTTGCATTTGTTGTTGTTGTTGCATGTGTCGTTGTTGCACTTGCTGTTGTTGTTGCATGTGTCGTTGTTGCATTTGTTGTTGTTGTTGCATGTGTCGTTGTTGCATGTGTCGTTGTTGCATGTGTCGTTGTTGCATTTGCTGTTGTTGTTGCATGTGTCGTTGTTGCATGTGTCGTTGTTGCATTTGTTGTTGTTGTTGCATGTGTCGTTGTTGCATGTGTCGTTGTTGCATTTGTTGTTGTTGTTGCATGTGTCGTTGTTGCATGTGTCGTTGTTGCATGTGTCGTTGTTGCATGTGTCGTTGTTGCATTTGCTGTTGTTGTTGCATTTGTTGTTGTTGCATTTGTTGTTGTTGTTGCATGTGTCGTTGTTGCATGTGTCGTTGTTGCATTTGTTGTTGTTGTTGCATGTGTCGTTGTTGCATGTGTCGTTGTTGCATTTGTTGTTGTTGTTGCATGTGTCGTTGTTGCATGTGTCGTTGTTGCATTTGTTGTTGTTGTTGCATGTGTTGTTGTTGCATGTGTCGTTGTTGCATGTGTCGTTGTTGCATTTGCTGTTGTTGTTGCATGTGTCGTTGTTGCATGTGTCGTTGTTGCATGTGTCGTTGTTGCATTTGTTGTTGTTGTTGCATGTGTCGTTGTTGCATGTGTCGTTGTTGCATTTGTTGTTGTTGTTGCATGTGTCGTTGTTGCATGTGTCGTTGTTGCACTTGCTGTTGTTGTTGCATGTGTCGTTGTTGCATTTGTTGTTGTTGTTGCATGTGTCGTTGTTGCATGTGTCGTTGTTGCATTTGTTGTTGTTGTTGCATGTGTTGTTGTTGCATGTGTCGTTGTTGCATGTGTCGTTGTTGCATGTGTCGTTGTTGCATTTGCTGTTGTTGTTGCATGTGTCGTTGTTGCATGTGTCGTTGTTGCATTTGTTGTTGTTGTTGCATGTGTCGTTGTTGCATGTGTCGTTGTTGCATTTGTTGTTGTTGTTGCATGTGTCGTTGTTGCATGTGTCGTTGTTGCATTTGTTGTTGTTGTTGCATTTGTTGTTGTTGCATTTGTTGTTGTTGTTGCATGTGTCGTTGTTGCATTTGTTGTTGTTGTTGCATGTGTCGTTGTTGCATGTGTCATTGTTGCATTTGTTGTTGTTGTCAGTGTTGTAGTGAGGATAGGACGGCATCACTAAGGTGTATGCGCTCCATTCGTATGGACTTATTTTACAACATTTACGTTTTAAAACGTTGAATAACATGGATATTTTCGTTAATTTCCAGTCAAACTCTTTTCTGTGGATATAATTATCGTGCTGATATACACGTGACATGTGTTACGTAGGCTACACTGTTCATATTTCTCTTGATTTTTCTGAGGATATAATTATCGTGTTGATATTATACACTGTTCATATTTCTTTTGATATACGTTTCGCAGGTATCTGCTTCTTTGGCGGGCGACATCTAGTGAAAAGACCGACTTTCGTTTCTCTGCGTCGTTGTGTAAGTCCGGCGATTAACTTCCGGTCAGACCGGAAGTGACGACAGAGAGACGCAAAGACCGTCATCCTCCGCCGCGCGATGTTACGATGAACCACAGCTTCCTGTTCTACGCAAACATTTCCACGTTGACGTTCTCCCTCCAGGCAGCGTCGACCACGACCACCAACGACCCCCTTATGATGGTCGTCGATTACCTTACCCTCTACCTCACCCCCGTCATCATCTTCGTAGGGATCATCGGGAACACCCTCTCGCTGTCCGTGTTCTCCTTCACCCACCTCCAACGCCTCTCCTCCAGTCTGTACCTGTCTACATTGTCAGTGGCTGACATCGTCTTTCTGCTCGCACTTCTCGTGATATGGTTGGAGCGTGTCAACTGTACGCTGTTCAGTCGAGATGGGTGGTGTCAGGGGGTGCTGTACGCCACGAAGGTCAGCGGGTTCCTCGCACCCTGGAACGTCGTCAGCTTCACCGGGGAGCGCTACATCACCGTCTACCACCCGCTACACAAGGACAAGCTGTGCACGAAGCAGAAGGCCCGCATCATCGTCCTCCTTCTGTCCGTCTTCTCGCTCGCCTTCTACACGTACAACGTCTGGACGTACGACGTCGTCCGTTTCGACGGGATGAAGCCGTTCTGCGCGCCGCTCCCTCACCACCAGCACCTCATCACCGTCATGAACAGCCTCGACACCGTCCTCTCCTGCCTCGCACCGTCCATCCTCATCGTCGCACTCAACGTCCGCATCATCCGTAAGATCCACCACTACCAGTCGCAGACCTACGACGTCCAGACGAGCATCGCCGCCGCCGCAGCCACGGAGGCACTCCGCCGCCGATCCATCGTTCAGACATCCGTCTCCGCCAGCGGTAGCATGCATATCAAGTTCGCCTCAACAGGGGGAAAGAAGCTCCAGTCTCACCGGTTGAACGTCCTCACTGTCCCGGCGTCCTACCCTGCTACCCTACCCGTCGGTGGGGCCCTCCAGCAGGTCCCGCCTTCATCGGCGGACAGGGTTAAGCGACTGGTGCGTGGACAGACGCAGTACCGTACCGCGCGGATGTTGTTGATACTCTCCAGCGTGACCGTGCTTCTGAACCTCCCGACGCACGTCTTTCTCGTTCACTCGTTCATCGAGGAACTCGTCTGGGGCGTCGGACGCGGTCCGCAGGTTCAGGGAAAACTCAAGTGGCAGGAGCTCTTCCAGCTCGTCTACTTTCTCAACTTCGCCGTCAATTTCTTCATCTACAGCGCCTGTGGACGACAGTTCCGGACGGGACTAACGCGGCTGTGCGCCCGGTTGAGGGTCAACGCCCACAAGTTCGGTCTTGCCATACACTACAGGGCGTCGTGTCACAAGAACGTTGCCAGTCACAGACGCAAGACGGAGGGATACAACGTGTGAGAATGTTAGCAACAAATGACGAACAGAACGATGTCGCCAGGATACGAAATACTCGTTTCGGTTTCTACAATGTTGAGTTCAAACGCGGCGCCTTTGTTAGACGCCTAGCTGTATGCATACAAAAGAAAAGACCTCGTATAGGCCTACACAGGATGGAAAAGGTAGAACAGATATATCCCATCTTTTCACCATAATTATTCACACGAAAGTTTTGTCTGGTAGTGTGCCACATCATTATTATCGTTCTCTCGGCTACCACGTGAGCTACGGTTGCCTATTGTTTGAGGGATCGCCTAGTGACACGCGCATAGTGCGGGCTTGATCCCCATCGTCCTGTGTCGCGGTTACTGCGTAGTATCTTGATCATGTTCTTCACTTACAATTTTGTCATTTTTATTGATGCGTAGCTGCTGTATAATAGTGGCGTTTAATATATGCGTAATTGCAATTCAAATCAGCCACGTTGCTACGGCTGCGATCGAGCACTGCAGGAGAACGGACGAAACGAATTTTCCACTTGTGTGATCTCTCTGCTTCGTGAAGATATTAATGCACGAGCACAATTCCGACGAAGCGCCAGATAAAATAAATGGCAGGCTCTTCCCATCCACCTTGGCTACTTGACTGTGGATGAACCACACGATCGTTACTCTACTGAAATAGCTCTAATTTGTTGAATTAGGCCTACTTCTCGCCTATACATGCGACGCGTATTAAAAACATGTTACACATGTTGCTGCTCTGGGCATATCGCTGCATTGTGCCGAGACTAATTATCGAAGGCTCACGATTTATTCAAATGGAAGCAGCGTGGATCTTCCATTCATCTCCGAAGCTCGATTGAAGTCGGGATGTCTCCTCCTGTGAGTTCTAATCAACAACCTGATCGATTTACATGTCACTGATGTCATTGATGTCACTGATGTCACCGATGTCACTGATGTCGCCTCATCACCCACGTTCCTGTTTTTTTCCAGAGGATATCTGCGTTTCTTAGATTGCCATCTGAAGACGTTGATGTAAAATGTAAATCGATTTATTTTTCGGGGAATTTCGTCGCCCATGTATATCTGCTGGCCAGGTAAACATAATCGATTGGAAATTATCTCCTAACTTTCCACGACGTGAACACGGATTCGTTATTTTACCGAATGATGTCAAAGCTTGAAGACGTGTTTACTGAACGAAACATTGACGATGTACAATAATTGTTTTGACGTGCGACTACAACCGCAGAAATGTAGATCTGTTTTAAGATGTTTCATGCATCACTCATAGACATGTAACTTGAATATTTTCTATACAGTGTGACACGCGTAGGCTTCAAGAAGCCATGAAATTATTAAACGATATTGTGAAGTATTACACATACATGTATATTTGATCGCAAGTTCAAGGCTTATGTGTACGTTCATAAGCAGGTTAATTTTTTTACTGCATGTGGCCTACTCGCATGCAATAGAACAACAGAATAACATTTCCATATCGGCATTTTGGCACTGCCAAAGAAGCGCTGTTTGCATGGCTACCTGCAGCCTAAGGCTTATTAATTCACTGGGCTGCTGCATTTGGAATAATCAATTGGCCTATATTATCACTCCAAGAGGAACAAGAGAATGACCGACTATGTTGATCGCTATTGTCTTCAATTGTATTATAGGCCTATAATTGTATTGAATTGTATTGAATTGTATTGTATCCACATAGGCCTGTTTACATAGCGGCTCTCGCATAATAACTATTCAGAGGCTCTCAGCACGAAAAACTCCGGAGAACAGTAATGTTTTTAAAGAGCGAGAGACTCATAAGAAAAAACGAGTCATTAGTTTAGCGGACATTGTCAATGAAACACCAAAATTAATATCAGCACAGGCACAAAATTTCGTCTTTCTTTAAGACTGCAACTACAAATGCAAACCACAATAGGCCTAGGCCTGTCCACATATATGCCTGCTGATCAATGCCAACCATTCCAAACCTCCCTCCTCAGCTTCATCTCGAAATAAAAGTCCGTGAGCCAGCTTCTTGCCACAACAAAGTCATTTTGGGCTTGACAGAAAAGCGGATTGTGCGCATCACAGTAATATAGTATTACGATATCCCTTGACTACGGTATTATACACACTTGATTAAACATGTCTTCCCTGCCTAAGAATAACCGATGGGTCACGCATATACGTCAATGGCTAATCTGAGCATGCTGTCGCAAAACAAGTTCGAGAGATGGGAGAGGAATATTTTTTTAATCCAAAAGTCGTCTTCGGTTTCAGCTCCAATGAATATTTTACAGACCGGAAATTGTTTTTCGTGTTTTGTTTAGCTCTGCGTCGACAACAGACGATTGCTTTCGTGCTGCTTGTTGGCTGGCGTGTCTGTTTTTGCCAGTTTCGACGGTCATGTTATATGGACACATGTATAAGCGGAAAGAAAAAGATACGTTATACGTAGGACAGGTCAGCTGTAAGCATGCATTGGCCCACTTTTCCACAAGGCAGCATGCAATGTAAATGTATTTGTAAATTGTAGTGTTGAATACACCATGTATTTGTAAATGAAGTGTAGTGCGTTAAATGCATATGCATGTATGTGTGAATACATTGTAGTACTGGTATCTTTAATACATATTCAAGTAGGCTATGTGTAAATGTATTGTACCAGTAGTGTATTAATACATATTCAACTTTGTATAACTGTATTGTGCATCCTATTAAATACATGGTCAAGAACATGTAAATGTATTGAAGTGTATTAGATACACTATTTATGTATGTGCAATGTATTGTAATGTCTTAAATACATATTCGTGTATGGCTAAATGTATTAGAGTGCATTAAATACATATTTGTGTATGTGCAAATGCATTCTAGTGTTTTAAATACATCTTCGTATCTGTGCAGGGATATGCTGGTCTGATAAGAAAAAAGCATAAATACATATTCGTGTATGGTTCCAGACAGTCACTCTGCTATTGTTGAGGCACATGTGTAGTCGGTGTAGAGCCACGAAACATCGAAGATACGGTAAAATGTTTGTTAGAACTATATCCTTACATCTAGGAAGTCAAAGTGTCGGTAAGACTGAAAGTTGTAACAGGAAATGGAATGAGATGCAATTAAGTTTTTTGGATGTATCTGAAGCGGACTGGAGTAGATTGTGAAAGAAGAATATAGGTAACGAAAACGAAGCAGCTGGTAAACACAACTATGTCGATAAATGCATTTTAATTAACCCACTTGTTAATTTTCCTGATCATACTTATTATTTTTCTGCATATTTATTGTCTTTTTAAAATGCCAATTACTTATTTATTGTCTTTTTAAAATACCAATTACTAGTTTTCTTAACAAACTTATTATTCTTTTCCTCAACGTTCTATAATTATAATTATAAGTGATAATTATCACTTCTGTGCATTGTCTATGCCAATGCCCCACTTCGGATAAAAGCAAACAAGCATTTCCAGTTAAAACGACTTCCAATAGCACAGATTCAGGAAGACGCTCAGAAATTCACGACAATGTAACCACGGGTTTTGCTGGACTGGTCGTCCACCGTGTTCATTGCAATGAATAAGTCATCCACTTTGGCCCAGCATTCCTCCGTTTCGGGCCAAGTATCCAAAATCAGAACGCGATCAGTGGAAGTATGGTATGCCGCGAGAGGGCTGATATGCCCGTATGGTACGCCCTGACCCAACACATCCTGCTTGTAGTTGATGATGATACCGGAGGCAGAGTCACGGTTATTCAATGCAGTGGTAGCATCCGAACGGAATTCTTCTGGTGTTGAGTCTGCTGCGTGTCTCAGTTTTATTTTGCAACCATGGGAAGTGAGAACGTCACCGAGTCGGTCGAGTGTCAAACCACCATTGTCTCGCATCTGTTCTTTATTCGTAATGGCAAGCGTCTCAGGATAGTTGAACATGTTCGACTCCAGGTATGGCAGTTTGCTTCTATCCACAGGCGATCCAGAGTTGAGTTTGGACGCTGCATGGGCAGACATAACCATTGTAGAAGACACAATGCCACATGTGAAGTTTGTCGTTTGCTTGGAGAAGATCTCGTGAAGAATATGCTGATAACTGCCACCATCTCCGGTCTTTACATCGGCGAGCAGCTTCTGTCCCGCATCTGAACGTAGGTTGATCAGATCTTTAGAAGCCATTTTTGAATCGAGACTGTAAATAACCAACAAAGTTCTTCTACAGCAACCAGTTATAAAGCAACGAAGCTAGTTTGGGGTGACGACAAGCCGCAAAACTTTGCTCTACCCTCTACTTTAGCCCCAATACCATCCACGCTCGAGCAAAGTCCGAAGTATGGATGCAAACTTCTAACAAGAATTAGAAAGGATGACCACTTTAGCAGAAAGCAACACACAAAAGTTTGTCTGTATTGATCATTTTACAATTACCAAACTCATGAATCGATCGCACTGCACTGCTAATTAACCCATAATCTTCAAAACAAGCATAATAATACCTTTTGTTTACTTCGTACTCGATAAGCGCAACAATGGACTATAAATAACAGCGAAGGAGCGCACACATTTCTGCAGATGAAGCGCCCTAGCTCCAGCGACGACTAAGTAAAACTTCCGTCGCCATTAGGCCCTATAAGTAGGCTAAGTGCTAACGTAAGTGTGTTCTTCATTAGAAGCACTGCACTGTATAAAATTTAATATCTGTTACAAGAAAACAATGCTCAACGCTTTACAAAAAGGCAATGAGTAATGCAGAAATTCACGAGCAATTAATTTTAGCTCAAATCCTTTGCATTTGCAGGTTCATTATTCTAACCATAACCACAGTTTTTATTGCTCAAAGTGACAATTGACATTATGAAGTCTCAAACAACAATGCTGGCAAACTCTGGAAGTCCAAAGGCACATAATATGGCTATTGTTAGTTGACCAACAGGCCTAAATCTTTACAAACATCTTAGATAACCATGACCACACCAAACGTACAAAACCTAGTGTTTTAATCTAGTCGCCTGCTGGGGAGGGGAATTCAGGTTTCTGAGGAGAGGAAAAACGGCCGTTCAGGCGGACGGAGCCACTGAGGCGAACAACGGTGACCATTTTTCTCTTTGAATTCAAAATTCAAACAAACATACAAATCCAGATAGTAAATTCTGATCTCTTTTACACCTGGTGACCTTTTTTAGTCTATCATTATTTCTTTACTAGATGGGCTTGGGCGCCCGCAGAAATTTTTGCAGGAGGGGGCAAAACTCAATGGTCACGGTTAAAGTTTTTGTTGCAAGAAGTTGAAAATGTAGGCTAAATCTGTAAATTTAGAACATGCACATGTATTTTTCATAGTGGTTTCTTAATGTAAATGCCTCAGCTTCACTTTTTCTAACTTTTATTATGAATATAGTTTCATTAGTGCAAAGAAATTTGTTAACAGCCAAAAAGTAGGAGTTATAAAAAAGGTTTCAACTTTCCAGAAGGGACAAGTGCCCCCTCTTTCCCCTATTTGCGGGCGCCCATGTAGATGGGGTACTTGGCGTTTCCCGGGAAGTATTGGTTTCTCACCGGGCGTCCTCATTAGCATAAACGATTCAACTTGTCGGCATTGTCCGTTTTGTACGACCTCTGAGCTACGAAAAAGAAACCACACATAACCACTCTTAAGCCTAGAGCTTTCTTTTTCAAATCGATTGTCCGGGGCTTGCTGCTCCCTTGAATATATCGGGAGACAATGATAGGCATAACTCTTTATTCTTTTAGGTTTTAAATAGCCTCCAGCGAGTCGCTTTCAGCCCGTCTCCCTCGCATGTAAAGCACAAGAAACGTCGACAAACGACGCCATTGTTAGCCAAGGACATTCATTCTCGCCGACCGCTCGAGTTTTCTCCTCGATAGCAACACCAGACGACATTATTTTGATGCTACCACTCTCACGCGAGGCGAGTTCTTCTCGCTGTCACGCGAGGCGCTGCTATGTAATGGAAGGTTACACGTCCGTGCGGCCTCTACAAGATCTATACTCCTCGTATTACTTGAAAAAAATGGCGGATTTCAAGACGTGATATCGATTGCGGATCGAGATGCTTTTAATGCGGATAGGAAATGTAACACGAGTTGATTGATTGTCGATGGTCAGGAGTGTCACGCTGACGATTAATCTTGCACGACTAGACGCGCAATAGCATGTCAGAACAAGCCGAGAATTGCTTGGACGTTGAAGACAGACAGGAGACATATTGCGACAGGATGTTCCAAAGCGTATCGACTATGATCCGAGCAGAAACAAAAGGACAAAGGCGTGGGGAAAGTCGTTTAAGCACTCGGTCTATTGACAAGCATATTGTGTTACATACTTACAAAGCTGGAGACAAAGAGGACGAAATTTATTATTTTATCGCCGTTTGTCTGTGTCTTTCTATCTGAAACTCTGTTGTCTGTGTACTGCACGGTCGTAATGCGTATACCATGAATAAATTTCTGTCCAGCAGATCAATTGAGCACTGCCGTCTCAGTAGTCCCTGTTGGGGCGTTTGTTCCAGGTATAATCTTTATATCCTGTCTTTTCTCCTCCAGCCCCCCCTCAAAGTCATCCGCCTCTTTGATCTGCTTCGTCTCATGTGGGCACGGACAAAGAAGAAGACGCGCTAGGGTAAACATCTGAAGGCACGCACGCATACGTTCAATACAAGTGCCTGTTGATGAACTTGATCAAACAGAGGGTATTGGCCTACTTAGTCCTCTGTGTTCCGAATTCGCCCTTAGATTGAAAATTACCCGTAACTCAGCCGCTGGTTGCACTCTGCCAGTGCCAGTCCCAAGCCTGGATAAAGAAGGGGGCGACACTAAACATCTTGGATATGGCAGTGTCGTTAAACACGTAACAAGAGAGAAAAATACCCGTTCAATCATGGCTTAGAATTTGGTAGCAGAACAGAATCGGTCAAGTTACAGCGTAACTACTAACCTAGCCTACAACTCATTGAGTCGAAAGATCGCTAAATTTTATTTTATTTGCGCAAATCGAAAATAGCGTTTGAAACGTGAAAATGTAAATGAAAATGTATAATGGCCACGCCAAGGACTATTTATTTATTTATAGCCCACACAGGACTGGAAGCTCCATCGGCTACATAAATTTGTGTAAAAAAGGCACTATTATAGTCCATTAGGCTAGGCCTAGCCTACTTAGGCCTACATTAGTTTTATGAAGGCAGATTGATGAATAATTTTATTTGCAAAGTAAAAATTGCCCTCAGAGATTCCAAACAATCTTTATAGTATTAAACACGGAACTTGAAGTGGAGCGACATTAATTTTATGATCGAAAGTGAAATGGACACACGCTTTATCTTCACGAGTAGGCTAAACAGTGAGCCTGCAGCTAGGGTTACCATAAGTGCTCGGATGAAAAAGAGGACACATAAAATGTTCATCCGGTTACCATCTCGTAGCGCGCTCCTAGCTTCATAGTGCTACAACAATGTCAAGTGTTGTACAAAAATCCATTAAACTACACAAAATATTGTTCTTATTGTACATGGTATCAATTTAAACATTATTGAGTGAGTGTTCAGTACTTCAGTTCAGTACACATTACATTATTGTCAGTCTGTCACTGACTGTACACGGAAACAAAACAGTGAATTTCTTACTTACGCACTTACTTACCATAGACTACGCTTGGGGCTCAGTCCCAAAACTGATGGCCTTCAACAAATTAGCCTGGCTGCTGAGAAAATCTGTGCATTGGGCTTTCAGTGCGTCTGTAAATATTTTACGTTTCGGCATTTTCATGTCAATTTTTTCGTGAATTTGAAAAAACTAATTATTTTACTTACCATTTTTATTAATACATTGTACAGTGTACCAAGCGTTAGGCCTATATTAATTTATGCGTTTGAAAAAACCGCCTCAGTAACCGGAAGTCCAATGGTATCCATACGGACCATACCATTGACCTAAATATTGCTGGAACGCGCCTTTAGTTCACGGAACGGAATAGTATATAACACAGAAAAGACTTACTGTTCCGAAAAGTACGTAAGATCGATCGATTAGGGGACAGGCGAGGAAAACCCGGACAAAAGCCATATTTCTCGAAAGCAGCCCGGACGCCCCGGACAGAGGCCAAAAAAGAGGACATGTCCGGGGAAACCCGGACGCATGGTAACCCTACCTGCAGCTCTAATACAGTCCTTTATCGCGGATGTCGTGAATAAGAATAACACCGTGCATGCTAGCAGTGACGTAACTAGCGTTGGGCTTGGGGGGGGGGCTTAAGCCCCCCCCCCCCCAAACGAAGCTGAAGCCCCCCCAAATGAAATCAAGCCGTTGTATGCTTACGGCTAATTTAAATAGACTACCGCATGGACGGCGTACATGCAGTTATGGACGACCGGCCATGACTGCCTAAAAATGGCTCCATTTGAGGTCGACACAGCCAAAAATGCGCTGGTCGCTGGGGCGGAGCCCCAGACCCCGATGGGGAGCTTACGGTAAAGACAAAACCTTTCTCTTTTACAGTAGCAGTTTATTTTTTATTGTTATCCTGGTAGCTTGAGCCTTGCGACACTGAAAAACGACTTATTCTTACAATTTTCGCAACTTTTCCATTCACAAATAGGCCTAGTTGGCAAACAAGAGCCTTAAAATGGCTCCATTTGAGGTCGACACAGCCAAAAATGCGCTGGTCACTGGGGCTCCGCCCCAGACCCTGCTGGGGGGAGCTTACGACGCTCCCCCAGACCCCTAATCGGGACGTACGGGCTTCGTACCTTCGGCACTCGCAACTTCGCGCCTTCGGCGCCGCCACTCAGACCAATTACAATACAGCGTCCTGGCACTTCTTCTTTTACACTTTAAGCATTGGTCATACTTAAGGCTTAAGTCCCCCCAAACGAAAAATCCTAGTTACGTCCCTGCATGCTAGATTGGAAGGGCTCTGATAATCTATTCTTATCAGGGTTGTTTTGATACATCCGCTGAATCTGCAATACGGAGAGTAATTTAATTAATAACAAGAGTTCACTAGTAACGTGCATCAAATTAGCTATTATAAAGTCGACTGCATTATTTTCGATTCTCTTTCACACAACAAGACATAAAAGTTCAAGATTTATTTCTGATGTAGAGTACTCACTACTCAGATTGGATTTTGTATTTGCGATAATATAGGATGACGACCAAATTGCAGATTAATGCGTGGGAAAATTGATATTTAATAGGCTAGGCCGTAGGCATAGTTTCATCTAGTCACTATGCAAAGAAACGGAAGTATGTAGACATTGTAGAGTCTACATTATAGTAATTAAAGGTGTCTAAAGAGCATTGGACAGTGACGATGCATTCGTGTAGCCAACCGTCTCGAAGCGGAATCTGTAGTTTAATGACAGCGTACCGGTATGACAACAGAGGCCGTTGCCGTCATTTCCAGGATAATATGCAAAATTACTCGCCAGCGAGAACATTTACGCCTCAGACATGCGATATCATTATAAAACCATTAAGGCCTCTACCATTCCTTAACGTTGACTAGTCTATATGCTACAATGTCAGGCGCACCTTATTCTAATCACGAAAACATTAAAAGCATTGGGTCCATCGCCGCTGTGGGAGATAAAAATGCCACCGCACCTAAGCTAAAAGTCATATAGCATTTGCACGCAAGAGAAAGTAATTATTTAGAACAGATACGTTGTTTCTAATGCCCAACCGGCAACCCGATGTTTCAACTCTCCAGTGGTCGGGTGTAATGCGTCTAGTCTTTATGATATGCATGCGCTACTAAAAATGCACCGTCACCTCTTTAGCTGCGCGGTGAACTCTAGTTTGTGATCGTAATGTCAGAATTCATTAAGCGCTACGCTTATTTGTGTTGAACATGGGGGACATCAGCGTATTTTTGCGTGTAATGACCTACATTGGACTTCATTACCATTATAGCCGTGATGACCTAGGCTAATAATTATTGTTAAACCACAGAGATGAGGCATCGAATAGTCGGTCAAACAGAGCTCCTTCCATCACCGGGTACTTGCTCCTCGCTGGCTACCGGATATTAAACTTCAAGGGATGTCCAACCTAGGCCTAGAGGAATGTAAGGTCCATCCTAAACCCTAAACACAAGATCATTGCTTGTTAGGCCTACATGTTTAACGACACTGCCGCATCAAAGATGATTAGTGTCGCCCTCCTCTTTTATCCAGGCATGGGACTGGCACTGGCAGAGAACAAACACAAGATCGAGTTCACGCATAAATTATTTTAGGCCTAGAATTCTATTATAGCACAGTGGCACCGCTGCATGGTAGTTTTTTGCCTCGGATTCAACGAGTAATTGAGACCGTGGCATGCTGGGATTCCCTGGCGCATTGTCTCCGTGCGTGGCGATCACAATGGACGATAGTTAATTAAGCTTATTCATCTCTATTGTTACTGATTGCGGCTTGTCGCTCAGGTCTCAATAGACTAGGATAATATACATGTATATATATATATAAAAATTATATATATATATATATATATATATATATATATATATATAGGCCCTTTATCATATCGCGAGTCTTAGCGCATGCAATTAAGATGCTATCTGATTGATTAGCCTAGGCCTACTGGATGAGAATTGCGGTAGGATATGGAGGGTTTCAACCCCAGAATTTCTTAGAGCCCCATAGTAAAGCCCGCTTTTCACTCCCCAATTCCAAGTGGATTACAGTCCAACCCGGGCAACCCCAGTTGTTTTTCCACAGTTCTCAAACTGTATATATATTTCCAATTGCCTGATTGAAGTAATCAATCAAATAGCATGTAGCATAGCTTAATTAAATGCGCTGGGACTCGACGTATCTGAGAAGAAAGCGACCTTTGAAAAAAGACGACATGCACGCGACAGGCTTATCACCGCGACCAGACGGTGCTTAGAGTTTGTAGACGTGGCTGAAAAATTCAGACAGAAATAATTAATTCGACTTCTTATTTCAAGGACGTCCGCAAACGGGGAAGGTGTATTGTATTGTATTTAAACATTTATAAAGCGCCTCTAGTAGGGTGAACCGTTCAGAGGCGCTCCCAGTGCGCAAGGCCCAGCGAGAAGAAACAGGTTTTGAGAAGAGACAAAGCAGAGGAGAGACTACCAGAAAGAAGTGTAGAGCGAACAGAAGGAGAAAGGGCATTCCAAAGAGAAGGACCAATTGAGACAAATGATCGAGACTGAGCCATAACAGTTCTAGACCGAGGAACCAAGAGGTCAAATCTGTTGGATGAGCGAAGTGGACGGTGGGAGCACTGGGAGGAAGCTGAGTGAGGACGAAGTAAAACATTAGTGAGATATTTTGGGGCAAGACCCCGTTGAGCCTTTATGATCAGAGTCAGGATCTTAAATTGTGTGCGAGCACGGAGAGGAAGCCAGTGAAGTTCATGAAACATAAAGGTAGAGATGTGAGAGTACTTGGGAAGGCGGGCAATCAATCTAGCAGCTGAGTTGAGAACCGACTGAATCGGTGAAAGACGAACTTTAGGAAGACCAATGAGGAGAGCATTGCAATAGTCAATTCGTGAACATATAAAAGCATGAATTAAGGTAGTGAAGATGGAGGAGGAGACAGAGCGACGAATGGCTCTGAGACGTCTTAAATGGAAATATGACGAGCGTGTAACATTGGAAATATGCTCAGTAAAGGTAAGTGAACTATCAATTACAACACCCAGATCCCGCACATTTGAAGAGGAGGAAAACAGCGGAAATCTTTCAGAGAGCAGAATGAAATCAAGCTTCTGGAGGTGACCAAATAAATGCGGCTGACAGAGCGTAGACTACGTACATTGGTGTAAACTGCGCCACTATTCGCACACTGACAGTACCAGTCCCAAGTCTGGATAAAGGAGAAGGGCGTCACTAATCAACTATGCTTTGACACAGAGTCGTTAAACAGGAACAAGCCAGCATATAATACCCGCGTGACAATGTGAATGCTGGTTTCACATAGGCTCACAAAATGGGTTAGTCGCCAGAGCGCGTTTGTTTGAAGACATCTGGTGAATGCTTGGGCAACACAAGTCCAGAATAGAACTTGGCTATTAGATCTTTCTACTCGGCATACACATTCCTGTTTTAGGTTGCGAACACAGTAATACCCGAGTTCCTTTCGAGATTGCTCTAAGTGAACGTTGAACAGCCGAGCCAAGCACTTCCTGTCTCAAAAAGCCCAGTGTTGTAGTGTAATTATTATTAATTAGTCAGAGATAAATATTGCATTTAAGTTGGGTTTTTAAGCAACTAAAAATAGTAACCAGCCGTGTAAAATCTGATGATTTTCATTTAAAACTTCCGAGAAGCGGCGCTTAATTCTTCCCGTGAACGATGGCGGGCGAAGGAGAAAACAAATCTTGGAGGCACAAAATCGTTTTCGACTTGCAAGCAAGAAACAAACGGGAATGCGAAACATTTGCGCCGTTGATCAGTTCCCGTAAGGTTCCTTTCACTCCCATTTTGTATGCGATTGCATTACCGTTATCCGGACTTTTTCATGTTGCGATAAAAGATTAATTGACAGCACCCTATGCTCAATAATTATGACAAAATGTCCTAACCTCACCAGTCTAGCATATAAACTTAAAATCATTTTTGGAATTATTTATGTAATTTTCTACACTCATCCTAAAATAAATTCAACAGACATGAACATAGACAATCTTAAGTATATATTCCATTTGATTTACTGCTTTCTGTACCCGATAGCGGTGTGTCAATCAGTTTTCGTTGCCAATTAAAGAATATTATAACAATAGCTGTATGAATATTAAAGAATGTTATAACAATAGCTGCATGTGTCAATTGCTGATATCTTTGTATTTCTTAAGATTTATTTAACACTGGTACACAGTGACACACATCTGTTTTGTCTTTCAAGACAACCGACTCCTCGAGAGTTCCGAGACGTATCGTGTTCGCAACAACCGACTTCAAGTTGACGTCGAGAAACTGAAAGCGGAAAACGAAGATCTGCGGCTGAAACTGTTGTCTGGTGGTGGGTAAGTCTAAGCGGTTCGCCATTCGATGAAATTACCTTAAACTTTTTGTTGGGTTTAACATGTGCAAAGACAGGCAGTGTATATCAACGTAAGGATAATGGTGATGTTGATCAGATATATGGATATGTGCAGGGCTGAAAGTGGTTTGGAAAAGTTGCAGTGCCTGACTTTAGGGTAAGGGTTAGGGTTAAGGTTAGTGTTATCATTAGAAATTATCCCCAGATATTGTACATGCTTGAGTCCCTGATACTATAGTTCTGCCCATTATTCTACTCCAGTGTTTGGACCATGCGTCTGTGAAAAACAGAAATAAATGAATAGCACAGACCTTACTTTACTAAATAACACACCTTATCCCTTAATCTGTATACAGTGGTACGTTGAGGGTAGTCCAAGAACAATGTTCAATGCATATAAATAAACATTATATATGCGTCTGCACATACTCACTTGCGTGCATAGAAATGTATTGATGTGCGTCGTTGTCTTAATGTGTGTTGTTGCTGTTCTTTTGTGAAGGGGTGGTGGCGGTGGCGGAAACGACCGGGGGGAGAAGACGCAGATGTTGGAACAGAAGGTCTACAAACTCCAGGATGAACTGACGGAGCTGCATCGGAAGAAGGGTGAGGTAGGTACAGGCGAATATCTCATATGGTCAAAGTCGTTTTCTTCTGGTCAATGGTCATAGGTAGATTCATTCTCAATTTGCCCATGTCTCTGGCTGTATGCTGGATATGCTCCTCTGGCTCCCCTGCCTTTTGCTGAGAGAAACACTTCAAAACGGTCATATTTAAGTAAAATTGTCCATATATTTATTCATTATTCATTAGATGCATTTATATAGCGCCTCTTCAAGGGGGCTACTCAGAGGCGCTCATAGCCTCAGCGCGGCCAAATAAAACTGTCTTAAGAAAAGAGAGGAAAGCCTGAAAATGATTGTTTTTGATGACACAAGTCCCCAAGGCTTTCACGGCAAAGTATATGGCAAAGTATATAGCACCCCTTCAGGCACTACTTAGAGGCGCTCCCGACTACAGCGCAAACATTGAATAAAAGTTTTACGCCGAACACGTTATATAGCGCAGTATCTCAAATGTTGGAATTTCTTGTCTGAAACCTTTCACATCGCGTCATTTCTATAACAGTCAGTGTCCACGCATGGTAAACTGAAATCTGTTTTTCATAGAAATATTTACGTTACTGAACTCTTCGTAAAGATTAATTTTATTCTTTGTTGTGTTTCCTTTGTAGAATGCTCAGCAATTAATTGATCTCAGTAACAGCCTCAAAGAAAAAGAAAAAGAAGCAGTCGCTTCAGAAAATAGGTATGCACCCACAATACCTTGGTGTGTGCAACTGTGCATGTGTGGACTTTCAGATGGTACCTATCCTGTTACAACAAGAAATGTGTGTATATACGTGTGGACTGTGGATGCTAAGTATATATCTGTAACAGGCTAGGTTTTTGTACTCACAGGATACTAAACTAAAGGAGAAAGCCCAGTGGAGGGAAGAGTGGCGACACTGGACAGAGAACCAGAAGAAGAAGGATAATAGGTTGTGCATGGATATTGTGCTGGAGTCGGGAGCGCCTCTGAGTAGTTTTCTTGAAGAGGCGCTATATAAATACTTGAATGAATGAATTTTGTTTCAGGATAAGGGAATTGGAAGTCCGCTTGAAGGAAGTTTACGATAAGAACTGTCATTTGGAACAACAGCTCAATGAAGAAACAACTGCCAAACAGGCAAGTGTCTTCACATATGTACTTGCTAGCAACAGTGCCTTCAATTGTGTGTATTGTATGTATTAGTCAAAATGGTGGTTTTGGTGATACTGGTGGTAGTGATAGTGAAAAATGGTGGTGTTGGTACTATTGGTGGTGATGATAGTAAAATACTGGTTTTGGTGATATTGGTGGTGATGATAGAGAAAATACTGGTTTTGGTGAAATTGGATTTTTCTTAGTGAAAATACTGATTTTGATGATTTTGGTGGTAATGATAGTGAAAACAGTGGTGCTATCCAAATTGGTGGTTGTGGTGATATTGGAAATACAGATTTTGATGATATTTGTGGTGGTGATATTGGAAGTACTTAGTGGTTTTTGGTGTTATTGCTGCCGAGGTTGACATTGTAAGCAATGATTTGATGATACTGGTGGTGGTGGTGGTGATATTGGAAACACTGGTTTCAGTCATAGTGTTAATGGTGATAGTGAAAATAGTGGTAAAAAATATTGATAATATTGGTGGTTGGTGGCGATGATGATAATGATAAGGACAGTGCATGACAACGATGATGCTAAAGATGCTGATGTTGATGCTGCCCTCATCCTCCGCATCTCTTGTAGTGTCTGATGGACGAGCTGCAGGCGCTGCAGATGGCGTACAGCTCCATTGAGAAGAATCTCCGCGACCTTCAGGAGGACAACGCCGACCTTGTCGCTCGGTGGATGGCGCAGAAGGCGGATCTGGCGAATCGGATGAACGCGGAGAACGACACGTTCCGACGACAACAGCACAAGGTTATCCAGGACCAGATCAACGCCGCCGCTTCCGACACCTCCGTCATTCCGGCGGATTTTGAAAGGTACGGTGGTGTTTCGTGGAATGATTTTAATACCCAAGACTGCCAAGAGATTGGATTGTGATCTATTTCATTTTTATATTTTGCAAGTATTTATAAAGTGTCCCTTTCAGGGACCTTGACAGAAGGGATGTATCTCATGTCTGTTGTAGTTCAGTATTTCATGTATTTTCAGTATTTCAATCCGTACGCCGAGTCTAGTTGGCATGTCTAAAAAGTCAGGCCTTAGTCCCAAGTCTGGCAAGTCTAGACATCGAGCCAAGCAAGTCTAAGAGCGACAAGTCAGAATATGAAATCTGTTTCTTGTGACGTCGCTATATTAGTTTAAGGATGTCTGACTATCAAACTGGTTTCTCGTAGAGATAATGTCGAACGTCTATCAGTGCGCAAGTTGTGGGTTGGTCTGTTCTCGCCAGAAAGGTACTTGTACTGCTGACGCTGGTGTCCTGGTAGATTCACTTGTGGCCAATTAATGATTCTCATTCAGTTTGTGTTTAACCATGATGGGTTTCTCTGCAAGGTCTGGTGCTTGTTTGCCTCACTTTCACCATCTTCTGTAATATAATGTGCACATTAAAGTGCATATATTTTCAGATCTCAAATGTCTTACTCAAGTGGCTTCTTTATTCTGCTGATGGTTTCCTAGGGTATGCTTATGGTTTCCTTGGGTATGTTTATGGTTTCCTTGGGTATGCTGATTGTTTCCTTGGGTATGCTGATGGTTTCCTTGGGTATGCTTATGGTTTCCTTGGGTATGCTTATGGTTTCCTTGGGTATTCTGATTGTTTCCTTGGGTATGCTTATGGTTTCCTTGGGTATTCTGATTGTTTCCTTGGGTATGTTTATGGTTTCCTTGGGTATGCTGATTGTTTCCTTGGGTATGCTGATGGTTTCCTTGGGTATGCTTATGGTTTCCTTGGGTATGCTTATGGTTTCCTTGGGTATTCTGATGGTTTCCTTGGGTATGCTTATGGTTTCCTTGGGTATGCTGATTGTTTCCTTGGGTATACTTTTGGTTTCCTTGGGTATTCTGATGGTTTCCTTGGGTATGCTGATGGTTTCTTTGGGTATCCTGATGGTTTCCTTGGGTATCCTGATTGTTTCCTTGGGTATGCTGATGGTTTCCTTGGGTATGCTGATGGTTTCCTTGGGTATGCTTAATTTTGCTTAAATGGTTTCCTTGGGTATGCTGGGTTTTTTCTTGGGTATGCTGACGGTTCTCGTGGTTTTGCTACTGGTTTCTTTGGGAATGCAGCCAGCAAGCAATCTGATTGTAAAACAAATATCGTCGCACAACCTCATGACGTGCTTGCCCAAAGTGGCACAAACAAGTTTTTTAAATTTCAGAATGTCTCTCAAAATTTCAGATTTCAAGTCGATATTAGTTTTTATGAAAGATTTGATTTCAATGCTGGCTTAAAAGCATATTTGAAACTATGTCCTTTTTTCAATGTTTTTTCCTCTCTTTTTGTTGATTAAAACCTATGTTAGAAAAATAATTAATGGTACAATTCTGTTTAAAATTCTGAGGGGGCACTCAAGGATATCTTTTGAATCATTTAGCACTTGACCATTTTATCATGCACCCTTTCAAGGATTTATCTCCCTGGCCTAATGCAGCTTGATGCTGATATGTTTTTGGGTTGGTTCAACCTGTTCATTACACTTTTAACCCTTTGAACCTGGAGCCCCCATAACTCTACATATGGCTAACGGCCAGAAAACCGGCCCTTCGGGTTCAAAGGGTTAAAGTTTGATTCTCTGATAATAATTGTAATTATGATAATAATTATTGTTTATGGAAAGCAAAGGCCTCTGAAGAGTGCTTTGAAAATTTTGAGAAACCGTACATGGTTCTTTTCGAAATGGTTCTATATAATGCGTTACACTGCTTTAAGTGTGCAGAAACATTTTTTTTACGATACCGAGATGACGTTCTGTGTCCGTGTTTCGTAGGAAGACGAGCTTTAGTGAGATGGAAATTCCGATGATTGGGTTTGTCGTCGCAGTTCCATCAAGGGCTCTGCAGACCTTCGTAAGTACATGTGGGAAAAACAAGCAATCAATCAATCGATCAATCAATCAATCGATCTGTTCCTGGTATGATGCCTTGAATGTCACAGTTGCCGGTCCATCCATCTTGTACTATCGGTCTGTCTGTATTTCTATCCATCCATCAATCTATCTCATGAATTTATATATCAACCCTTTAAGATAGCTATTCAGAAGTGCTCCAGACCCAGGCACGGCCAAAGAGGAAAGTCTTGAATAGCTTATAAAAAGAGTTGGACAAGTCCTGCAGAAGGGAACGCAGGCCAGAGGGGAGTCTATTCCAAACAAGGGAGACCCACAATCGAGATTATAAGCCTATTCTGTTGGATGGCTGTGCTTCTCATGTTCGTGACTCGCTTTATATCAAGAAACTGTGTTTCACTTTAAACTGAGAACTTGCATTTTCCAGTCTACCTGTGGCTCTTAATGATTGCTTGGCTTCAATGTGCACTTTCAACTCTGTGAAATTTGCGTTTTAGCAACTTACAGTTCTAACTTTGTGTTGTAAGAATTTGTATTGTACTTGATCTTTGAAAACCAGGAGGGTCACGAGGGAGAAGTGAACGCTGTGCGGTGGGGGCCAAGCGGTCGAATGTTTGCGTCTGGTGGCGCCGACAGAAAGGTGAAACTCTGGGAGATGCGGGGAGGTAGGTTGGTTGCGTTCCATCATCATCATTGTTATCATCATCATTGTCGTCGTTATCGTCATCATCATCATCATTGTTATCATCATCGTCGTCGTTATCATCGTCATTTTTATCATCATCATCATTGTTATCTTCATCATCGTCATTGTTATCATCAACGTCATTGTTTTGATCATTGTCATCATTGTTATAATCATCTTCATCATTGATTTGATCATCATCGTTATCTTCATCATCATCGTCGTCATCACCATTTTTATGGTCTCTTACTGTTTATCCATTCTCTTTTTTATGATTACTTTCGATCTGATCTCATATTCATTTTGCTGTTCAATGTGATCACGTAACTTCTCATTAATTACCTAATTAATCTACCACTTGTTCGGTCGTGCCTTTTTTGTGTTCTGTTGTTCAGTCTCACAGTTTTTGTTAATATTAAATCTACCATTTTTTGTGATTTTCAGGCAAATGTGAAACTAAAGGTGTTCTTATTGGAAGCAACGCTGGCGTGATGTCCGTCGAATTTGACACTGAAGTATGATTCAATCTAGATATTTTTATATAAAACTAGCTGTACCCAGCCACGCGTTGCTGTGGCAGAAAAGACCTCCTCCTCCCCCTCCTTCCTCCCCTCCCCCTCCCCCTCCTCTTCCCCCTCCCCCTTCCCCTCCCCCTCCCCCTCCCCCTTCCCTCCCCCTCCCCCTCCCCTCCCCCTCCCCTCCCCCTCCTCCTCCCCCTCCCACTCCCCCTTCCCCTCCCCCTCTCCCTCTCTCTCCCCCTCCCCCTCCCCCTCCCTCACACCGTCCTTTGCTGACAGCGGATATAGCCCAAGAATGTTAGAAGGCCGCTTAGAATGTTAGAAGGCCGCTTTCGTAATATTCGACTCGAAGGCCGCTTTCGTAATATTCGACTCGAAGGCCGCTTTCGTAATATTCGACTTGCTTATGACGTCACGGGACGCAACCTCGTTGATGTATCGTCACTGTGTTTTACGGGTGAAGAGAATTCTGAAATTTTGCAAGCGCGTGGTTTGGTTGAATTTACAAATGGCGGACGAACGGATTGCAAAGTTCACTTTTTGTGGAAAAGGTTGCGTTTTTTCGTGGAAAAGAAATCCTAAGACACGGTGCTATTAGAATGGAAGGTTTTGGTAAATTTTCACAAAAATCGGAGCGTGAGTTTCGGCGTGATTGCGTGATAAACTATTGGAAAGTTTCATTTTTATTTATATAGATTATTATTTTTTATCTTCATGTTTATTTATAATTTGCATGGTAATTTCGTTTTTACCTTATTTGTATTTTCGTTGTGCAAACTTTATTTATTTCATCCCCAATGTTTTCAAGGGAATATATGTATTCATATTTTATGACAGCCTCTTTTTTGATTTTTTTACCTCTTATTTTTTTTATGTAAACTTTAAAGATTATTTCTTATATTTTCTTCTTTGTAGGAGACGCTCGTCTTGGCCGCTTCGAACGACTTTGCGTGCAGAGTCTGGACTTGCAACGACTTGCGACTGCGGGTAAACACAATTGTAATAAAAGCTGTTTATTTATGTAGCGCCTTTTCAAGAGAAACTTTTCTTAAGGGTTGCTGACGGCTTGATGATAAAAGAGTTGATTCAGATAAAGTTGGTTTGAGAAAGATAGACGTGAACAGCTTCAATGCTTCTGTCAGCAATCATTGTTTACCATTACATAAGTTGATGGTTTGTTATTATTATTGTTATTTTTATTTAATGAATTTGTTATACACAAGGTCACTGTGAAATATGAATCTCAGGCATGGATCATCATCCTGTAGAGTGGAGGATGCAGTTAAATATCCAACTGCTTGAAAGCCATAAGGAAGTACTAGTGAGTTTTGAGCTGCTCGTTTTTGATAATCTATATAAATAAAAATGAAACTTTCCAATAGTTTGTGTAAAGTGTTCTCGAAAAGTACCACACAGATTGTTTTGAAAATTTCTCAAAACCTTCCATTCCTATAAGAGAGTGTCCATTTTTCTTTTTATCCGAAAAAACGCAATATTTTCCACAAAAAGTGAAGTTTGCATTCCGCTCGACCGCCATTTGCAAATTCAAAACCGCACGTTGCCAGATTTCAGAAACGCCTTGACAGTGACTGCGACCATGCAGACGAAACATGAATGAGGTCGCGTGCCGTGACGTCCTAAGCGATTCGCATAATTATTTTGCGGCCTTTCAACATTCTTGGTTGAGGGAGGAAAGGAACGGAGGGAGCGGGACGGAGGGGGAGGGGGAGGGAAGGGGAGGGGAGTCTTTTCTGCCACAGCAACGCGTGGCCGGGTACAGCTAGTTAGTAATATGCATCAATCCAATGCTGATACATGTGCGACGATTGTGCG
Organism: Lumbricus rubellus; assembly: GCA_945859605.1. Classification (NCBI taxonomy): domain Eukaryota; kingdom Metazoa; phylum Annelida; class Clitellata; order Crassiclitellata; family Lumbricidae; genus Lumbricus; species Lumbricus rubellus. The sequence continues at coordinate 2,730,038 of OX243820.1, read as the reverse complement.
TGCAAAAGAAGTGTTCCGTAGCTATTTACCAAATAACCCCAGAGAATAGAAGGGTGAAATGCACCACCTGCAGAAAGGTCGAGAGACTTGACGCAACCATTTAGGCTTTGACGTGTCACTCTTCATGTTCCGGTATCAAAGTGGCGACACATTGAAGGCTGTCTGTGAAATTGCCACGTCATTTCCATTATGATCAATGTATTTCAAGGAGTTGAGTTGTTTGTTTATTGCAGTCTACGCTGACGGGTCACAGTGGGAAAGCGCTGGCGGCGAAGTTCCTCAACGACAGCAATCGCGTCGTATCTGGAAGTCACGATCGAACGCTGAAGCTCTGGGATCTGAAGAGCATTGCATGTATGAAGACAATCTTATCTGATTTCATGATGTTTATGATGATTTTTTGTGATGCACAGGGCATTATACAGTGTTTGATTCAAGCGATTTTGATACGTTTTTAGTGGTGGTGATGACGGTGATGGTGGTGCTGCTAGTGGTAGTGATCAGAGTAGTAGCGTTGGTGATAACAGTGGTATTCATGTTTGTGATGATCGTGACAGTGGTGGTGATCACATGTGGTGGTGCTGATCATGTCAGTAGTAGTGGTGGTGATCATATTGCTAATGGTCATAGTGGGGGTGATCATGGTAGTGGTTGCAGTGTGATGGTGATGGTGGTCGATTTTTCACCCATTTTTGTGGTTCTTCTTGTTATTCAATATTTATATGGCGCCTCTTTAAGAAGCCCGTGCATGGGTATTCCAGCCTGATGATAGAAGACAACGATCGAATAAAATGGTCTTCAGTTGCATGTGATTTAGTGGGAATGCGCCTCTTTACGTACACTCATTTCAGATTTGTTTCACAAGAAGTCACGCTATATAAATGTGTCGTCTCTTCCTTCGTTGCAGGCACTCGTACGATCTTCGCCGGTTCGAGCTGTAATGACATCGCCGTTCTCGACGGTTCTCACGTCATCAGCGGACATTTTGACAAGACCGTTCGGTTCTGGGACACGAGGGGCGACACGTCGAAGGCCGTCAGCGAAATCACCCTCAACGGTCGCGTCACATCTCTCGACCTCTCTGCAGGTGATGACTCATATCACCCTTCTGTTCTTTGGCACTAATTGAGGGTTGTTTGGTAAATAGAGTCGGAGGGAAAGGGTCGATTCTACTCCCCAGGGATCGCTACTCAGCCCCCCAGGGATTATTATAATGATGATACTAATGGTGATTGTAATAATGATAATTGTAATTAATAATAATAATACAATTTATTTTCTATGTTAGATAATATTAAAGTGCCTAAAGGATCCGGTGTACTTCAAGCCACAGAAGCAATAATAATAATATCTACTTGTTAATTATATTAATAACTAGCTGAACCCGGCCACGCGTTGCTGTGGCTGAAAAGAGACTCCCCCTCCCTCCTTCGCCCCTCCCCTCCCTTCCCCCTCCACCTCCCCTCCCCCTCCCCTCCGCCTCCCCCTCCGTCACGCCGTGAAGGCCGCTTTGGGGAAAGGCCTCCCCTTCCCCTCCGCTCCCTCCCCACCGTCTTCGTCCCGCTCCCTCCGCTCCTTTCCTCCGTCACGCCGTGAAGGCCGCTTTGGGGAAGGCCGCTTTGTGAAATTAATACGCGAATCGCTTATGACGTCACAGGACGCGACATAATTCATGTTTCGTCTGCTGTGTTTGGAGACAGCGTTTCTGAAATCTGGGTCTGGGAGCCGTGTGGGACGTGTTGAATTTGCAAATGGCGGACGAACGGATTGCAAAGTTCACTTTTTGTGGAAAATATTGCGTTTTTTCGTGGAAAAGAAATCTTATGACACGGTGCTATTGGAATGGAAGGTTTTGGTAAATTTTCAAAAGAATCGGTGCGTGAGTTTCGGCGTGATTGTAACACGAACTATTGGAAAGTTTCATTTTTATTTATATAGATTTTTAGTTATTGTTATACAATACTTGTAGATAATTGCCTTATTTCGCAATGCCATTACCATACCGCTTTAACTTACCTCTCGTATATTTTAACCCAATCTTACTTTCCATACCTTGCTGTGAGATGACATTGCCTTTCTGTAACTTGTCTGTTATATCAACATTCTAACTTTGCTATTACGTTAAATGCTACCAATCTTTACATTACCCATCTTACGTTACATTACACTAATTGCCATGCCAGTCTTACAGTATTCTGTCATACATTTGTTCCATAATACACTACCAACCACCAATTCTATTCTATTCTATTTTTGGATTTATAAAGCGCCTCTCACAGTACAACCTTACTATTGCGTGCCTCACTTTTTTTATCCTTGCTTAGCATCGTAACTATATTTTTGATGGTTGGTTCTTTCAATTGTCTTTTATTAATTTTAGACAAGAGTTGTCTTCTTGCCTGTGCAAGAGATGAAACCGTTTCAGTCATAGACTTGAAGGCGACTCAGATAACAGCCGTGCTTAGGTGAGACTGCATTTGCTTAAATATATGTTGATTTACATGTGCATCATTTATTATATGGGAAATATCCGAGGAGCCCCCCTCTATAGTGTTGCTGTATAAATTTCCAATTCACCTGGTGCCGTCAGCTCCTGGAGCTCTGGAGCTGACGGCACCAGGTGAATTGGAAATTTATACAGCAACATTATTATATGGGAAATATCTGAGGAGCCCCCCTCTACAGTGTTGCTGTATAAATTTCCAATTGCATTAAAGTAATTTCTTTTTCTATTCATTCTGGAGTTGGTGTTACCTCGAACGTACTTGCTCTGTATGTATGCCATTTCTTGCTAGTATACCAATTTTTTTTGTTGTGACTAAGAAGACTCATTGATTGCAACAAGAATATTATCATCATTATCATTCTTTTTTCCCTCAGAGAAAAACTGGGGGCAGTTCATGACATCTGGAATGGCACTGCTTCGTCCAATTCTGGCATGTTATTATTGCTATTATTTTTATTATTATTAATTATCATTATGTTATTTTTTTATATAAAAAATAATATTGGTAATAATTATTATTATTATTAACCCTTTACCGGTTCACTTTCAAATTTTAAGCCCGTTTTCAGCGGATATTCTCGGGGCAAACGCGTAAAGGATTACAGCTAATTAGAATAACAATTGATACTTCAGAAGTTCACTGTCTGAGGAGGTACCTACTTAGGATGCTGTACAGCTACCTAATCTATATTAGTGCTATATAAATTTAAGAAATTAAGTGCATTTTTGTCTTTGTTGTCATCAGTGCTGATGGGTTCCGGACTACGACAGATTGGTCGAGAGCTGTCTTCAGGTCAGTTCTATGTTATTTTTAATTTTTTTTGCTTTTCGTTGCGTCGAAACCATTTACTCTTCTTGCATGAATTGTTTAATAATAATAATAATAATAACGACAAGTTATATGGCGCCATAACACGGTCATACCGCTAAGTACTAGGGCGCCTTTGTGATCTGATTCTTTCATTCATGCATTCATTCATGCATTCATTCATGCATTCATTCAAGCATTCATTCAAGAATTTCTATAGTGCCTGTGCAAGGGCACTTCCGACTTTGGCACCGCAAAAAAGCACAGTTTTTAGTCTATTAAAAAATGCTGTAAACCCCAGAAAGCAGACGTAACTACTGTTTAAGTCTATTCCAGACCACTGGACTCACCGTGGAAAATATTCGATTCTGCGTAGTTGCAGTTAATGCAAATAGAACCAAGAGCACCCTCTTCTGCACTGAATTGAGAGCCGGCGGCCTTGGATACTTGTGGAGCAATGGAGCTCTCACAGGTAGACTGGGGCATCCATCACCCATGGATGAAGGTCAGTTGGGTCGTATGGAATTGTCTGGAGTTTCATTTGTCAGAGGAATGCACATTTTCTCTTGAATTCACTTTCCGTATTGAATTAAATAATCACTGATGTTGTTGCTTTACTTCAGCCCAGACGCAGCGTACGCGGCTGTTGGATCAGCTGATGGCGGTGTTTACATCTGGGAGATAGCAACGCAGAAATTGCACAGCGTCTTAAAAGAACACCAGTATGTTCAATTGCTATTTGATTGATATTTATGTCCATCCACACGAGATCTAGAAATATTTTATATTTATTTCGTTTATTTGAGACTGTGAAGTAATGATAAAGCGTCAAAGTAATGATAATAATTAGTAATAATAATTATTATTCTTGTTATTGACTTTTTATATAGCGCATCTTCAAGGTAATCTACTCGGAAACGCTTCCAGTCTAATAACGGCTAAATAAGGCAGTTTTAAGCGAGAAAGAAACATGTAGTGGTGTGACCTTTAGGCACAAGGCGAAGCGCAGCAGGGAGCCCATTCCAGGTTCTGGGTCCAGCCACTGAGAAAGAGAGAATTGGTACTTAGTCCAAGAGTGATTACTATCATGAATACGGCGGGTTTATTGCCATGTACTATATATGTACAACAAAATGTCGATGATAATAATTATTAAATAAAATAATATTCTTATCATATATCTCACCTGAAGATCTGATCCTTTTGTTTTTCAGCGACAACATCCTAGCGTGTGCGTGGAATCCAACCGGACGAAGTCTATTGTCTTGCGACAAACACAAGATGCTTGTCTACTGGTCAGACATTTAACGAGCGTTCATTGCTTTCATCGCAGAGTGCAATGGACCAATGGACACCGCTTTGAGAAACAAAACTTCATTTAGCCGGATCGATTTTGTCTTTCTCTCACTCGTTCGCAAACCAAAATCAGTGACAATAATTCTGCTATGATCAACATGAAAGCGCGTGTTGATGCGGCTCACTGCTGTCCGTGCACCGCACTTCTTTCTATTCGCCGCACTTACTTTTTAACTGTTTACCTACCGAGGTTACAGGATTTATGATACCATTTACTACACTTGGTCGGTAAGGGGTTAATAGATGTTGTTTTGTAAAGTACTTCTTGTATCAGCATCTCCTTGAAATAATATGCGTCAGATAAATAAGCTCTGGTGTAACAACACAGTTTGAAACGTTGAATGCGATTTGGCGTTCAAAACCGGGTGTGAGGCCCAGATTTTTTTATTCGTTGAGTACTGTGTTCCTGTTGCCGGTTATATTTGGAAGCATTAGTAATGTGCTTTGCGTAAATATTATTTTATAATTATAATAGTAATATTTCTGTTGGTGCTGTTTAGGCTGGATGTTTATTAAATAGGTGTTTTGAGAACATTGTAGCGGTAAGGACCTTGGCTGAACTTATAGGCGATGATGACTAGACGGTTGGAAATGGAGAATTCAAAACGAGTAGTTTGGGTTTGCATTTCATGTTACACGGGAATTATCGGCTGTGAATGTAATCTCCTATTTTGTCGAGTGCATTTTGAGCAAGCTATGATTGTGAGCCAAAGTGGAACGAGCAATCTTCTTGTTTACTGTTTTTGGTCGCTCATGTGAGTTCCGAACGATATGTTGTGGAGTTGTGGAACGGAGGAGTTGTGGGAAAATCCAGCAAAGCATGGCATGCACCTTTAGTTCATTATTTTCTGTGACAGATTCTATGATTGACAGTTGTAAAATATGGTTGATGTTTTTGATGTGTGTGCGTGTGTGTGTGTGTCTGTCGATCCCGGTCTCATGACTTTGCTTGGTGAAAATAAAAATGGACTGGTAACAACTCTTTTCCGCACAGCAGAGCCTGATAATTAATGATCTTTTTGTGTTGAATTAAATTGATGTTAATTTTTGTCTTTAACGAGTTGCATTTTTGGTTCCCATTGCTTTTAGTACACGTGACGTGCTCATTATTAAAGTGTTAAATAATGGAGGTTTAGTCCAATTTAATAACCACTTTAGAGCGAAGAGTACAAGTCTTATTTTGTGATTAAGACCCCCAATTATTCTGCAGTTTATTAGGCACGACCATCAAACTCTGCCGTTACACTTGCAGGCCATACCCACGCCTAGAGAAATGAGGGTGGGGACACTGTTACAACCTTTGATTTGGCACAATGTATTTAAATGGCGATTAACCATACAGTGTGCAGTGGATGGGCTCATTCATCAACCTATCTAATAGGATTACGCATTCCAACCTCCCACTGTCCCACAGATAATTCCGAATTACTTAAGATTGACTCAGTGTATTTTGCGACCACATTTATTGAGCCAGGGCTGTTTTAAAGAAATTTTTAGAACTGCACAACTCCTTTCCTTTCCCATCCTCCATGGTAAATTACTTCAAATCGGAGAACTATGACCTTTTTTGCTAATTTTAACTGTGCAGCAGTGCTTCTACAACTGCACATTTTGTGTACAACTCAAGGGCGGATACAGAAATTTTGGACGGGGGGGGGCCAAAAATTCTTGGTCTTGGGTCCGGGAAAAAATGTAGGCCTTGGGAAAAATTTTCTTTCTCGTATCCGCCAAAAAAGTTGATGACTTTTTTTTTTTTAGTCATCCGGCCAAATTTTCTGGAAAATAATACCATTTTGTTCGCCTAAAAAGTTGATGACCTTTTTTTTAGTCATCCGGACAAATTTTCTGGACAATAATACCATTTTGTCCGCCAAAAAAGTTGACCTTTTTTTTTTAGTCGTCTGGCCAAATTTTCGGAGGGGGGGGGGCCGCAATGCATGGGTGTTTCTTAATAAGGGGGCCAAATTGTACAATATGTACATTGTTCCACAGCTTGTTCAATCCAAATGGGGGGGGGGGGCCACGATACATGAGAATTCTAAATGGGGGTGGGCCATGGCCGGATAAGCGCCCCCCCTGGATCCGCCTCTGGTACAACTGCACGTTAAAAAAGCCCTGTATTGAGTTCCAACTTCACGCGAGATAACAAAAAGTCAGTCAAGAGCATTGCCACCGAAAAGGTTAATTAATTTTAAGCTTTCATTTTGGTGGCGACATGTAGGCTTTAGACTTGCGTCTTGCTCCTTTGGATCTTAACATGGAACCGATTTTCGCCATAATTCTACCTATCAAACGCCTGTCAATAAGTGACTTCGCTTTTGAACGCCTTAGAAACCTCGATTACGTGTGTAAAATGCAAATTTATTTACAACAGTACCCTGTACTGCACGGCCAGTGTTGCCACTGAGGTTTCAGAAATAAACCCAGAGTTCCTTCCGAAAAAAACCCAGAAAAACCCAGACTATTCATATGAGCTATTTTAGACCCCCTTTATTCAAATTAAGTTGGTTTTTCGCTTGTTCGGATGAGGGTTGACAAAATGTAATTAAAACTTTAAAAAATCAATTGTTAAAGTTGTCAGATACTCGGCATCCATATTTACAACAAGCTTAACAAGGAGAGACTCAAAGAGGGGTGTGACCTGAACTATTTTGAGATGTCAAAATGGTCTATTTCTGTGCAGAGCTATTTTCAGGTTAGGAATTATTTGTGAATTGACAACGTGAGATTTTGATTGTGGAATTTAAAGTTAAAATTAGTGGAAAAATTATGTGTCACAACCATTTTACATTGAATTTCACATAATATTCATGTGTTGTAAGGACAAAATGTCAGCTCACCAAAATAAACCCAGATTTTGCCCCAAAAAACCCAGACGAAGGCGAAAATACCCAGATCTAGTGGAAAAAACCCAGCTGTGGCATCACTGTGCACGGCAGACTAACACCCAAACCATGCGGCCCAGTCAAAGCAGCCGCAGTCGGTGCCCGCGGCTGGCTCGCGAGATCATTGCCTGAAGCTCAGAGATGCCCAAGACGGTCACGTGACAACGCCGGCAGCCGTCAATCACGCTCTGATCCAATAGCATCAATGATTGACAAACGTCGATGTTTACCAACAAACAACCTGTTTGCTGATGCGGCGGGCTGCCTGCCGCCCCTGCGCACAGTTTGTGATCCCCACATCCAGCAGTGCTGCCAATCAAATCAATTTGCGCCTATATATAATTATTATTTCGGTTTTAATTTTTTCCCAAACGAAAAGCTGCACTGGGATGCCGCCGCCGCTGCTTTCCCCGGTCAGGGATTCGATTCCCTTCGCGAATTATTAATCGTTCGCGGCGAAACTGGGTCGATTATAATTAAATGACCTTCGAAGGGTTCGTTCTAATGAAACGCCGTGGGACTTCATTATTTCTTCCACGGCTTGCAGTCATTTTGTTGCGATCCTCCTCCTCCTCGGGGTCGAAGGTGAGTCGCCATTTGCAATTCTTCCCCCGCCTACGTCTTAAATAACACTTGAATTGCTTTATTTTCTAATTTCGGTCGCTTGTTTTGCGGTTACTGATTGTTAGAGTGGTTGAGCGGGTGTGTGATTTTGAAAAGCAGCGTAATTTGTAAGTTTAAGTTGAAATTGTCGGTAGATTTATCGATGCGGTTGGGTGACCGAGTTTTGTTGCGCTTTTTTATGCTGATGAAGATGGTTAACAAATCTTAGGATGCACAGCAGATACGTTGGATGCTGCAAGAATAAAAGACCTGGCTTTTGTATAGTTGTTAGCTGGGGGACGTGAAGACTGTTAACATTTTCTGTAACATTGTTTTCTTTAATTGGCAATGAGCGTTTATTTATTTTATTCGTGCAGTGCAGTGACTAGTCACTAGGGCATCAATATAAAGTGTTTACTGCATTATGATAATTATATAATCGTAGTTTGCATGACTAGCGCAGCAATTGCTGTTTAAATTATTTTGATTATATATACACATTTTTGTTCAATATTTAAAATGCACAATTAGATTTGTAACTAATATAAGTTTCTGTGTTTAGTGAGAGTGGAATTCCTGCTGTGATTAGAATTTTTATTTTTTTCTTTGAAACTATTTCTTTCCTCCTCATGCAGTTAAAATCTGATAAGCATGTGAGTATATTCTATTATTAACCTATTGCTGATTGCAGTTTGGTGTACAGACAGTAAATTAAACTCTATAATTATATTAACATATTATTTTCATTGTGTACAAAAGACCATGCAGCTTATGTTAAAAATTATTAGTTCATATTTTAGTTTTTGTTTTTTAAAATTGTGTTTTATTTGTTTTTTTATCGCTCTATTTTAATTCTATTGTTTATGGTATATATGTGATGTTAATTATATATTTGATTTCAATAGCATTTACTGGTAGTGCTCACCATTGCAACTTCGTATCTATATTTCTAAAGTGTGTTATTTTCTCGTCTGACAGATATGCGATGGCAGACAGAAATTCTTCTGACAGGCCGTCGGCCACTCGCCGCCACAAGCGGTTTCTCCAAGAGGAGATGAGTCGGGAAGGAGATTTTACCAACGGTCTCCTGCCACCCAAAAGGTTTATGATAATTCTTTTATGAGCCATCAAGTTGGCATTCACTATATAAACTAATGATGGATTTAATTCATTCGTTTATTCTGAGAATTTATATAGCGCCTCTTCAAGATATCTACTCCAAAAAAGTCACCACATGCAAAGAACCAACCAGCGGATTGCTGTCGGCAGCTGAGACAGTACTTACTTACTTTCTAATGATAGGGATGCTCAATGGTGTAATTGTTAATGAAGTGGACTCTCTGTTGAGAGGTTGGGGTTCAAATGCAGAGATTATACAGCTATAATGAGTACACTGCCAAATTGGCAGTACTCTCCATCACCATCTCATCTTCCCTCTGTTGGTGGGAAGATGAGATGGTGAGGGAGAGTACTGCCAATTACGAAACACTTGTTTTCACTGTCCAATTAAGAATTGTTTTTGTTTTTACTTGAAAATAGGCTGCATTTGGAGTCAAAATCGAAAACTCGTTCGTGTGAAGTGGACGAGGGCGGAGGAGACGTCAGACATCGAACCATTTCATCCAGGGAACCAGTACAAAAGTTGCCGTCAAATTCTGATCCTGTCTTTGACGCCAAAGCAGAAACAAATCCCACTCTGCTCGTTCTCAATCTATCGTACAAGGCCGATGCAAGTCGCGAAGACTTGCGTCGCGAAGACTTGCGTCGCGAAGACTTGCGACTCGCATGCTCCAGTTCGAACGCAAGTCTTGCGTCAGACGAGTTCGACAAGGAGAATTCGCAAGACGTCAGCAGCTTGCCGATCGACCTCAGCAAAGGCGGGAGTCGGTCGCAGGCGCCCGATTTCGGAGCGGGGAGTTCGGAATGCGAGGAGGAGCGGAAAGTCGGGGAGACTTTTGCGAGAGTCTCTTTCGCGGTCGACGAGAGAAGCATTGGTCAGCTGAAGGAAGACTTGCGTCACGAGGAATCGAGGTTGGTCTTATTGAAGAAGTTGCAACTGAATCAGCAGATGTTTCACGCCGTTCGCGATTTCTCAAACGCTTGCATGAATTCGACGGCGGCGACATCACTACCAGGTCCACCGCCGTTAATTCGCGGTGGCACGGTGTCCGTACCGGGTGGGGGACACCGGTCGGGGCACCACGGTGGCGACGGAAATGCCCTTGCGTCGTTCTCCGGTCGCCACCGCTCGTCGCATTCCCACGCTCCTCCGCCGGCGTTGGTCGCGGCGTCGTCGTGTCGCCAGACCACCGGAGTTGTGATTCCGACGTTGAAAAGCGTTCATGGCGGAGTGCTACCGTCGTCTGTGTCACGCGGTCAGAACACGCCATCTCAAAACCACCATGTACCACCTGTGCCGTCACTTGTGCAGCCACCGCGTGTACCGCAACCACCACCACCCGTGCCACCACCACCACCCGTGCCGGCTGCGGCGGCACCACAGCCGGTGGCGGTAGACCAGACCCCGGTGCAGAGACAGGCGGCCGCGAAGGTGGCACTTCGGAAGCAGCTCGAGAAGACGCTGCTCCAGATTCCGCCGCCGAAGCCGCCGGCGCCGGAGATGAACTTCATCCCGAGCGTGAGCGGCGGCGACTTCGTTGCACTGCTCGGTCTCGAGGAGGCGGTCAAGTGCATACTCGACGGCGACGCTCGCGAGCGCGGCGAGCCGAACTCGGAGGTGAAGTACGTCTTCAACCCATTCCAGTGCGTCCAGTGCCGCACGGACTTCACGCCCGTCTGGAAGCGCGACAAGCCCGGCTCGCGGAGCATCATCTGCGAGCGATGCGTGACGAGCAACCAGAAACGAGCGCTCAAGCAGGAGCACACGAACCGGCTGAAGAACGCGTTCGTTAAGGCGCTTCAACAGGAGCAGGAAATCGACCGGACCCTGCTCGTCCCCGGACGCATCTCCGTGTCATCGCCCCTCGGTCTCGCCTCCGTACCTTCTTCGCCTCAAACGCTGAACAGCTCGTCGCCGACGAGTCGGCTCGCTCAGAGCTGCTCGCTGGAGCAGCCGAAGCAGCAACACCCGTCGTCCGGTCTGTGGTCGCCCCCGATGCTCGCCTCGATGAGTCGGCTGTCGCCCGCCTTCAACCCGCACCTGCTCTTTCCGTTTCCTAGGTTACCGGTCACGTCGAAGTCGGCCGTTGATATTCAACGACAGTTCATGCTCGATTTGATGCCGAAGCGAATGCATCTTGACGGTGGTTCGTCGGCTCTCTGGCAGACATGAAGTTTAACGGTTATTTTTTCGGTCGACTCGTGAAATCGACGTTGTTTGTGATGTTCGGTGCAATGTAGTGGTTGTTTATTCAACGTGGAATCATGAGGAAAGCGTTGTGACGTGAGAACAGGAGAGTTCTTCACATCAAAGAAACTTGATGCTTTCTATATTCACTGTAGCGAAAGTAGAGCATGGTGGTTTTGGACATTTTCAAATGACATTTTCAAACAGAGTCGGTTGATTCGTTTTCCAGAAGATCAGATCAGAGGGACTATTTTTGAAGACGAGACAGTTGTGTCCACTCTTCTGTATACGTGGGAGATAATTATAATAGGCTTGTTACGCATTTGTCTGTTTGTGATTGAAGAAGACGTATTAAGTTTTTCTCCGTGCAAGAAAGATGCAGAAACTTTAAGATTTTTCTCAGAATAGATAGACGATCTTACACATTTGTAGATCTGTATGCGAGAATAGAAGATATGTTGCACATGTATTGCTCCTTGTAGGAAAGACGCAGAAACTTTAACGTGTTCCTCAGCAGAGACAGACATGTTGCACATGTCAGTTTATGTGAGAGAAGAAGACATGCAACATATTGGTCAGGAGAGAGACAGATGTATGAAACATTTCGTCTTGAATGGATCATTGGATTGGAGTACTTGCTCTGTTTATGAAAGGAAACTTGTGAATTATCTCTTGTAAACAGATACGTGAATTTTTTTCTCTCATTGTTAGACTGAAACAAGGGACATTTTCCTTAGCAAACTGGACGCTTGAAAGAAATGCTGATAGGTGATCCTGGATAGATGTAATAGTGGGATGCACCATCATAATACGTGGAAATATCGGATCCTGGCGACCGAAATGCAAAAGAAAGCGTTTATTTTTCTGTTTTTTTCTCTCGATGAGACGTTGAAATTCTACATTTGAAAGAAACTCGTTTGAATTTATTATTGTGAAAATGTTGCAGCAACTTTTTGTTGAATGTTGCTATGTGAACTCTTGCATTAGGTATTGTTTAGTGTAAATGATTGTTGCCAGTTTGAGATGTTTTTGTTGGCATCGATATATGGAAAAGATTTCCAGGTTGGGTAAATGCCGCTCAGTGCACTATGTACAGGGAAAAGTGAATGGGGGAATGTGTCTTCAGTTGGGGGAAGATTACCCCAACTTCAGACATCAGTGTTCACATCACACCCCATTTTGAATTGACAGTGATTGCCAAGGCGTAGCCAGGATTTTATTTGGGGGGGTGTTTACCATTGCTGAACTTTTTCTCTGTGAAATTTTCTGTTTTTAGTCGTCGAAATTTCTGACGACTTTTTCGTTCATTGAAATTTTAAAGATTTTTTCAGTCATCACATGCTTTTAGGTGGATTTTTCACCTAATTTCATAATTTTTTCTTCTAAAATCATGTTCTTCTGCGGGTTTTTGGCAGCCAGTACATTGCATACTGTGGTTCTTACATTATGTGATATAGTAAATGCATCATATTATTTTTACATTTTTCACTTTGGGGGGGGGGGGTGTTCAAACACCCAAAACGCCCTCTAGCTATGGCCTTGGTGATTGCTACTGAGAAGTCCTTGACTGTTCTGACTTGAGTGCAAAACTTTAGTACTTCATTTCATTGTATTGTATTTAAACATTTATAATTTCTCATGGCGTGATCCTGCATCAGATCTTCAGAAATCAAATCAAATATTATTGAACTTTTCTTAAATTGTGATACAACATAAAACTTGACATTCTTTGACGATTATATCACATAATGCTAGTTATCAAGAGTTTTCAATAATTACGATATAATTATAACATTTTCTGATCATAATGTTGCGTAAAACTTGACGTTGTTTTCTGATTATGATATTTCGTAAGACGTAAGCGATGCGTAAATGTTGTCATGTTGAATTTGTGTTGGTTGTCATTTTACGCTCTTCTTACACATCTTTTACCTTTTGTGACAGGTGTCGCGAGTGTAATATGTGGCAGAGTGTAATATGTGGCAGAGCTCTGTTGTGTTGTTGTCTTTTATGCCTTAATTTTATGGCTTTGTATTAGTCCTGTGTTACGTAACAAATTGTACATTTTAAAGCTTTTATGCCGTTGAGTCATGTACGACATATGTTATGAGGAATACATTGCTTAACATGTGTGACAAGGAGGACACACTGCTTAGCATGTCCGACACATTGTTTAACGTATGTGATACATTAGTTGACATGTCACTCTCACATGGGCTACATCTGATTTCTGAGGCTCTTACTGAAGTTTTTTTATATTAGACTCAAAACCGTCCTTTGTGCAGCATGCTAAAGTTGGGAGGGGTTTGAGTAGTCCCCTTGAAGAAGCGCTATATAAATTCTGGAATGAATGAGAAATGGGCTCACGAAATATAAAAGAATAGATGCATAAAAGTCTATATAACCTTCTTGAAACAATTTTAAGGGTGTCTAAAACACGGTCTACGACTCCACACTCAGGCCTACAAGGTCTGATTATATTAGCGTCCGGACTTAATATAACATAGAAAGACAACAAAACTAGAGGTTAGTTTAGATTTCATTTCTTTTGTTAGTGATAGCTTTACTGACTGTTTAGGAGTAACGTTTGATAAATTTAATGTCCAGTTAAAACTACGTTTTCAAAGGTTTCGGATGAAAAATCAAGCATCTGTGTTAGGCCTATAACTATTGCAAGTTAACCTATAGCCTTTAGAAGCCAAATGCTTAGTAGTAAAGCTCTACGACTACCAGCATGGGCGCGTGCACATTTTTTTCCAGGAGTGACAGAACACAATGGTCACGGTTCCAACTTATAGCTATAGTATCAACGCGTTCCTCCATATTAACTGGTGGGCCAAATGCCTCTTTTCGGTGTCTCGAGACTATTTTTTTTCTCTCTTGGTCTAACGTACTGGGAGCGCCTCTGATTGGTGTGCACTGTGAGAGGCGCTTTATAAATTTATAGATACAATGCAATACGCAGGAGTTTGCAAGTAGAATGTATGTCATCTTTATTTAACCAAAGTTTAACGTCGTCGTATGGCATCTAAGGCCGTTGACGACAATTTACAGCTTATACAGGACAGTAATAGTGAATTTATGGCGTTCAAAATACACCATATAACGTTGTCATAACAATATCAATGTTCGTTGCCATAGCTATAACATAATATTAGTTTTCAATGTCATTAGTGTTCATTGCTTGAGAGCAAAATGGTTAACAGTTAATAACATCAAAAACTCAAGTTATGTTAAAACCTTTGCTTAGGAAATTCATTTATATACTGCAGTAATTGTCACATGCTTACATGCAAGAAATGTCACATAATTTTCTTGATTACCATTCTTAATACGAATTTGATTCAAAACTTCTACATTTCATTGAAAGAAATTCTTAAACAGGTTACTATTAGATATAGTTTTGCTGTAACAAAAGCAATGACGACAAAATATATTCCCACACAATCATGTTACAATTGCATGACAATCAATAATAGCAAAACAACAACAGTACACACGCATGATCAGTTTTGAATACATTGTCACACAACTTAAATTTTTTATATCATATTTGTTATACTAAACAACTATGTTTCAAAACTGTTAATATGTTACTCAATGTCTCTATAAATCTTTAGATCAACCAACGTACGAATCTTGTTCTATTTCTTAATTTAGCTCACACAATTTACGAGAAAATCAAACAACATCAAAAATAACAACAAACATTCAGAAATAAAGCTTCCTAGATTAAAATGGTGTTTGCACATTTCCACACTGTTCCACAAATGACGGAGATTATACAATTTTTCCTTTATTTATCAGGTTTATAAGCCTATAAACAACACTTTGCATATAACCACGATCAAGCAAATTCTTGATGTTGAAGTCTACTTTAAAAGAAACACAGGAATCTCTTAAAGTGGTAGAGATATTTTCTTTTTTGCAAGTTAATAATAAATGATCTATGTTCTCTGGGACTTTACATAAATTACAAAGACCATTTTCATGCTTTTTCATAATATAGAGTCTTTCATTTAAATTTACCTTGCCTAATCTTAATCTTGAAATGTATGTCATCTGTGGAAAGCAGGATATTTAGAGCATGAGAATATTTCATATTAAGGTGTCTAACTGCAAAATTTCTTAGTTCCACTTTGCGTATCATTTGTTTCATTAGTGCCACAGCGCAATGAAATTTGTTGAAAGCCAAAGTAGCTCAGTAGTTAAATATAGGGCCTAGGTGCCAATTATCTGAGGCTTGGGGCCTAGGGAAAGAGACACCTCTTGCCCCTCTCTATGTGTCGGTGACCATATGTCCCCTACTTCAGTACTTCCTCTTGAAAACTAAGAGAGAAAACTAAGCTGTGCTTAGTCAGAAGGGTTGTTCAAAAGAGTAGGCCCTATATAATAAGCTAGTCCTAAGGAGGTCGTAGTCCAACGAGTAAGCACTGGAACATCATAGCCTAAGCCTTTTCACAAGTCACAACTCTAGACTTGCAGTAGGCCTATTCAGTGGCGGATCCAGAACTGTTTCAAGGGGGGCCAAAATCTTAGATATTGGACGGAAAAAAGGGAAAAAAATCGAAAGTTCGAAAAATAGTGATAGGTTGTTGAGGAAAAAAGTACTTTTCATACGCCAAAAAAGTCGATGACTTTTTTAGTCATCTGGCAAATGTTTCAGGAAAATCATACCATTTCATCCGCCAAAAAGTTGACTTTTTTTAGTCCTCAACTTGAAAACCGACTGGGGGGCCACGTTCCATGCAATTTTCCGAATATGGGGGGGGGGGCCCAATATCCATTACACCCATACAGGCCCGCCGAGAGGGGGGACAGAGGGGCAAATGCCCAGGGCCCGGGAGCTTTAAGGGAGCCCAGGCAAAAATGATTATAATTTTTTAAATTATTATTTTATTATTGTTTTATAATTATTATTTTATTTTTATTATTACTATTATTTATTTTTGTATTAATATTATAATTATTAAATTGTCATTTATAACGCGCCTTAAAAACAATCTTTCACGAAAGCGCGTCACTGGAAAGTCTAGGCTACTCATCAGGCCTATAGATCTTAGACAAATAAGATGATTTGCGGCGTATAGCCTAAAGTTCGGAAGTTTATTCCACTCAGACGGGCCAATTAGGCCTAGCGCAATATTTTTCATAAATTGATTACGGGCCCAACGTATAATCACATAAAAGGCCTTCGAAGCTTACGATTGTTGCCGTTTTGTACGTAGCCTAACATTACTGTCTCTGAGTGTCTCATAACTAAGTTTGCATTGCCCGTTTTCAATCATAAACTGCATAAAGTATGCACATTTAAACTACAAATTTCTTTCGTAACGATGAAATAGGCTATAGACACAAATATGGAGCACAAAAACGACAAGAAAAAGCTTTTAGGCCTATGAAGGTTTGCCAAGAATTAAGACGCGGTAGTCGCACAGTAGGCCTATTTAAGTTCGGATTCTCAAAACAAGGCAAGTCAGAGCTCGTATAGGGCCTATAGCCTATCACTACCTCGGTTGATTCTAGTGAATTAAACGTGCCTGATGAACATAATGAATGTACGAAAATAATTTTTGTGGTGTTAAAATCCTATAATCCCAAAAGATGACATTATACATCAAACTTATGAAAATATTGAAATTATATAAACTGATAAGACTTGGTTGTGATGTTGGCATTTTGCCATCAGGACGTGTGACTCTTGCGGAAGCTGAAGGATCTTTCAGCAAGCTCAAGTAAATTAAAAGTAGGCCTGTCTGTTATGAAGTAGGCTAAGACAGACTGAATGGCCTTGCAACTCCTGCAATCGAATATAATCCTGCAAAATCATTAAACTATAGCCTACTAGGAAATTATAAACGATTTGCTCCATGGCGGTTAAATCCAAAAAGTTGCATTTTTCATAGGTCCTACCAGGGACGGATCCAGGGGGGGGGCCAATCCGGCCATGGCCCCCCCCATTTCAAATCTCCATGGGACGTGGCCCCCCCCCCCCATCCATGGCGCCCGAAGAATTTATTGCAGGGGTAAGTCATGGCAAGGAGAATTAACATTATATAAATGAAAATAGACTATAGTCTATTAGTCAATTACATCTCACACAATTACATAGTCTTAATATGACGCAAAGAAAAGAAACAATCTTTCAGCAGTATCCGACTATCATGCATGGCATGCAATGTATGCTGTACATGCATATATGATATATCCATAGTAAGATGATATAAGCGCGAAAGCGCGAAAACGCGAAGCGCCGAGATGGGAATGTGCAGAGTTTCGCTAAACAATAACCAAATAGATAAACAATGACGACTATTATAGGTAGGCTATACCAATTTTTGTCTATGCTGTCATAAAAGTCTTTAACCTGCTTGAATTCCAATGTCCCGCGGATCTCTAAAATAGTCTAATCAACTACAAGACAGCAGGTCGTTGATAACACTGGATTCAAAATGATGTCCTTAGACACCCGAAAAAATTGTTGATTATACTGGAAACAAAATGATGTCTTTACACCCCAGAAAATCGTTTATAGAACTAAAATAAAAATGACGTCCCGAAATGACACCCGAAAATCGTTGATATAGTAATGGAATCAAATAGATTTCTTAGAAACCAGAAAATCGTTGATATTACTAAAATCCAAAAAAATGTTTTAGACACCCGAAAATCGATGATAAAACTGGAATCAAAATTATGTCTTTGAATACCCGAAAATCGTTGAGAATACTGGAATCAAAATTATGTCGGTAAATACCCGAAACTCGTTGATAATACTAGAATCAAAATTATGTCCTTAGACACCCAAATATCGCTGATATTATTGGAATCAACACAATGTTCTTAGACACCCGAAAATCATTGATAATACTAAAATCAAAATGATGTTTTTAGACACCCGAAAATCGCTGATAATACTGGAATCAAAATTATGTCCTTAGACACTCGAATATCGCTGATAATATTGGAATAAATACGATGTCCTTAGACACCCGAAAATCATTGATAATACTAAAATCAAAATGATGTCTTTAGACACCCGAATATCGCTGATAATAATGGAATCAATACGATGTCCCTAGACACACGAAAATCATTGATAATACTAAAATCAAAATGATGTTTTTAGACACCCGAAAATCGTTGATAAAACTGGAATCAAAATGATGTCCTTAGAAACCCGAATATCGCTGATAATACTGAAATCAAAATGATGCTCTGAAACACCCGAAAATCGCTGATTATACTAAAATCGAAATGATGTTCTTAGACACCCGAAAATCGCAGATATTATTGGAATCAATACGATGTCCTTAGACACTCGAATATCGCTGATAATATTGGAATCAATACGATGTCCTTAGACACCCGAAAATCATTGATACTACTAAAATCAAAATGATGTTCTTAGACACCCGAATATCGCTGATAATATTGGAATCAATACGATGTCCCTAGACACCCGAAAATCGTTGATAATAGTAAAATCAAAATGATGTTTTTAGACTACCAAAAATCGTTGATAATACTGGAATCAAAATGATGTCCTTAGACACCCGAATATCACTGGTAATACTAAAATCAAAATGATGTTCTTAAACACCGAAAACCGCTGACTATACTAAAATCAAAATGATGTTCTTAGACACCCGAATATCGCTGATATTATTGGAATCAATATGATGTTCTTAGACACCTGAAAATCATTGATAATACTAAAATCAAAATGATGTTTTAGACACCTGAAAATCGTTGATATTACTGGAATCAAAATTATGTTTATGAATACCCGAAAATCGTTGATAATACTGGAATCAAAATGTTTCCCTTAGACACCCGAATATCGCTGATAATACTGAAATCAAAAATGATGTTCTCAAACACCCGAAAGTCGATGCTTACACTAAAATCAAAATGATGTTCTTAGACACCCGAAAATCGATGATAATACTTCACAGATCATTAGTCGCGGGCCAGGTCTCTTTATTAGTGAAACAACATCATCACTAAATGGCTTCCCAAATCTGATGATTTGGTAGTTCTTGCTTGGTTTGTCAGCATTTGAGTGGCATAGCAATTTCATTAAGATGACAGCTTAAAATGCTGCCATTTTAGTGCGGGAATTAAAAAAAATTCTGGTTAAGGAGGGGGTACAACCCTCTCCCCAAGCCCCTCCCCCTTCCCCCCACCCTCTCGGCGCTACGCGCCTCGGCGATCCGCCTTCGGCCGCTCGTCCTCCGGTCCTCATTTGGCCCCCCCCCCATTTAAACCTTCTGGATCCGCCACTGGGTCCTACCATAAAGTTGAAATTTTAATTCTTAATAATATTATTAAGAACTGATTAAAATCATAATAGCTATTATAGGCTTGTACATTTTGCTATCGGTATCGTACATGCATATAATATTGCATACACTCTTCTTATTTCTATTTTTCTATTAGCCTAAAGATAGTTTAGGGCCCGCGACTGCCCCTGCCCAGGGGCCCAGAATTTCTGTCGGCGGGCCTGCACCCATATTCGTATTGCTAATTTCAAACCAAATGGGGGGCAGGTCACATGGCAGTTTTCAATGGGGGCCATGGCCGGATTGGCCCCCTGGATCCGCCCCTGGGCCTATTGGCATTGAATAAGTTCCGTCCCAATGTTCCTTAACTTCCTTTCGGTTTCTGAAATAACTTTCCTGTTGCCTCAAGTCACCTTAATCTGCAGGCCGCAATCTGGGGGACAATTTAGCCACAAAGAGCGGGTTTTCGCGCATTAGGCCTGCAGAAACCCACCATAGGCCCACGCAAAATTATTTGTCTAGGTTACCGAGATCCAATGGGAGTAAATTTCAATTTACCCAGCAGTGGCGGCGCCAGGATTTCAGTTTTAGGGGGTTGAAGTTGGTCCGGAAATTTTCCCTATCTAGTGATTTGTTCTGAATCTCAAGAAAATATTCCATTTTTCCCGTCAAAAATCAGACGACCTTTTTTCTAGTCGTCCAGTGCTATTGCGCTTTATTTCTCCCGATTTTCCTTTTTTGTCAGGTCAGTATATACGCTGTGTACCCATGGTTGTAGACATTTTCCGCATTTTTCTTTGGGGGCTAAGCGCCATTTAGGGGCTTAGTTCCCCCTGGCCCTCCCTGGCGCCGCCAATGTTACCCAGATTGTGGAAAAGCTAGGCGCACAATAGGTCGTCCGAAAACAGGTTTCAGCGCGAAAGTTTGTTTGCTAAACGAAAGGTCTACAGCTATTTATTGTGGTTGCTATGGTCACCCCGTTCTCATTTTAGTTTGAGGCTTTGAGCGAATTGAGCTGAGAGGCGTTGCAAATAACAATGGGCTGGTTGTAATATCAAATCAATAGGCCTAATGATAATAATAGTAGTAGTAGTAGGCCTAGTATTAATAGTAATAGACCTAATAAAGATAATAATAACATTAATAATAATAATAATAATAATAATAATAATAATAATAATAATAATAATAATAATAATAATAATAATAATAATAACAATAATAATAATAATAATAATAACAATAATAATATTAATTACTACTACTACTGCTGCTGCTGCTGCTACTACTACTACTAATAATAATAATAATAATAATAATGACGACTGTCTTAATTCTAGTCTGTTACTGTTTGTTTATCTTCCTGCCAATGCCTTAGGACGTGCAAACACCTCATGCAAGTAGACTAGACCTACAGCGAAGACATGCAAAGTTCACTCTGAACATCACTTCCTAGACGACCGCGTTTGTATTATTCATAGAGATTTCTTTCCTGTATACAGTGTATATACTGTTTATACTGTGTATACTGTATGCCTACATGTATATAGGGCCTACACTGCAACACCAATTCCACACAAACACGCACGCCCAAAAACACACAAATACGCACACACGCACACACACACAAACACGCACGCCCAAAAACACACAAATACGCACACACGCACACACACACACACACACACACACAAACACACACACGCACACACACACACACACACACACACAAACACACAACCAGTCGACATCCACCAATATGTGAGCACTGCAGAGTAGTCTCGGGTTCGTACCTATAGATAATCCCGATAAAAGGCGAAAGAGCATGAAAAGCGGTTCCTGAAAGCTAAAGCACTCTTGTTGACGTGACAACAGTAGGCCTACAGAAAAACTCAGGCTCGAAAGCAGTACATTCATGTACGCCTATGTATTTAATCCTTGAATGGTTGAATGAAATAGTCTCTATGCACGTGCGTGTGTGTGTGTGTAGACCTGCGTATATGAGCACATTGAGCAGCCTAGGCTATCTGGTAGACTTGCTGCCACGTTAGTTGAAGTCTGTTTTATTAAAGTTATGATGTCGAAAGCAATAATTATTATAATGGAGTTCCTTCGACCACCTTTTCTCATGCGCCGTATCATCATCATATTGTTACTTCTTGAAGTTGTATATTCAGGTATACGCATGCTTTCACTAATTATCTGACCGTGCTTTTTTGTATTGTAGTGCTCGAAAATCTATTTAAACATTTATAAAGCGTCTCTAGTAGGGTGAACCGTTCAGAGGCGCTCCCAGTGCGCAAGGCCCCGCGAGAAGAAACAGGTTTTGAGAAGAGACAAAGCAGAGGAGAGACTACTAGAAAGAAGTGTAGAGCGAGCAGGAGAAAGGGCATTCCAAAGAGAAGGACCAATTGAGACAAATGATCGAGACTGAGCCATAGCAGTTCTAGACCGAAGAGACCAAGAGGTCAAATCTGTTGGATGAACGAAGCGGACGGTGTTTATTATCTATTGATAAAATAATCCTGAAGTGGCTGGAATGCTGGATTGTCAGTCGAGGTTAGGTCGAGGTGAAAATCTTATTCAACCTATTCCACGGGCATCCGCACGTAGGGGCAAGAGCCAAGAGGGGCACTTCCCTACCCCGAAAATCGACTCCATTTTTACCTACTAATATTTTAACTTTGGAAATTTTCTGCGCAGAAAAGCACTAATGAAGCTAATGATACACAGCTAAACTACAAGATTTACATTTAGAAAATAATCTCTACGAAAAATACCCAGGGTCGTGTATATATAGGCCTAAGGGTCGTCGGACCTAATTTCTTGGATTGCATTTTTCATTGTGCTTTGTCCCTCCTGCAAGAATTTATAACCTGTTGTTGTCAGAGGTGTATCGACCGCCCTTCATACCCTCAGACCGGAAGGGGCCCCACAAGGAAAGGGGCCCCAAAAGTGGCAAAAATGTAAGGTATTACTATAGGAAGGTGACGTTTATTGACGCTATTGCACAATCCATGTTGGTTTTACTTATAAAACCGTACGTGACGTAGCCTATACGGAATACAATCATGTATAGGGTAAAATGGGGTAATTTCGGCACCTTAAGCAGTTTTTCGAATACATGTGATGTCATTACATTTATAAGATCCACTGAGGTTCCTATAGTTTGCTGCAACCCTAAGCAATGAAATGGCGCCTTTAAACTGTGAATCGGCTCTCGCAAATTCGTGTTATAACATGATAAGTGAGGCAGTGGCGGATTTAGTATAGGGCCCGGGGGGTTTGTTCGCCCCCCGTGCCCCCTTGGGCAAAAAATGGCGCCCCCTCGGACCGTACCGGTACTTATTACTTAAACCTAAAATGTCCTTCGTGGAAAGTAAATTCCCATACCTTTGCCAGATTATTATTATAGGCGTATTCTAATTTTTATTGACTTTACGCAATCACACCATGAATTTAACAATTAAAGAATTACTTATTTTTATTTATTTATATGGCCCTTTGCCGCTTTGCGTAGGCCTATATGAAAAATTCAACTTGCCGTTGTTGATGATGATGATGATGATTATGATGATGATGATGATGGTTCTCTGCCCGAAGGCAGGTTCATTGGCTTTACGCCCCTGGGGATGAGATGAGTGAGGTGGTTTCCCTTTGCCTTCCCCACAGACAACGATGGGTAAGCATTAACTTGCACAAGGTCGCTCCGAAGGAGCTTGCGCCACCGCGTTCCATGCGTGCTAGCCCGAGACATCTAAATCTCTTAGTGTCAAATCCCAGTCCGGGCTTGAACCGCAGTTTGTTGCAACCGACAGACGAATGCCGCTCTCGCTTCCAGTGTAGCTAACTAGGCCAGTACAATTTTATATATTAAATAAATGATGTTTTTTAACCGGATATCGTAAAGGACTTTGACGGGTCTGACCAATGTCTGCTTGTTGTTCTTGGAAGTTTCTAATCATGTGTTGATTTTCTGGAGAGGTTTGGTTGAATATTTTTATTCTTTCAACAATTTAAGTTTGACATCTGAATGAATACAAAGAGGTCGTCAACTTTCGTGCAAGTCTGGTTTTTCGGGCAAACACGGTCCCGAATGACTAAAAAAAGGTCGTCAACTTTCGGGAAAGTCTGGTTTTTCGGGCTGACACAGACCCGAATGACTAAAAAAAGGTCGCCAACTTTTTTCCCGGATATATTTTTCGGGCAGAAGTTCGATTTTTGCCCCCCCCCCCCACTGCTAAAATCTCCTGAACGCCTGTGGGCATAAATATGATGAATTTATGTAGGCTATGTAATTCAAGTGAGTGGTCAAGTTCACAAGTTTGCAAAAGTTTTTAGATTCTTGATTCTGTTTGATGTAGGCTATTCGGCTAAATCGGATGAATTAGGCTATAATTTATTTATTGCATTAACTATTGTAAGTACAGGCGCCCTCTTGAAATTCTTCTCGACCCCCCGTGCAATAAAACCTAAATCCGCCACTGAAGTGAGGGCGTTCAGATGCCGAAATTACCCATATGGGAGGGTAATTTCGGCAAGGCATGTGGGTAATTTCGGCACGGGTGACGAAATTAGCCAAACAGAAGATAACCATATGTTTAAGGCAAGCTAAATGAAACAGATGGGTCGAAATTGTGGCTACATACGTGTTTACTTGCATTAATTTATGCTTGTATTTGCACTTGCTATAACGCCTTTTCAGGCTCTCTGTACTCAGAGGCGCTCCCGACTGCATCGCGGACACTGCATCGGAGTTTCGCGCCGAAACGCTGAGGAAATTGCGAGTGAAGGACATGCCCAAGGTCCTTACGCGGCGTCTTGTGGTGGATTCGAACCTGCAATCCTCCGGCTGCAAGGCAACGAACATAGGCTACCCACTACGCCACCGCGCCCCACGTGTCACAACACGAATTTGCGGCAGCCGATTCACAGTTTGAAGGCGCTTTTTCATGGCACAGGGTTGTAGCAAACTATTAGAACCTCAGTGGATCTAATAGGCCTACATGTAATAACATCACATAATATTAATAATATTATAATTAATATATTCAAATACTGTAGCATACACTCAGACGCTGTTATCTTCTTCTTTCTTCTTTATTCTCTTCCGTCAGTCGAGTGACGACGATGAGGCTCCTAGCCTACATGACTTCTCCAAATTTCTCTATTTTCTGATCGAGGTCTTTTAATTGCTCTTCACATGTCAATATTCATCTTTCAAGTCTTCCTTCCTCTTCCTTGACGCTGTTATACGCGCTGCCTTTAATCCAAATACTTGTACCAGCTGCTATGGTTCCTATGGGTGCTGTAAGGCAATGAACTCTGGCCTGATTCTCACTCTGGGAAATATTATCATTGGTGCTATGTAGCCTACAGAAGCCACTGGCTGAGACGCAACAAACGGTGATTACTGTCTTCCCTTATCTGTGCCTGTTTTAAAACCGCCGACGTTTTGTTTTCCACGTTGACTAATCACTTCCCCTGGCTTGTGACCAAATTAATTTTAATAGTGACAGTGGATTCATCTACGTTGAAGATCCGAAACTGCATAGGCCTAGCAACTGCTCTCTTTGAACGCCCATCAACTAGTACCGACTTTACTGAAAACCTAATCTCATCATTCGACCACTGAGCACTTCGTCCCCCGTTTAGAGCTTGGCACAACTCTCTGACTCAAATCATCGTCCATTTTGCCTGAATACCCTTGTGCGTTTAATTACACAACGGCTACTAACACAACTAAGCAAAAATAATTAACCCGTGACCTATTGAAAAAAGGCAGAATGGTAATTTCGGCACCATCCCTGGGCAAATTTCGGCACTGCCGGAATTAGACAAGATTTCAGTGCCGAAATTTGTCTCATATGTAGGCATCACTCTGTAAGTAGGTAAAATAAATAATCTGTAGATATACATCGTATTATCGTTCAGCATGATGCACCCTGGTGACCATAATTTTAGAAAAACCAGTACTTTTAATTATGTGACCGACACCAAATTTTCAACAGATCTTTCTCTTAATTGAAAAATAATTGCGAAAATGCTTCAAAACAAAAATTACTTAACAAAAGTGCTTTTAATGCGATTTATAATTGGTTTTTGAACTTTTATCAGATTCTAATGTTGAGATCTATGACGTCAAACCATAGAGGACTCTTAGTGCAAGATAGTTTCTCGGCTACAGGGGGGTGCCGAAATTAGCTCCATGCCGAAATTACCCCACTTTACCCTACACTGGTACTGTTAGTTAGGTCTATGTATAAATGATAAAAATTATATGAACTCTGTAAACCTTGTGCTTTCAGCTCTCTGAGCTCTAGCGACCATTTTCTCCATTGTTTTCTTTCTGATGTCGCTTCGTTTAGTTCTTCCCATGAACCCTGTACATTGTATAACATAAACACCACATTCTAGTTTCTGCACTGTAAGGGGCCCGCACATATGTTGAGAGGGTATCAGGTTCTTTGCTGTTGTTTGTCCAGAACTGTCCAATATTGCATGTAGGTATAATCTTATTCAGCTTAAGCTTCATATGCACTCTAAAATTTATTCATACCGGTAATTTGCAAAAACAATTCAACACCTTAAATCGATTTCTCCTCTAACTTAAGCTATTTGCTATCTAGAAGCAACCACTGGAACCATTAGGACAACAACTACTGGAACCACTCAGACAAGAACTACTGGAACCACTCAGACAACAACTACTGCAACCAGACAGACAATAACCATTGGAACCAGACAGACAACCACTGCTAGGACGACAACCGCGAAACCAAAGACGTCTACCACATCGACAAATCAAGGAACCTCTGTAGTTGCATCGAATTGGACAACACCGTACAGTAAGAAGCTGCAATGTTCAAAGAAATAATCGATATCTCAAATAATAGAGTAAGCAAATTATTCACAGAATATCTAAGATACAATCAGAGACAACCCATGACACTGCAATTCGATTTATTCTGTATTAGCCTGTGTCCTAACCGTCCTAACGTAACCAATTGCATTTGAATCTACAGGGTGGGCAAAAAAAACTAAGATTTTGCCAATATCTTGACCAAAAGTAAGAATTTCGAAATCAAATTTTACAGTCTTAAAGACAATTCATATTTGCACCAGATGTCCAGATTTCATTAGAATATTTCATTGAAATAAGTTTCAGAATGAATGAATGAATTAATGAATTGATGGATTGATGAATGAATGAATAATAAGGAAAATGTGAGCGGTACTTCACAGCGGGGGCTTAGAGGACGATCACCGATGGCAGGATTTCCAACGCCTGGACAGTGATTCGATCACCCTTCTTGCGGACCAACGCGGTCAAACAACCGCTAATCTTATTCAGCTTAAGCTTCATATGCACTGTCGGCCTAACATTTATTCATACCGTTAATTTGTAAAAACAATTCAACATCTTAAATCGATTTCTCCTCTAATTACGTATTATTTAGAAGCAACTCCTGGAGCAACCCAGACAACAACTACTGGAACCACTCAGACAACAACCACTGGAACCACCCAGACAACAACTACTGGAACCAGACAGACAACCACTGCTAGGACGACAACGGGACCAACGCGGTACAACGTATCGACAAATGAAACAACCTCTGTAGTTGCATCGAATTGGACAACACCGTACAGTAAGAAGCTGCAGTGTTCAAACAAATAATCGATATCTCAAATAATAGAGTAAGCAAATTATTCACAGAATATCTAAGATACAATAGGAGACAACCCACTGCAATCCGATTTCTTCTGTATTAGCTTGTTGGCATGGAAATGTAGCCCCACATTCCCTTTACAGAATGGTATAATTTGTGTTTCTTCATATTAAATGACGGATACGATACAGCCGAGAATCTAAGGGAGTGGTATCCACCCCCGCCTCTGGTACCTAGGGTATATCGGGTATAACTTTTGAACGGTATGGGGTATCATCATGGGCGCCTGCACATAAGGGCAAGGGGGGCACTTGCCCCCCCCTCTGGAAAAGTGAAACCCATTTTTCTAACCACTTCTTTAGGTTTAAAAAAATCGCATTAAAACACTAATGATACGAATGATAAACACAGTGAAAGTCAGAAATTTACGTTTAGAAATCTCTAGAGAAATAAATATTTATAGGGCTTGTGCCCTTCATGTACCAGGCACCTGGCACCTAGGCTACTTTTTAACATCTACTTTTTGGATTTTTAACAATTTTTTGCACTTAGGAAGCTATGAATAATTAAAAATATAGGCCTACACAAAATGAAACTGAGAAATTTGCATTAAGGAACCTCTTTGAAAAATACCCTTATTCTTAATTTCCAGCGCTGTATTTTTCATGCTCTTGCGGCTGAAAAGTTTATCCGTGACCATCTTAAAATTTGCGCCCCCTCCTGCAAAAATTTCTGCGGGCGTCATCACACATTTTAGCTCAAACTGTGATGCCAATGAACCCTCTACAGCTACCTAAAACGTCAAAATTTGATTCCAAACAAAACACGTTTGATTTGGGAAAAACGTAGGGGGTGGATACCACCCCCCTTGGTAGCCCGAGGGTTAATTTTGATCGGGGCAGAAGTATAAGCACAGTACAACAGTAGTTTGAACCCCAAAGATTTTTACAATCTGCAAAATTCATGTCTGTAGGCTATATTTCGTTCTGCTATTCGCTTTTCTACACTTTTACTCCGATTGTTCTAGTGTGTTTTATTCCATTCTCGTATGTTTTTTCACTGTATTCTGCTTAAAGCTACAGTGTTCTCGTACACTCTGTTAAACTTTGTTTTATTCTGTGTTCTAATTTACATTCTGATCACTATGGTCTATTCTTTTCCGCAGCCTACCATTCTGTTCTGCTGTTTAATTCTGTATAAATATTGTTCTCTTTTATTCTACCGTTGACGGTTTGACGCATAGCCTACTTCGTTTAAGTTCGTTAGGCCTACCTTTGGTGATAAAAAAATAAGTTAACTATTCGTGGATTTGTTATCTTCATGCAGTCGTTCCACGTCCAGTCCTCACCAGTCTTTCACCAAATCGTGGTCCAATGGCTGGTGGAACGAGGGTCACCTTCAGAGGTCAAAGACTAAACGAAACAAACATCGACATCTACTTTGGAAGCGCCATACAAAGAACCATTATCAGCTCGTAAGATTCCACCTCAGAAATAGCAATAACCGTGTACAGGGTGGGCCAAAAAGACCCACACGGTTTTTGCCAATATCTGGGCCCGAAGCAAGAATTTCGAAATGAAATTTTATCAAGTAACATCCCACATTTTATTGCTTTAATAGCAAAATTATGAATCTGACACATTCCTTATTATTTTACCAACTTGATTGTCATCTTGCTAAGTGACTTCACAGTGACGTGCAGCTACGCTGGTACCCTGTTTCTTTTTAAAATAGTAATAATAATAATCATCTGGCAATATGAAGGCTATTTGATAACAATATTTTAGATGAGACTTAGGCCAATAAAACGCATTTTTGGTAATTTTTGCGTTACGTTTTTGAATCGTCAAAAAACGATGGATGGTCTCACTAAGAGTGATATAACTTTTGTTCTGTTTGAAACATTTTGATGAAATCTGGCCAGCATGTGTCAATATCCCTACGAATTTTCATTAAGACTGTACAATTTCATTTCGAAATTCTCACTTCTGACCAAGCTATTGGCAAAAAACCTCTGGGGTCTTTTTGGCCCACCTTGTATATAATTATATAAATTATATGATGAAATTTAAAAGACGGTGCGTAATGACTCACTGACGAGTGCTTACCCAATGCATCGTATTGCAGAAACAAATATGGAGTAGACTAACTTCTAACGCATTGCAGTGGCCTACACACAGTACCCAGTACACAGCATGCATAATTAATTTATATGGTTCGAGAATTTATTGTTTTATTTATTTTGGATTATTTTTCATTAGAACTTACGACAGTCTGATCGTCCTCTCGCCAGCTCGAAGTGGATTTGCCTTTACGTTCAACGGAATCTACTATTCAACAACGAATCTGACTTATTGGGGTGTCATCTTCAGCCCTTCGCTACTTGAAGTCTTTTTTATTTCCTCGGGGCTGTCACGCTGAGAGCGCCTCTGAATAGATACAGTCTGTAAGAGGCACTTTATAAATGCTCATATACCATACCGTACATACACGTGTACAACACCTCTCGATTTTTTCGGAGGAGATTCTCATTTCTTGGGGGACCCGCCCCCCCCCCCCCAGAGACGTCTAGACAAAAGACTAACTCTCAGTCAGTTTAGAGTATCAATCTGCCATCTTAATTCTAAGGTCTGTCCATATATTACGTACGCAGTGTGGGGTCACGGGATGTAGGCTACATCCCGTGACCCCACCATCATGTAGGCGATTTGCATAGGGCACGCACAGCGGGGGGAGGGTGGTACGTACGAAAAAACTATTTTAATTACAAAGCCCACATTAGCATATTTATAACTCTCACTTATCTTTTAGGCTTTCGATGGTATTTCATTATATTTTAATCAAATTATGTTCAAATCTGAGGTCAGGTCTGGTTTCATTAGAGCATTAAACATAAATATCTCAGGTACGTTTTAAAGATTGTTTTGTCTTAACAATAATAATGATTGTCGACATCTGTTTTTCTCTTTCAGCGGTGGAAGTGTCCTGACCGTTGTCGGTTCTTCGCCTAATTCTGCTGTCAATGCTCAGATCAACGTCACTGTTGTCATCGGACAACTAGCCTCGTGCAACCGATGTCGCCGTGCAACCAACATAACGCAAACATATTCGACCAACAGTTACTTTGGGGTATCCATTTTCTAATAAATTTCTGTTGAGCTTCATATATAGATACGTTACAAGTAGGCCTATACACACACGCGCGCGCACACACATAAGCATAATTATATAGGCCTAGACCTATATAAAATAGATGTTTTTGTATATTGCATTGTAGGCCTATTTAAGCATTTATAAAGCGCTATAGTAGAGTGAACGGTTCAGAAGCACTTCCAATCCGTAAGGCCCGGCGAGACTAGCCTAGTTAGCTACACCGGTAAGTGCGAACGGCATTCGTCTGTTGGATACAACGGACTGCGGTTCAAGCCCCGGGCTGGGAGTTGATATTCAGAGATTTCGATATCTCAGGCTAGTACGTGTGGGACGCAGAGGCTTAAGCTCCTGCGGAGCGACCTTGGGCAAGTTGCTTACCCATCATTGTCTGTGGGGAAGGCAACGGGAAACCACCTCACTCATCTCATCCCCAGTGGCGTAAAGCCAATGAACCTGCCTTCGGGCAGAGAACCATCATCATCATCATCATCATAGTAGGGTGAACGGTTCAGAAGCACTCCCAATCCGTAAGGCCCGGCCAGAAGAAAGTTTCAGAAAGGAGAAGGAAGATAGAATAATATTGTAGATTGAACAGGAGTGTATAATAATTCTTATAATTTTATGCATATATATGGCCTGTATAATATAATAGGCCTATATATAAACATATATATATATATAAACATATATAACATATATTGTAAAACATATATAATTATATATAGGCTATATATATATATATATATATATATATATATATATATATATATATGAGGGAATTACCAAAAAAAGGGAATTACCAACCAACCAAGCGGGATTTAGCAAGGCGCGAGGAACGCGCGATCACATCGCCAATATAAGGTGGATTATGGAGAGACAGAGGGAATACGGGCAACAGGTGCATATGTGTTTTATAGACTATAGCAAGGCGTTTGATTGCTGTCAGCTAATTTAATCAGTGCACGCCGATTGTCCTACAGCGACGTAAGTAGGCCAGGTGCAAATTGCCGCGCGGCGTCTGCACAGGTGATTGTCTGGACAGCACGTGACGTCTAGACGAGCGTACGTTAATTGTACAAGAAGGGAGTGGAAGTGAAGAAGGAGAGTTGCGTGTTGAGAGCCGTTGAGATAGGCTGTAAGAGTTGTTGTTGAGTTGCGATAGAGTAGACTGATGAAGATAGTAGTCGTGTAGTTGTTATGATAACGCAAGTGTAGTCATTGTTGTGTTGTTGCTGATCGTTTTACTTTATATCGGATTTTGGAGTATAATAAGAAGAGTTAAACACGTCGTCGTTGTTGGTTAACAAAACAGTGAAAGACTGTAGATTCTTTAACCTAGCCATTTAGCTAATGAAACAGTTATCTAGGGATAGGCCTACGCTACCACGAACTTATACGAAGAAGCTTCCGAAGAGACTGAAGGTCACACGTAGAGAAGAAGAGGGAAAAGACTTGTGACATTTGGTGTCGTTGCGGTGAGATAACGATCCAAGTTGCAGGATAACGATCCAAGTTGCAGGAGAACGATCGTAGTTACGAACGGTGGGTCTACGTGCCAAGTTACGAACGGAGGGATTCTATTCAATCAACAGACGTTGTGGAGAAACGGACGCTGTGAATTTATCGAGGAGCCGAGCACACGGGAGAAGCAACGATACATCGAGCATCCGTACGACAGTGAGAAACGACAACACAACGACTACAAGGTAGAAAAACTTGCTTGTCTATTGAAGTGTGCATAAAGAATTGAAGTCAGTCAATTGCAAACATTTGAAGAGTAGTCTACTAATTTATCGAGCATCTGTAAAGTAAAGAAGTAAGATGGAGAAACTTACGGAGAAAAAGCAAGCAAATATTAAGAAAATGTCTACTGATAGACTGATAAAACTGCTAATTGAAGCAGATCTAGACGCAGAAGAAGTCGAACAGATGTCTAGGGAAGAATTGATGAGAAATTTAGCCGAGGTTTGGGCTAAGAAAGAAGAAGAAGAAGAAGGTGCTGTCGGAGGCGTTGCGGAGAAGCCAGTGGAGAAACCTCAGGCACCGATGTCTATAGAGGCGTTGCTACAATTCATGATGATGAGTAGACAAGAAGAGAAGCAGAAAGAAGAGCAGCGCAGACAGGAAGAGAAAGAACGTCGCCAAGAAGAGAAGGAGAAAGAAGAGCGACGGTGCCAAGAAAAGAAAGAACGTAAGCAAGAAGAGAAAGAACTGCGACAACAAGAGATAGAAAAAGCAGAAAGGATGAGACAGCAAGAGATAGATATGCAGAAGCAGCAGTTCCAGCTTCAGTTAGAACAAATGAAATTAGATCGTGACGAAGCAGAACGACGAAGGATGGAGTTAATGATAGAATACAAAAAAGCAAGAAAAAGCGATGAAGAAATACGAAAACAGCAGATCGAAGACAAAAAGGCTCGTGAGGAAGAAGAGGGAAAAGACTTGTGACATTTGGTGGCAGCGGTGGGACGCCTCTACAAAAGAAACTTGCTATCAAGGAGGCTCAACTTAAAGAAATGGCCATTGAAAAAGAAGAACGCAGAAAGCAGTTAGAACTGTTGCAGCAGAAGATAGAACAAGAAGAACTGCGGAGAATCGAAGATCAAGATCGACTGAAGAAGAGAGACGAAGATGATCGTAAGAGCCGAGAAGTGTCAGAACAGATTAGGCTCAGAGAAAGTGAGACAATGGTGTCCAAGATCAAGAAGATTGGTGATGCCATGAAGCATGTATTGCCAATTGTTGTTGCCATTGATGACCCCGAGAGCACGAACGGTATTGAATCGATTATCATTTGAGAATTTAGATAAATACGATGCAGTGAAAGAGCACTTGTTGAAGGAATTCAAGTTAACAGCTCGTGAGTACAGGTCAAGGTTTGCAGATGCCAAGAAGACAGCCGAAGAAACGTATACGATGTTCACGGCTAGGCTGAAGAACCTGTTGAATTATTATGTCCGAAGTAGACGAGTGGACAAAGACTACGAGAAGCTGTTTGATTTGTTAGTGGCGGATAAGCTGAAAGAATGTTTACCACCAGGTCCACTACAGTTTGTCTTAGCAAAAGAGGGCACAGAATGCTTGGAAGCTAGTAATGTTGCAGACCTCGCAGACATACATGTAAACAATCGGATTGGTGTGATGTTCCAAGACAAACCGAAATTTGAAGCATGGGGAAATAGCTCAAAGCCATTCAAGTGGAACAAGGATAGCAAAGACACCGGAAGCCAAGCCAAGAGTAATGATGCAAAGAAAGATGATTATTCTGGAAAGCAGTGGTCGCAAGATAAACAACAGTCAACGTGGGACAGACAAGCATACAATCGAACTCCGCCGCTGGGACGCCCAACAGAAAGTAATGCATCATACACGCCGTACAACAAGTGGGAGAACAATGAGCAAAGAAGTTTTATAAAGAAACGTTGCCACAACTGTCATTCTGACAAACACCTAATAAAACATTGCCAAGCACCAGGAGCGGCAAATCTGAGGAAGAACTTTAGCAGAAGTGCAGAAAATCTTCGAGTAAACCAGATACAAGTGATAAATGCACCTCCTGGTTGGGAAGAACAATGCAACCAAGAAACAGAAGTAAAGTCAGTGATGAAGTGTACGCCGCAGTTCACCATACTGAAAGAAGCGATAAAGACTACTTCCATTGCAGAAAATTGTCGAGAAACAAAAAGTAAAGAGGAGTGTCAACGCATAAAGAAGATATCGTTGCAGCATGTAAATGTGGAGATACGTGGGACTGATGGGCAGCCTGTGCAAGTCGAGGCGTTGATTGACTCGGGGACCGAGATACCAGTAATCAACGAGGAACTACTGAAAGGAACGACAGTAGAAGAAATCGGCAGAGTTCATTTGCAATGTGTAGCTGGAGAGCCGATTCCAGCTAAGTTGGTGAAAATCGAAGTGCGGATGAGCGGTCGTAACAAAGGAGCAGCTACAGAGGACAGGACAATAAATATCGCGCCATATTTAACTTTAGTGTGTGCCAGCATTTCAGCAGAACTGTGTAAAGAAAATCCAGAAAAGTTCCTGCTACATCCAGAGATAATTGCAGAACTGAAAGAGGTTCCACCAATCAGTATATTGCAAGGAGAGCTACAAGCGAATGTGACTACAAGAGCACAAAGTCGGAGAGCAGAAGTCGAAGACGGAGAAGATGAAACGATAAACGAAAGTTCGCAAGAAGATGACACGGAAAGCGAAGATGAACTCAGCATCCAAGATGACGAAAGAACAACATCTGAGAACAATGAAACTGAAGAAGAGATGGCTGCATGTGAACGAAATGATAGTGAAGATTCCGGAAGCGACGCTGAACTGGAGACAAGTATGAGGGACTTGTTCACAGAGAATTCGAACGATGAAAGACAGCTGGAAGATGCGAAGAAATTCGAGGAGCAGCAGAGAAATGACGAGTCACTGAAATCGTGGTGGAGGATCGCTGAAGACCAAGGATCAGAGTTTAGCGTGGTGAATGGATTGCTGTATAAGAAGCATCAAATGCTGGATCAGCTTGTGTATCAGTTGGTGTTACCGAAAGAGAGAAGAATTCAAGTAATGGAATTAGCTCACGAGTCAGTATTTGGCGGACACTTGGGAGAAGAGAAGACACGAGAGAGAATCAAGTTGTCCTTTGTCTGGCCAAAGATGCGTCGAGACGTGGTGAAATTTTGTAAGTCCTGTGAGAAGTGTCAGCTGAAGGCACGAAGTTTGGTGATGGATCGAGTGCCGATTACACCAATTCCAAGGGAAGATGTGCCATTCCGACGGATGACTATGGACGTGGTAGGCCCAATAGAACCGAAGTCAGCAGCTGGGCATAAGTATTGCTTGTGCATAGTGGATTCATGTACAAGATGGCCGACAATCTTTTTGCTGAAGTCATTGACTGCTAAGGCTGTGTGCGAAGCTTTGATGAAGCTATTCATTGACGTGGGGGTGCCGTCTGTGATCACCAGCGACAGAGGCACAAATTTTACAGCCAGTCTCACAAGAGAATTTTTGAAATTGATGGGATGCTGTCCACGATTCGATTCACCAGGGCATCCTGAGGCAGCTGGATTAGTTGAGAGATGGAATCAGACGTTCAAGAAGATGGTGCATCATGTCATTGTGGAAAATCCAAGACAGTGGCATAAAATCATTCCGTTTACCGTATGGGCATTGAGAGAAGTTCCCAACGCAACGACAGGAGTGGCACCATATCTGCTGGTGTATGGAAAAATGCCAAGAGGACCATTAACTATCTTAAAGGAAAGCTGGACCAAAGAAATAAATCTACCGCCAAACATTGAAGTACATTTTGATAATTGTCCTAATCATTTGAATGGACATTCTTTTAAGACAATTAGAATTGTTTCTGAAACAGATCAGATTGCATAATGTGATTTTATATATGTTTGAGGTTGGCAAACCATTTAATTTGTATTGTGATAGCAGTGACTTTGCTGTGGGAACTGTGCTGTCACAAGTGGACGATGAGGGGATAGAACGTCCCGTTTCATTTATCAGTCAGAAGCTGACAGATACCCAGATGAGATGGGCGACGATTGAGAAGGAAGCCTATGCAATCATATGGGCTTTAAACAAATTGAAAGAAATTATTATTGGTTCCAAGATTAATGTGTTCACTGATCATAATCCTTTAGTTTATTTGACTGAGTCAATGTCGAAGTCTGCTAAGTTAGTCAGATGGTCTTTATCATTGCAAAATTTTGACATTCTGTTGAACTATAAGAAAGGAAAGTTGAATGTAGTAGCAGACTGCTTATCGAGATTGTAGTATAAGGTATTTTGTGATTGCATTTAGTATAAGAATTGTTTGTATTTAGTTTAAGCATTATACGTTCGCTAATTTTTAAGATTAATTAGCTCTCTTCAAAAGAAAGGAAGGAGGTAATGTCAGCTAATTTAATCAGTGCACGCCGATTGTCGTACAGCGACGTAAGTAGGCCAGGTGCAAATTGCCGCGCGGCGTCTGCACAGGTGATTGTCTGGACAGCACGTGACGTCTAGACGAGCGTACGTTAATTGTACAAGAAGGGAGTGGAAGTGAAGAAGGAGAGTTGCGTGTTGAGAGCCGTTGAGATAGGCTGTAAGAGTTGTTGTTGAGTTGCGATAGAGTAGACTGATGAAGATAGTAGTCGTGTAGTTGTTATGATAACGCAAGTGTAGTCATTGTTGTGTTGTTGCTGATCGTTTTACTTTATATCGGATTTTGGAGTATAATAAGAAGAGTTAAACACGTCGTCGTTGTTGGTTAACAAAACAGTGAAAGACTGTAGATTCTTTAACCTAGCCATTTAGCTAATGAAACAGTTATCTAGGGATAGGCCTACGCTACCACGAACTTATACGAAGAAGCTTCCGAAGAGACTGAAGGTCACACGTAGAGAAGAAGAGGGAAAAGACTTGTGACAATTGCATAGACCATACACTACTGTGGCAGACGCTAATTGAGATGGGAATTCCGAAGCATTTGGTTAAAATACTAAAGGGACTCTATGTGGATCAAGAAGCGGTAATAAGAACTGAATACGGTGACACAGGGAAATTTAAAATAAGGAAAGGAGTGAGGCAGGGGTGCATTTTGTCCCCTTTCCTGTTCAATCTGTATGCCGAGAGAATTATGAGGAGGGCTGGATTGGAGGAGGCAACAGAGGGGGTAAGGATAGCGGGGAAAATACCGAATAATCTGAGGTACGCCGATGATACGACATTATTGGCGGGTAAGAGGGACGACCTAGTCGAGTTAATAAGAAGAGTCAGGAAGGAAAGCGAAAAGGCGGGACTGTACTTCAATGTAAAGAAAACAAAGGTTATGACAACTGCAACATGGGAAAACTTTGAGGTGGATGGAGAAACGATAGAGGTAGTATCGAGCTTCACATTCCTGGGATCTATGATAGAGAAGGAGGGAAGAAGTGATATGGAAATAAGGAGGAGGGTAATAATGGGGAAAACGGCAATGAACGGTCTGGAAAAGATTTGGAAGGATAAATACGTGAGCAGGGAAACAAAGAAAAGACTGGTAAGAGCACTGATCTTCCCAGTGGTCCTATATGGATGCGAGACATGGACAAAGACACAAGATATGGAAAAGAAAATCAACGCGTGTGAGATGTGGATTTGGAGAAAGATGCTAAGGATTTCATGGACGGAGAAGAGAACTAACGAATCGGTGCGTGAGGAGCTCGGAATAGAGAAGGAGGAGACACTGCAGCAAACAGCAACTTGGATGAAATTGAGCTACTTTGGCCATGTGATGAGATCTAACGGTTTGGAAAAGGAGCTGATGACGGTATGCGGTGAGGGAAGGAGAAGATGCGGAAGACCAAGGAAGAAATGGTTGGATGAGGTACAGGAAAAGTCTGGCATGAGACTGGAGGAGCTACGAGAGGCGACTAGAGAGAGGAGACATTGGAGAGGATACATCAGGGCTGTCGCCAGAGCTCCAGAAGCTGACGGCACCAGGTGACCAGGGGATATATATATATATATATATATAAACCATCGCTATCGGCGGTGGTAGCTTCAAGCAATAATCATGCTCAAGGTTTCATGGTCTGTAGTAGAAATGTTCACCCGCAGTATGAGCAAAAAGTTTCATAATAATTATTATTGTTAAGAGTAACGACTTAATCATAATGTTTCCTTTTCAGAACTGCACGAATGAATTCTCGGCTTATGACTATATCGGATTCATTTTCACTGGATACAGAACGTACATGTATAACATGACCTGCCTTCTTCCCGATCTCCATTTACCGGAAAACTTCACCAGCAAGTTACAAAACGACAGGCTGAACCAGCGAAACTACTCCACAACAGAGCCAGGAAGTGTCGAAATTCTCTTCGGTCCAGACGACTGGGTGGCCTATGTCTACCTCGGATTCATTTTCGATGGGTACAGAATGTACGAAAACGTTAATGATCCGAGATCCGGGCTTCAAAAACAACTGTACCTTAATTTCATTCCTCCTCCAATCATCAATAGCTCGAGGGAATTGGTCATCTTCTGCCCACAGAGTGAAGACGAAATTCAAATCAAGGTTGGACGTCAAGAAAATGCTCGGTTAAATTTTGCGGTGAAGTTTTAACCATCAATAATAGTCTTAAATTATATACCGTGACGTGAAGTAATAGGCCTGTATACATGTAGGCTAATAGCGTAATCGTAAACTCCAAATTTCTGAAGCGGTGAGATTTTAGTTTAGAGGGGAAGGTAGGCTAAGCCATAATAGACCTTCCCTAGAGATGGGTCAAAGATGCATCAGTTCAACAATACTGTTTCTGACGTTTTCAAAATTCACACTTATTATTGTGCATGCATTTACAGACAATGCAACAGCAAGTAACTTTAAGTTTCCCGAGCTACGTATAATCGTCAGATAGTGCAGCTTAGTAAAAACCGGTGATGTTCAGATTAGCATTCAATTAAAAGCCGAAAGGGCTTCAAATTAAAAATTTGAACCGCGAACAGATGCGCGCTTTTGTGCAAGACTTGTTTTGTTAAAGCGCGTTATAAATGTCTAATTGTCTTGTCTTAAGGCAAGGCGAGGCGGCCTTAAAAACATCGTCGGCGGGGAGGGGGGAATGGCCATCTTTGTCCTTGACACCTCGCAGATAGACTTCAGAATTCTGCTGTGTAAATGATTTCAGGGTAAATTCCTGTTGGACGGGTGTAACTATGGGGTTCGGTGTGAGGTTCTGCTTGGGGACGATCAATGTCGTATAACTCAAGTCACGGATAATGTTTTAACGTGTGCTCCACCGAAAGAAAAACCTCTACAGTCCGCAAGCGACTTTTTCTGCCGTCCAACCTACCCGAATTCGTTGACGATTGAGGTAGGCTATACCTGGTACAGATATGTAATTTATTTGAAGACTATAAGTCATTAGTCTGAGTCTACAACATGCCATTTGCTAGGTGATGCTTTTATAGAGCTAATTATGATTTTATTATTTTGATTTTATGCTAAAATAATTATACACTATGGCTGATTAATTGGTGCAAATCGTGCAGTGAAAATCATTTCACAATCCTTCGTTCAACCGTGTTTTAACATTCTCTCATTATTTTATAAGCCATGTTTGCTTTTTAATTTTCGTTTATATATTATAAACGTAAGCTATTTATTATCTACGCCTATTTTAAAGCTAGATACAAATTAATATATTTGAATCAAACAAATAATCAGTTTATTAAATTAAAGCCTAAGCCCCCCCCCCCCTTCTTGCGTTGTCAAGATGCAGATTCTGCATCCATAAAATTTCTATTGGTTTAAGGTTAGGCTACCTAAAACTAAGCAATCATTTGAATTTAAATGTCTCTATTTACATTACAGATACACGTCGGTTTTCGATCTTACTACTACAAATGTCTCGACTACTATTTCCTTAATTTGAACCTCGTTGTAGGACTTGCCGTTGGCCTCGGAATTCTAGCTCTAATTGCCATTTACCTAGCGCTATTTTTTGGCATTCGTAAGCTGCGTAAAAAGCGCTCACCAAACGGCGAACAGTTACCACCGCACGAAAGCGTTGCCCGTTCTGAATTTTCTTCCATGAGGTCACCACCTTCGAATACGAACCTCACAGCTTCCTCACAAAACTCCAAACGGAACACCGTGATCCAGAATTTAAGATTGAGTATCCTTCGAAACAGAACAACAACTGGTTACAGCTCAGAAATTGCAAACGATAATTATTATCTCCAAAGCCAAGATGGCGGCAAGTCTGAAACTGATGACGTTGAGAGCAGCCATACTGATGACGTCGCAGCGTGTCCACGAAACTATAACCGCAGAACTATTTATCCTCCTGGTTACCTTATAAGCACAGACACTGGATATAGCAATAATATATCGAACACTGATTACTACTGTAACAGCGCAGACTGCGTTGGATACAGCAATATGCAGCGGGGTCCCACCGATGTTATTGAAGATCCCCAAAGCCCTTCAAGGCCACCGCATGTCCAGCCGTCTTTCGGGAGCAGCTGGGATAATTATGACTTCATCATGAGTCAAAACGGTGATGAATCCGAAGACAATGCAACTTATGTGAGCATCAGTTAACTCAGATCCAACTGACATTTCACTGAACTTAATTTAGCTGCGATATATCTGCATCAGGAGGCTCAAGCAAAAATAGCAAAAATAATGTGCTCAAACGAACTGCTTCAATCTTATCATTGAACATTTTAAAAGCCTTTATTCCAACTGAAGCACTGTGGATTAGGACCGTCAACTTCTATTCGTCTTTTAGCTGTGCGCAGGCCTACGTGCATCCGGGGTAGAACAGTAGGAAATAATACATGCAGTCTGGTGGTCGAATTAAACGTTGACGGGGTAGTTAAACTGGATGAAAAAATCTGAAGGAAACAGTAGCCCTGGGATTAAAATACAAAATATTGTAGACAATGTAGAGTGTGGACACAATAGGACTAGGCCTAGTCGATAGGTCAGAGTAATGTAGGCCTACCAGGAAGTGTACTATAGGTCTACGGTTTATAGTTTGTCTAGGCAATATTAGTGTACAGTTTATAGTTTATTTGTCTAGCAATATTTGATGTTAATTTTAAGTTTTAATGTAGAAGATAATTATAATGCATTTGTAGAGTGATCACCATAATTGTCTTGGTACAACTAGGCACACACACAGTAGTAGGCCTATGCTATAGGGCCCATAATTCTCAATGTGGCCAATCCCGATCGTTGTGCTGCATTGGTTCCTCCTTATGGGGAAGGACCAATTTCCCCATTAGTTCGCTCTGTCATCCTCTCTGGTAATCTTTCCTCGTATTTCTCGCGTCTGAAATCCTGCTTTTCTCTCTGGGTAGCACGCATTGGGAGCGCTTCTGAAAGGCGCTTTATAAATCGTCGAATACAATACAATACAATACAAAACAATGCAGTAGTCTGTAGGCCTATATTTATTGTCGTAAACAGCATTAAATCTGCCAAAACAAGATAGCCTTAGAAGAGTGTCACTACCAAGCGTTTGACGTGTGAGAGAATAACAAGTGGTTGTGAAGCACGCTATGTATTTCACGTTCCGGGTCACACTGAAGTGAAAAGTATGTGAATTTTAGAAGTTATTCAATTTCTTTGCTTGCATGTCTGCCTAAATAGCCTACCTCTGTGACTTGATGTGCAAGTCGCTCTCTGCGTGAACTTCACGCCCTCTTCGTTCTACTCTCCGCATTGATTTATTGGTACCTCGGTCACGAACTTTGAACATTG
This sequence comes from Lumbricus rubellus, assembly GCA_945859605.1. Lineage (NCBI taxonomy): Eukaryota > Metazoa > Annelida > Clitellata > Crassiclitellata > Lumbricidae > Lumbricus > Lumbricus rubellus. Next base: position 2,688,204 of record OX243820.1, on the reverse strand, counting down.
ACCCAGCATCGGGCTTATTGTGGGTCTCTCAATGCGGTAGGACGTTTTCCTCTGCAATTCGAGCAGGATTAGCCTATTGTGGGAGATTCACCTGCAAATTTTCGCTGCTTGAAGACATTTTTCCCTTTTCACGAGCTTGTCATGTTGAGAGCACTTCTGCTGTGAGAAGCGTTTTATAGAATAATTATTCTGATATTGGACTATAGGTTAGTTCACCCACCTGCCTGGTTGCTGTAGTCTATGTCTCCATAATATGTTTGACTTTCTTCCTGCCTGCTTGCCTACAAGCCTGGCCTGTTGGACACTAGTCCTGCCTGTCTGTCTGGCTGTCTGCCTGTCTGTCTGTCTGTCTGCCTGCCTGCCTGCCTGCCTGCTTGTCAATGTCTCGTTACACGTCAGGACTTTTTTACGTGCAGTTGTACACAAAATGTGCGGTTCTAAATGGATTTGTGCTGTTGTAGTAGCACTTATGTAGGCTACAGTTAAACTAGCAAAAAGGGTCATTGTCATCCGATTGGAAGTAATCTATCATGGAGGATGGGAAAGGAAAAAAGAGGTTGTGCAATTCTAAAAATTCCTTAAAAACAGCCCTGTTAGGTCTACACGATCATGTCGTGCAAATAGGCTACAATCTAAAGCGGCAGCCAATCTACAGTGCATGAATAATATTTTCGTTTATTCACAACATCAGGATGTGAGAAAACTGGGAACAGAGCTTGTTACATTTAACCACAGGCCTATAGTGTTTTGGAGGTTTTATATGCGTGTTAGATTGCCATTATGACACACGTGTTCTTGACTAGATTTGACAATGTACAATATTTGTCCCAGTATGTTTCTAAAAATAAGACTGTGGGGATAAGTTGCAATAATTTATTTTTGTTCGAAAGAAAGAAACCACGAGACCTTAAGACAGTGGCGGCGCTACGGGATGTCGCGGCAGGTCATTTGACCTGCCTATTTTGCTCACGACCTGCCTAATGACCTGCCTAAACAACTTTAGAATTTTTACTACATTTTACATTCTTTTATTTAAGAGATTTAAATGAAAAATCAACATTTTCCTCCCCCCCCCCCAAAAAAATATCACTAGTGTTGTGGTGCAATTATTATATCCAACTGATTTTTACGTCTGATCTTATCTAGTAGGTGAATAGGCCTATTAGTCTATTAGTCTTTGTCTTTTCAATATTAAATGCTGTATTTTTTAAAGGTCCTATTAACCTATTTAGTTTATTCATCAAATTCTTCAGCCCTCCTGTGTAACCGACAGCAGTGCTTGATCTTATAAGCCTCCGCGGCTTATAAGAAACCTATATAGGCCTATGAATCAGACAGAAATGATGAGAATAGGAGGGGAGTCTCAGAGATGAAGGAATTAGTAGGAGGATGAGGCAAGGATGTCCGCTGTCACCACACATCTTTAATTAACGTATACATAAAAGAACTAAAACAAAACGCAATGGAACTGACAGGAGAGAGTATAAAAGTGGGTCGAATACACTGTAGCTCAGGAGCCCTAAGATTTGCCGACAACCAAGCAATGCCTATGTGCTTCAAATTCAATCATCAATTTCTTCGACCTGCCAAATAGTTCTCATGACCCGACACGACCTGCCTAAATTTTAGAGCTGGCGCCGCCACTGCCTTAAGACTTCGGACAATCTTGCTTTCAGCTTCGAAGTCGGCAGTAAATTAGCTTAGGACCAATTAAGGTCATATTGGGGGCGGTGTTTTGTATGCTCGAACCCCCCACCAATTAAATAATGCAAAAATGACACGACACATTTAAAAACACACAATGTAAGAACTACAGCTAGGGGTTGATTTAAGTATGAGGCTCTTATTTCTATTTGTGAAATCTTTCAATATATTAGATCCCGATGATGATCTAATCATCTAATCATTATGATAATGTGGAGCTGTCTTAGAGTTGATTCGGTTGCTTGTCGGCTTGCTCGAGATTCAGTAAACACCCCCACCCTTCAAAAAAATCCTGGCTACGGCTTTGCGTAGGAGGATCTTACTTTCAGTTTGCAAGGAAGCTGTTTGTTGACTTATATGACGAGAGCTCAATTTCGGTATAATCAGAAGCCATTTATTGACTTAAGCCAAACTTGCTTTCGGTTTAAAAGTAGTCTCAGTGAAAGCGAAGTCCAGTGTGCACAACAGAACCAACATTTGTTGCTTTAGAAGTTTAGAGTAGACATTAAGTCTGAGTGTAACAGGTTATAAAAAAATTATAGGCTATGCTACATCATGCACCGCGAAGTTTTGATGTCTCGGTTTTGGAATCACTCTCACACGCAATGTCTCAGACCGTTTTTGTGAACGATTGCATTGTGCCTTGAACTTCCTTCTTAGTAGGTTTTGCGTAGTCATCCAGAAAGTTTGGCGTTATACATGTAATTATAGAACAGACTGTTCTACTGGAACAATAATTCATTGTTGGTCAACGAAATAGAAGTTTTCTCTCGTTGCGGTAAATATAAAATAGGCCTAGGCCTACTGTTAACAATTCATAAGCTTCAACGCAAGTGAAAAAGATTATGATAGATAGTAAATGCAGAGATGTTGTTATAATCTTATATGCATACATCATCATCATGGAATGAGCCGTCGATTCGACGGATCTCGTCATCTTCTGTGAGTCCTTCTGTGTGAGAACAGACCAATCCGTGAAGCGCACACACGGCCACAGATGTCACACAGGAACTGTTACAACACACTCTCCCTTCACGTGATGACTCACCTTCACAAGGAGTTGATTATAGTGGTACATGCTTGTGCCGTCATGTCACACTCTCTCCTCCCATTCGCAACATTAACCACAGGCACTAGACGCGACATGTGGTCGATTGCTAAAGGCGCAGCAAGCTGACCGGCGCCGTTTGTCTAAAACCATCGACGCCGCCCTTTACGACCAAGGTGATCACAGCTGCTTGCAGATGCTGCGCTGAGGTAAGGGTCCACCATTGCCTACTAATCCAGGTCTTCTGCTGAACACTTCACCGCAGTCTTCACCGCCTGTGTTGGCCATAACTTTTAGGGTTCTCCCTGGGCCTGTCCACCTCGCGTAACGCCCTAGGTGGTACTTCAGCCAAAGCCTTCACCACTGATGGCATAGCCCCAGGGAGCAATCCCCTACTTGTATGTTCACCTCTCCACCGCGGTGAGGTACAGGTCGGGCTTTGGAGAGGATATACATACATACATACATACATACATACATACATACATACATACATACATACATACATACATACATACATACATACATACATACATACATACATACATACATACATACATACATACATACATACATACACACACACACATGCATACATACATACATACATACATACATACATACATACATACATACATACATACATACATACATACATACATACATACATACGTACATACATGCATGCATGCATGCATTCATGCATGCATGCATGCATACATACATACATACATACATACATACATACATACATACATACATACATACATACATACATACATACATACATACATACATACATACATACATACATACATACATACATACGTACGTACGTACGTACGTGCATGCATGCATGCATGCATGCATTCATGCATGCATGCATACATACATACATACATACATACATACATACATACATACATACATACATACATACATACATACATACATACATACATACATACATACATACATACATACATACATACATACATACATACATACATACATACATACATACATACATACACACACACACACACACATACATACATACATACACACACACACACATACATACATACATACATACATACATACATACATACATACATACATACATACATACATACATACATACATACATACATACATACAGACATGTGCATACATACAGGTATAATACTATAAAAAATAACGCTTCCGTCTAAAGCGGATCATACAAGTATAATACATGTATAAGACACTAAATCTTAGGCCTGCTCTGCAGTCCCCAGTCTGAAGGTCATGAGGCCTGTTGCGTATACAGGCCTGTGTTATAAGTATAAGACCGTTTGCGTTGAGTCAAGCAAAAACTTTTGCACGGATCGCTTCACCGTAAATTATTTTGCTCACGCATGCAGTAACAACCTTTTGCAGTGTGGTTGAGAAGTACCGAGACATAGAGGGAGAGATACATAGCCAGAGCCAGAGGGACAGATAGAGGAAGATAGAGGCAGAGAGAAAGAGATACAGAGAGAGACAGAGAGAGAGACAGACAGAGACAGAGAGAAACTGAGGCATAGAGATACAGAGGGGATAAAAAAGAAGCCCATTCAATAGGCCTACCTGTTGACTATAATAGAACCCTCAACTGTAACACTTAGGCCTACGCGAACGCGAGCCAGAGAGAGACAAACAGACCGACAGGTAGACAGACAGACAGATAAACAAACAGACTTAGACAAACAGGAAGACCAAAGTCAACCACTCTTTTGATCACCAAGCTGTGTAAGGCCTACAAGCGATCATTTAGAGCTGACGATGATGATGTGACTGTATTAAAACATAATATTATATATAGACATACTACCAGTACATGTACATGTAGTCTTCGATCGGTTATTCATTTGAGTCTGTGGTGGCATTTAGGTTACGATGTCGACCACAAAAACACTCCAGGATATCATTCGTCAGATCTCAGTTCTACTGCTGCTGATTCTTGCAACCTCATATTCAGGTATTTTTTACTGGTTTTAAATCGTAGTGAACTTTGAATTCTTCAGGCGTTAACGCAAAAGCAATAATAATGGCATTGCGATCTATATGCTTGGCTGTTTATGGCACCAGCCGAGACCGAGAAAGGGGCCGTCCATAAAGTACGTCACGCTCCAGGGGGCAGGGGGTGTAAGAAAGTGTGACAGTTTGTGACGGGGAGGGGGGTCAGGCCATGTGTGACGTCACACATTTATTTTTTTAATGATGTGTATTATATAACTGCCTAGTCTAATTTTTGCAATTTTTGTTTTCAAATTCAATCTACATTGAGTTACTGCTTCAATGAATAACTGTGACAACTGTTGACAATTAACTATTCTACTATTAAAGTCATTTTAATAATGTGATAGTTCTTTTAAGTGGAAACTTTACAGTTTAATAGTGAAGTGTGTTTTAGATTAAATTTGAAGAAGGTGTTAATTTTAAAAAATCGAAAGTGTGACGTACTTCAGGGGGGGCCCGAGAAAGTGTGACGTAGGCTACTTTAAGGGGGGGGTCCGAGAAAGTGTGACAGTTTGTGACAGGGAGAGGGGGGGTTAAAAATGGTCAAAAATAGCGTGACGTACTTTATGGAAGGCCCCAATGGTTTTCTATACCTACATGTACATGAGATTTTCTTAGCTTTGTAAATTGTATAAAAACTATCATTTTGAATCAATTTTTTTCGATAGACATCTGACTGTGGAAAACTACGGCATTCTTTAGGAGAAAAATTCCAGAAAGTAAAATGCCGCAAGGAATATAATTTTTAAAATAAGTCATTATATTGTAGGCCTAGGTTAGGCTTCTAGATGCAGCAAAAATGGAGGAAAGTAAGATGCCTAAACACCATGTACATTAGTACGAAGATTATATCGTTTGGTTTTACCACATGACAAAGATGGACAAAAAAGCCAGATTGTGTATGGAATACTTTCACCATGCGGTGTTTACATTTTGGCTTCCGCTGGTCTACTGTATAGGAACGTGTTAGACTGTTAGGCCTATAAGACCTTCATGAGATGCGTAGGACTATAGCCTATATGATCAATTAGTCATAGTTTACACTCAGACCTCGTATAACTGGTGCACTTGCTTCGATTTAATATATATAAAATATATGTTATATATATAATAATAGATGTATATATATATATATATATTATGTATCTTATATATTTTAAGTGTTAAAGTTATTATATATTATATAATCATACATACATACATTGTTCTTTTGCCGTGGTAAAGTCGGCAGCGTGCGCCTCTGAGCAGACGCCTTGAATAGGCGCTATAGAAATTCATGAATGAATGCATGAATGAATTTAATGAACAACTAGTGTTGGAGATCGAGGCATCAACGATAGAACCTTGGACAACAACGATAGAACCAGCTACAACAACTACAACACCACCGACAACAACTACAACACCACCGACAACAACTACAACACCACCGACAACAACTACAACACCACCGACGACAACTACAACAGCACCGACAACTACAACACCACCGACAACAACGACACCACCTTGGACAACAACAGAACCACCACCGACAACAACAACATTTCCACCATGGACAACAGAGACAACAACAACACCTCCTTTTAGGACAACTACTGCAACGACGCAACCAACAACAACTGGAACAACATCGGTTGAGACAACAACAACAACAACAACAACAACAACAACAACAACAACAACAACAACAGTTGCAACACCAGCGATGCGAGTGGACGGTAAGACATAAAAATTCCAATCCAAACTATTGTTATTAGAACACAAAAGATTTGCCTTGATACAATTATGAACATGTGTTGTAGTCAAAATTATCTCTAATGCTTTATTTTGTAAAAACCATTCGAATCAAAGCCTTTTATTCTATTGAAATCATGTTGCCTGCTCATAGCAAATCTGCTGTAGTATTTTCCGTTTATTAGAGAAATGATCCATGAGGAAATTCCTAATCTGTCACTTTCCATTCTATTCTGTCCTTATTGTCCTATTCAGTCCTATTCTCCTATCTGTCCTACTCTATCCTTTAATGTTCCAATGTGTCCTATTTTGTCCTCTTATGTTTAATTCCATCCTATTATTGCTATCTTATATTCCATTCTATCCTATTTTTCCCTCTTATGTTCAATTCTACCCTAATTTTTTTTATCTAATGTTCCATTCCATCCTACTTTGTCCTCTTATGTTCTATAGACCTAATCTGTCCTACTCATCTTCCATGTATCATGATTATGTTGACTATGATGATGAGTAATTCATACATATGCAAATCAGATGAATTTTACATAATATAATTTGTTGTAATAAATCTTTCCAGTTCTTTCCAGTCTCTCGCCATCACGTGGTCCACTGGCCGGTGGAACGAAGGTCACCTTCAGAGGTCAAAGACTAAACGAAATAATAGATGCAATCTACTTTGGAACGGCCATCCAAGAAAACATCATCAGCGCGTAAGATTATGATTTGAAAATTTCACAAAAGCATAAGATCGAATTCATACGATAAGGTGTAACAACGAATCGGCTGTTAACCTTTACCGTGAAACTTTTCAATTTTAACGCCAATCATCGGATTTTAAGGTGGTGTAAGGATATGTTCGTTGCCCTGGAGCCAGAAGGTTGCGGGCTCAAATCCACCTCAACCTCCAGGGCAAGTTCGTCACTTGCAATTGCTCATGCACTTCGGCGTGAAACTCTGGTTCAGTGTTCGAGATGTAATCTGAAGCGCCTCTGAGCAGCATCTCTAAAGAGGCGCTATAACAATTGCTCATACATAGTCATTCATACATATAACTCATGAACACCGCATTAGCCTAACTAAAGTATTTGATTGTTTTTTGGTTAATCTTTCTTTAGAACGTACGACAGTTTAGCTGTCTATTCACCGGAAGCTAAAGAAAACGGAAGTGTCGCCATAGATCTCGATTTCAACGGAATCCAAATAACAACAAATCTCAGTTTTGACTATCGACCAAATCCAAGCATCGATCGATTTATTTTCGCTCCAATCCAACTGACGAGGTAAAACAACCATCTCATGTAGTAGTGTACAGAGTGACGGTTCTGGCGCAGTAACGTGACCTAGGCTGGTTTCCCGCTCTCCATAATTATAACCTGCGGACGACTGGTTCTCGCCTCTAAGTTTAATTCTGGAATTCGCTGCGCAGATTTTCTCATCAGTCTTTAACTATATTGTGCTAAGTCAGTGGTTCCCAACCTTTTTTGAACTCAAATCCCAGGAGACTCGATTAGTGTATAATGTATTGTACTTAAATAACTGATCTCAGCTATGTTTTAAAGTTTGTTTTGTCTTAACAATAATTGTCGATTAATTCTGTTTTTCTCTTTCAGCGGTGGAAGTCTCATAACTGTTGTCGGTTCGTCGCTTGATTCTGTTCTCAACGCTCAGATCAACGTCACTGTTGTCATCGTGCAACCAAACTCATGCAACCGATGTCGTCGTGCAACCGACCTCTCGCAACCAAACACTGCAGTCAACAGCAGCATTGGGGTTTGTTCTGCTAAGTTAATTTGATGATTAATTATTCTTATGTAGCGTCGTTATCCAAGATGGTGGCTGTCGAGAAGGAACTGTGAATCAAAGCCAGAATTAATATTTAAAAATAATTTATTATTATTATTATTGGTCGTGTCTACCCGAAACACAAATCAGTTTAAGAAGTTTGGCCAAAGAGAAGACCTTCCTCTATATTTCATAAGACGATAGAAATCAGATTATTGGTCACCTGATGGCGCTTTTGAAAATTTGAAAGAAATTGATAATAATAATAATAATAATAATAATAACAATAATAATAATAATAATAATAATAATCATCATCATCATTATCGTCATCATCATAATCGTCATCACCATCATTGTGTTTCAATTCTACGTTTGCCAAAATTTATTTCGTTGTTACAGATGGCCCACTAACGGAACCTAGGTTCCTTAGGGTCATGTCCTTTTGATCCCTTGTAGGTAGTTTGCTTTAAACTGTACTTGTGTTTTTTTCCTCGATATCGATGCTGTTACTTGGGCTTCAATAAAATGTATGGTTATGGTTATGGTTATGGTTATGATCCTTAGAGCCTATAATATTGAAAATAAAGAATAATAATATCCTTCAGTGTGACAGGGTTCTTCCTCTTTTCAGGACTGCACGTCCGAGTCATCGGAGAACATGACCTGCCTTCTTCCGGATCTTAACTTACCAGAAAACTTCACCAGCGATTTGCAAGAACAGAGACAAAACCAAGGGAACTTCTCCACAACGGAACCTGGAAGCGTTGCCAAACTCTTCGGTCCAGACGATTCCGTGGCCTACGTCTATATCGGATTCATATTCGATGGATACAGAAAATACGAGAACGTTAGTGATCCGAAATCCGGGCTTCAGGATCAGCTGTACCTTAATTTCATTCCTCCTCCAGTTATCAAAAGTTCGACGGATTTAATTATCTTCGATCCAAAGAAGGAAGATGAAATCCAAATTAAGGTTAGACGTAAAGAAATGTTACGTTTTGTTCGTGGTTAAGTTTAACACTAAAGGCACGATCATCACACCCTCTTCATCCTGCTGACAGCCTTGGGTATATATTTCTACCTCATTAACCCAGCATCAGGGTGATGATTGGGCTTTGGATATTGAGGGTCTTTCAATGTGAAGTGACCTTCCGTCTGCAATCCGTAGCAGGATTCAGATGGAGAATTATTCCCCTGCATCTCTTCGCTGCTTGAAGACCTTTCTCTTTTCTTAGGCCTGTCACGCTGAGAGCGCTTCTGAATAGCGCTGCTGGGAGAAGCGCTTTACAAATGTTCATACTAGATTAGATTAGATTAGATTAGTTTGTTGACCTCGCATATCTCAATTGTGGAGAGGAGTTGCCTTTGCCCCTGCACATCAAAACATCAATCATGCAGAATTATTGTGGGTGAAGGACTTGTGCATTTGTTCAAGGTTCCTACACAATAACCTCGTCCGAGGCCTTGCATAGATCTAAGTCTCAGAATTATAGGCCGAGCGCTCTCACCGATATGCAAGGTCCTTCAAACTTAAGACTTGCAACCTGGTATTTATAGCTTACTATAGGCCTACATGTAGCCTATGTGTACGAAAATATGCATGCACTTCCATTTTATTACCACGGCACACAATGGCCGCGTCCGAGAGACTATTTAAAACGCATGCTTTAAATCAGATTCGGTTCGACCCGACTGTAACATTAGGCCTGCGAATATAACCTTTTTTAAATAGGCCTATGTCCTATATGCCACCCACCTTAACAGCTACTGTCACCTCTGATTCTTTTGTAATCGCACTACGACCTACTCGGACTATACTTTTGGACGGTCCTTCTGACTTGACAGTTGACACAGCGCTCGTGAATAAACTGGTGCCTTGCGCATGGCTTTCGAGTGGCGCTCAAGAAATTTGATGATTAGGCCTACTATTATTGTATACACCGGCATTAGGCCTATATGCACGCATAGATGATAGACCAATTATATAGGCCCATGCTTTTTCTATCGCTTCCGAGTAGCGATCTTGAAAGGCGCTGTATAAAGTCTAATCGATTTATTCTTAAAATCAAAGACATGACGTGCTTTAGGGAACGTTTAGGGTAGGCTATAGCCTGCATAATAGACATTAGAGACATCTATGCGCCGCGCAAGACTAGTGTAGAAAATTATCCATTATCTATTTAATATTTGACGCGTTCGCAGCATAATTATAATTATGATCATTTGCTATTTAATGTAGCTACTATGTATATCGATTTAGCAGTTGAGACAATTCAATACTGACGCTTGTTAGAATCATCAAACTAGACGTCTTGGTTAATCTGAGTTTCTAGTTTTCTAACGTGCTTAATATATCGTTCCAGGGTTCACTTCTTCTGGACGGATGTAGCTACGGGGTTCTGTGCGAGGTTCTGTTGGGGGACGGTCAATGCCCCATAACAAAGGTCACGGATAATGTCATCACGTGTGCTCCCCAGAAAGAAAGACCTCACCAGACTCCTAACGACTCGTTCTGCAGTCAAACTCACCCGAATTCGTTCACTGTCAAGGTATACACCAACGTTTAGATGGCTTCAAGTGCAATACACCGTACCACAATTATTCATTCATTACATGAATTTGCGTAGCTTCTCTTTTTAAGGGGGATTAGGCCTACTCAGAGACGCTCCCAAGTTACCCAAACGCGGCCCCAAAACACTGCCTTCAGATGAGAGAAGGATGCATGAGAAAGGAGTTCCAGAAAAGGAGTGGAGCGTCAAGTAGAGACCATCATCGTATAGGCTACATAGTAAGGTCTATTACATGTAAGCTTACATTGGTAAAGAGCATGATAATAATTATGATGCACGAGTTGAACGTAGGCCTACTATGGTCCTAATATGGCCGAGTTGCTTTATTACCGTGGCCTACTTTTCTTAATTTCTCGTGATACACGATGACCTTTTTTAGTTTCGGTATTCTTGTATTTAACATAATAGGCCTACGTGTTAATTTTTTATAGGCCTATTGTTGCATTTGATGCTCTTCGGTGGCCTCTTTTCTTCAGGCCATATTACGTTTATTGACGTTTTTAAATTTCTTCAATGATTCAAGGTACATATGATTATATGTGGACTAAAATACTAATTGAAATTGATCGATTTGATCAATTTAAAAAGGCACCTATAATTCACGATATCGATCACTTATTCTGATCTTAAGGCATCCAAATCCAATAATTGATCTTGGACCGCCTCTATAGCCTAATTGCTTTTGTCTTCTATAAAGTTCTCGATTGTTAAGACGTAGTCCTATATAGTACACACGCCAGAATGCGGAAACAAAGGCATAGATTAAACAAATCAAGCAGCATTGCTAATGAAATTTCTCTTTATTGCAGGTACACATTGGTTTCCGGTCCTACAATTACGAGTGTCTCGACTACTATTCCTTAAACATCGGCCTCATAGTAGGGCTAACTGTTGGCCTCGGAATTCCAGTACTCATCGTCATTGCTGTAGCGCTATTTTTCTGCATTCGCAAACTGAGATCCAGTAAAACGCCGTCACTTAGCGCCAGACAATTACCACGAGTCGAAGAAGTCGACCCTGTAGGTTCATTTTTCAATCGGACACGTCCGCGATCGAATCTGACAACTTTCTCACAACATCCGGAAAGAAACACCATATTCGAGAACTTAAGAATGAGTGTGCAACGGGGTCGCAACGCAAACGGTTTAAAAATTTCAACCGACAATCAACCTGAAAGCCAATATGGCGGCGACTTCAAAACTCATGACGTTGAGAGCCAACCTGATGACGTTGCAGCTCGTCCGGAAAACAACCGCAAAACTTTTTATCCCCCCGATGGCCCCGAATACCTTCGAAGTACAGATAACGAATATCAATCTAATATTAATGTCAATTAGCCTATAGCGCAGAAGGTGGGTCCTACGACAACCGTATCGGCCAAAGCGATGGTGACGGAGGACTGCAAGGCCATTCAAGGCAGTCCTACTTTCCGCCGTCTTTCGGTAATAAATGGGAAAACAATTATGACAATGACGTCGGTCAAAACGACGATGAATCTGATGACGAAGAAACTTACACAAACTTCAGTCAACTCAGATCATAATAATTTAATTTATTATTATACCGACGTTGGACTTTAACGTATCATCTGATAAATTAAACTTCAGTATGATCTACGTATTAGTATAGCCTATAGCCTAGTAGGAAATTAAACGCAGCCTTGCCGCATACAATCAGGCTCTGGTGCGGCAAGGTGAAGTCAAAAAGAGTTGTAAGAGAACAAAACACATTGAAAACCTATTGAAAAATTGAGATTTTTTCAACAAAGTCTTGGTTGCCATAGTTCTATTGTTCACATTAATTGCAGAAGCAGGCTCCTTTGGTGGAGACTTTCCTGAGTCATTGTGACAACGATGAGGCCTCCAGATATACCAGGGCCCAGACACAGAAAATCGTTACAGAATACATGCCAGGCCCATCAGTTATACGCACCTAACAGTGAAATTATTAGATGAAATTACCTGCAAGATCAATCGAGTGTAGAATCCACAGGCAGTGAAGAAACGAGAGGAGGTTCGTAACTGATGACTTCTGTATAGCCTATTTTTATTTTATAAGATTAAATGAGTGCAAATCCCGATAGGCATTGATAAAAACGAGGGAAAATACAATGACACATCAGTGCATCTTTTTAAAATATGACGCGATAACTTGTAACTTGTCTTAGCCATAGTCGTCGGCGAGATCACGCATGGGCGCTCGGAAGTTTTTTGCATGAGTGGGTAAAATTTACTGGTCACATTAAATAATGTTGGCAAGAGTTTGAAAATGCAAAGCAAGAAATTAATAACATGGTCATTGGGTACTCTAGTGTCAATTTCTCAATTTAATCTTTGGCATCATTAGTAGGCCTATCATCAGTGCTTCAGTGCAAAGAAACATTTTAAGGACTTAAAAGTATTAGTTAAAAAATATAGCCTACGTCAATTTTCCTGGTAGGGCAAGTGCTCCCTCTTGCCCCTACGTCTGTGTACTGGGTAGGCCTACTCATGAGCGAGATCTACGTCAAAGTAGGCTACTATTGCATAATCATGCTGACTCGACAATAGTTGGGCTCTGTTGCGTGTAACTATACATTGTTCTCACCGGTTCTCATTGTCTGAATCACAGACACTTCCTTGTCTAAATGAGACTCAGCAGACAAAGATTTAGGCTACTTCCTTAATAAAATATTCTTCAATGCAACGTGGAACGGGCACGAAAGCGTCGAATTTCACATGATCTATTTTTGCCGCACCCACCAACACACACATGCATGCCAACACAACCATACAAACAAACACACAGACTCGCACACACATACACACACAGACACACGCACATCTACACACATACACGCACGCACACAAAAACACTCACACACACGCAAAACACACATAAACATGACAGAGTAGGGCTACTAGTATACACACATGTGTAACTGTGTATTTACATATAACCATACATATACATATATATATATATATAGTTTATACACAAATATATATTATATATACAATTTATGTACATTAAATATATGCATGACTGTACGCGTGCGTGCGTAACTTGCATGCATAAGCATACTTGGTACACCATAAATAACTTATGTGCTTTTGTGATTCAATGCAATTTGTTCCGCTGGTGTCGCATGACCGAACAGTGATCACAGGCTGTTGTCAATATCATTCTGAGGCTCATTGAATAGAGCAGAACAGAGCAGAGCAGCATGTTGACAATTACTCAGTCGAATGGTTCTTAGATCTGCCGAGCGGTCATTGTCACTGGACTTACCCAGATCTTATAAAGCAAACATCATGAACACGTTCTAGTCATTCGAAGGTCGGATGCGTTTGAGGTAAGGAATAGCGTAATATTATATGTAGCCTATAATGGTTTGACCAAGGTAAGTTATAGAGTATGGCAAGCAGGGTAATGCGAGACAAGTGAAGGTAAGCAAAGGCCGGACAACGTAAGAGAAGGCAAAGCAACACACGAAGGTAAGGTCAGAAAACGCTGTATAATTTTCAGGTTATTGAAGTAGGTTTAACAAGGTGCGGTAAGGCATGTAATGCAAATCAAAGTAAGATATAGCAAGATAGCCTGATGAATAATGATGATGATGATGATGATGATGATGATGATGATGATGATGATGATGATGATGATGATGATGACGATGATGATGATGACGACGACGACGACGACGATGATGATGACGACGACGACGATGACGACGATGACGATGATGATAATAATAATATTATTATTGTTTTATTATATATGTAATTATAACTCTAATAAAGGTAAAACAAGTTATGGCGATTTAAGGCCATCGGGGTAATTTGCGATAAGCACTGGAATTCATTAATGCGTGAGAGAAAGTTTCCAACAGAGTTCCTGAATGGTGTGGTCTGCATCATGTGGTTCTATTCATTCTTCTTTTGCTTGCAGTAACAGTTGACTTTGATCTGACGACAAAAAACGACCCAGACAACGTACATGTAGGCTACATGTATACTAACAGGATATAATCTGCAAAAAATGTCGACATCTTCTCTGCTACTCGTTTCATTACTATACCGTGAGTATATAATTATTATAGTCTCTCATATTTAACATAACATTAACATAACATTTTTTATTCGGCAACCAGCAACTTTACAGATACTGTAGTTCTACATCATATGTGTCTTATGTCGGATCGCCCAGGAGACCCAAAAGGGGCCAAAGGTCCCGCTAGCCAGGGCCACCTGAGAGAATTGGTTTAGAAATATTCAGCACGGCCGACTGGAAAATAATAATAAAATTGATTTACGACAATGGGGGATGGTTATTGGTTAGGCCTGCGCGATTGTATTTTAGGGTAGAACGGGAGGCTGGGATTAAAACTCCCGTGTCTGGGTGGTATTTTTTATTTGAAAATTCTGCTTCAATTGCGTCACCACTCAGGGTCAGAATTGCCGGGCAGTTGGAGGTTTCAATCCCACAGTCAAGATTTCATTGCGCGACCAAACTTCACGTGACCCCGCCCCGCTATTTTCCTACAATTCTAACGTTTCCCCAGCCAACTCATGTATAGTGAGTGATTGAGTATACACTGTTGGTGGGAGGGTGAGAAGGAAAAGGAGAGGACTGTCATCCGCCCTCACATGCCGAGGCTAAGAAATCGAAGTCGCTAATACTTCATATATTCGCATGCAGTATACATTACATGTGAATATCATTTGTCGATTATGCAATGTAGTGTACTGCTATTCAACTTGTTGTTTCTAAAATAATCACATGAATGTTAGATTAGCAACTGCCTTGGATGTCGCTTTAGTAATACAAATTCCAATTCTTTGCCTCATTTGATAAGTTCTGCATTGAGTAGTACTGTATTTCTTGTCGACCAATGTTCCGGAAGGAACGAAAGGAGCTAAGAGAGAGAGAGAGAGTATTTCTAACGATCGAGTTTCTTAATAATATTATTATTATTGTGGTCTTATTAACACCGTTGTCATTCTCATTTAAATAGATGTTCTGACATTGTCAGCAGCTTCAACAGAAACAACTACGCTTTCAACAACTACAACAACACTACCTACAACTACTACACCAACGCCACTACCAACTACTACAACTACAGCAACAGCAACTACTACTACAACACCACAAACAACTACCACAACACCACAAACAACTACTACAACAACACCACAAACAACTACTACAACACCACAAACAACTACTACAACACCACAAACAACTACTACAACACCACAAACAACTACTACAACACCACAAACAACTACTACAACACCACAAACAACTACTACAACACCACAAACAACTACTACAACACCACAAACAACTACTACAACACCACAAACAACTACTACAACACCACAAACAACTACTACAACACCACAAACAACTACTACAACACCACAAACAACTACTACAACACCACAAACAACTACTACAACACCTCAAACAACTACTACAACACCACAGACAACTACTACAACACCACAAACAACTACTACAACACCACAAACAACTACTACAACACCACAAACAACTACTACAACACCACAAACAACTACTACTACAACACCACAAACAACTACTACAACACCACAAACAACTACTACAACACCACAAACAACTACCACAACACCACCAACAACTACTACAACACCACCAACTACTACTACAACACCACCGACTACTACTACAACACCACCAACTACTACTACAGTACCTTTAACTACTACTACTACATTACCACTACCAACCAGTACCACAGTGCCACCAACAACTACTACACTGCCAACAACTACAACTACTACTACAGCACCAACAACTACTACGATTGCACCGCAGACTACTACTACAACTGCTATCACAACTACAACCGCCATATTCGGTAAGTAAAAGCTTTTGAGGTTTTATTATTTTGCTCAATGTGTTTTCGTCATGCCTGTTACCATACCACAACTGGTATCTTATGATAGATTTGTGGGTGAAACAATTTCGCCGTTCACTTTCCCTTTGGCGAAATATTTGTACAGTGTTCTCAAAAAGTCTTCTTATCACTTTCAAGAACCGTCGCAAAAGTAGCGTGCTGCCTGAGCGCTTCTGGGTAGTTATCGTAGAGCGGCGCTATATAAATGAACTGAATAAAAATCAATGAGTAAATGAGGGAACAGATGTATGGATGTATGGATGGACGAATGAACGAATGAATGAATTAATGTAGGAATGAATAAGCGTATGAATGAACGAATGAACGAATGAACGAATAAACGAATGAACGAATAAACGAATGAACGAATGAATTATCGAATTGACGCTCCTATGGTGAGTCTGCAGGCTCATCATAGGCATTTCCCAAAGCAGGTCCGTCCACAATTCGTCATAATATTTGTTTGTGTGTGCACTAAGTCTTGTTATATCGCCCATTCGAGGTTTTTACTCAGAAGCGCTCCTGAATAGAGCGCGGACTCTGACTCGGGAGTTTCACGTTGAAGCGCTGAGCAATTGCGAGTGAAGGACTTGCCCAAGGTCAGTAAGCGGCGACTTGAGGTGGATTCGACCCTCCAACCCTTCGGCTGCAAGGCAACGAACATACCCACTACACCACCGCGCCCCACAATACTGCCAATAGCCACGATTTCCAGATCAGTTTTCTCATAGGGCCACACACCAATGCCGAATATCTCGCCCCGTCATTTCGACTGAGTTATGTTTTTTCTCTGTTCATATCTCAGACTTGCCACCGGTTGTAGACAGCAACAACTGGCATCCGAAATTCGGACCTCTGGCTGGTTCAACGAGAATCGTCCTACAAGGTGTTCGCTTGAACAACACGATCGCAGAAATCGACTTCGAGCTAAACGAAGAAAACAGCATAAACCCTGCAGCTACCATTATACAAGACTCGTGAGACTTCGATAATTATATCTTTTCATTTTGCTCAACTGTTGATTACAATTTACGTTAACTTGAACGGTTATATTTTAAATCGAATTGCTACTGTATAGTTTGTAGAAAGTTATAAATGCATTATTTAAAGCCAGCCATTAATGAACCTAGGTTAGGCTACATCATCGTGTGTTCAGTGAACCTTAACAGTCGTGTTGTTCATCAGACCTATAATAACATTAAACAAAGAGTCGTTATGTAAACATTATCAATTTATCAAACGCAATCATTCGTTCTTTCAGTCAGATAAAGGTATCAGTCAGTTATATAACCGCCTATAGTCATTCTGACGCATTCAATATACAATACAATACAATAATTGTATTGTATATTGAATGACTAATTATTAGTCATTTATAATATAGGCTACCGCGCTTTAACAAAAACAAGTCTTGCACAAGAGCGCGCTTCACTACAAATCTAGTTATAATGCAAAGAAAACAAAAGAGTTTTTAATTTTGATTTAAACTCTGCAATAGATGAGCGCTGGCGAATGAAGGTCGGAAGACTGTTCCATTCTTTAGGTCCTGAGATTGAGAAGAAACGGTTTCCAAATTTCCGGTTTGTGCGAAGTGTAGCAAAATCACTTCGCGAGGACGAACGAAGACCTCTGGACTTGGAGACGGAATATGGCGTGACCATGGATGCCATGTAGAATGGAGAGGTTCCGTAGTGGATATGAAACATCAGAAGGAAAATTTTGAAAGCAATACGAGCACAGATGGGAAGCCAGTGTAGTTGTTTCAGAGTTGAAGTGATGTGGTCTCTAGGACCAGGACCTTTTCAGTCATTCAGTAATTCATTCATTCGTTCATTCATTCATTCATTCATTCATTTATATGTTTGGTCGTTTCTTCAATCGCTCGTTCATTCATTCATTCATTCCTTTATTCATTCATGCAATCGTTCATTCATTCATTCATTCATTCATTCATTCATGCATTCATGCATTCAATCAATCAATCATTCATTCATTCATTCATTCATCCATTCGTTCGTTCATTCATTCATTCATTCATTTGTTTATTCATTCATTCATCCATTCGTTCGTTTATTCATTCGTTCCTTCCTTCCTTCATTCATTCCTTTATCCATTCATTCATTCATTCATTCATATGTTCGTTCATTCGTTCTTTCATTCGTTCATTCATTCATATGTTCGTTCGTTCATTCATTCGTTCCTTCATTCACTCAATTATGCGTTTGTTCATTCATTCATTCATTCATTCATTCATTCATTCGTTCGTTCGTTCAGCCAATTATTCAGCCATCCATTCATTCATTCATTCATTCATTCATTCATTCATTCATTCATTCATTTGTTCATTCGTTCGTTCGTTTATTCATTCATTCATTCATTCCTTCATTCATTTGTTCATTCGTTCGTTCGTTTATTCATTCATTCATTCATTCATTCATTCCTTCATTCATTTGTTCATTCGTTCGTTCGTTCATTCATTCATTCATTCGTTCATTCATTCATTCATTCATTCATTCATTCATTCATTCGTTCATTCGTTCGTTCATTCATTCATTCATTCAGCCAATTATTCAGTCAGTCGATGATAGACACAAATCAGTTTGTAGTGCCATCACCGAGATAGCAGGTCAGTTTCTGAACATACGAACCATAATAAAAGGCTGAAATGATTTCCATTTCAGTTCATCATACAACCGCCTCATCCTTTACTCTCCGTCGGCCAACATCACTGGACCCGTCTCAATGATTGTCATCTCTAAACACAACTCTGAAATCGTCGCTAACCTCAGCTTTCTATACAAACCAAATCCATTGATTTTCGGATTCGATTTTGCTCCACAGCTATTGACCACGTAAGTACACACACAGCCCTAACTCCTATCCTAACACAAGCCCTAACTTTAACCATATATAACCATAACTGCATAGTTCTAACCCTAGCTTAGTCCTAACCTTATAACTCTAACTCTAACACTAGTCTTATCCTATCTTACAACTGTAGTTCTAACCCTAACCTAGTCCTAACTCTAATTCTAGTACTAACCTAATCCTAACCTAACTATAACTCTAACCTGTGGTTGACCTGTGGTTGACCTGCACATGTGGCTGACCTGTGGTTGACCTGTGGTTGACATGTGGTTGACCTATGGTTGGCCTTTTGTTGACCTGTGGTTGACCTGTGGTTGACGTGTGATTGACCTATGGTTGACCTGTGGTTGTTCTGCTCCTTCTTTTCAAAGAGGTGGAAGTGTATTGACGGTGATCGGAGAGAGTCTGGACTCGGTGGCCACTCCTCAGCTGAACGCAACGGTCGCCATCTTTCAGAGGGGAGAATCCATCACACCCAACAGCTACTACCAGGTATAACGGTTATGATATATCCGTCTTAACCTCCCGTCAAGCTTTAGGCCTACGCTTTTCAACCAATATTAATAATAATAGACCTAATAATAAGTTCCTGCTCCTGTAATAGGAAGTTTTTAAAATTCCGAGATATCACATTGATATTGCGGGTAACAACCACTACCACCACCTCCACCTCCACCGCCGCCGCCACCACCACCACCACCACCACCACCACCACCACCACCACCACCACCACCACCACCACCACCACCACCACCACCACCACCACCACCACCACCACTACCACCACCACTACCACCATCACCACCACCACCACCACCACCACCACCACCACCAACAACAACAACAACAACAACAACAACATGTGGATGCTAAGAAGACTGTATTTTACAAAACCAGATTCGTCACTTAATAAAATAATATTTTGCTTAACCATGCGTTCAAATTAGACGGTATAATATTTCATTTATCTCTAGGACTGTTTCTTCAACGAGACGACACAGAACATGACCTGTCTTCTTCCCGACCTCCAACTCGGTTCCGACTTCACCCGGAAACTCCAAGCGGATCAGGAATCCGGAGTGAACACATCGACGTCGGAACCTGGAAGCGTTGCGAGACTCAACGGTCCAAACGATACAGTGGCTCTCGTCTACATTGGGATTGTTTTTGACGGATACCGGAAGTATGACAACGTTAGTGATCCCAAGGCCGACCTTAGAGATCCGCTCTACCTCAACTTCATTCCGCCTCCGACTATAAATAGCTCAACGAATGTCGTGACCTTTGATCCGAAGACGGATGACGTCATCGTCATTAAGGTTCGACGCACTCTTAAAATAGAATCAGTTGTTCGTGTTTTTTTATTTAAGTAAAGTTTCATAAATACCGTAATTCTAACGTTTAAGGAAACCTTTGCTCTTACATTTATTCCTTCACCTCTTCGATATAGGCCTACGACTCGGAACCGAAGTCTTGTCTCTGTTGGCAGGGCCGTCTTATGGTCATTGTAGGCCCTAGGCACTTTTGCCAGGCGCGGATTTAGAGGGGGCGGAGAATCAGATTTTCGTGTAGTTTAATATTAGGCCATAATTATACTGTAATTCTAACGTTTAGCTTAATCTAAGAAAACCTTTGCTCTTACATTTCTTCCTTCACCTCTTCGATATACGATTCGGAACTGAAGTTTCGTCTCTTTTGGAATTCTTACCCCAACTCTTGGGCAACCGCAGATAATAATTATAGGACTATAATATCCTATGGATTGATCCTATGGTATATCGACTTTTGACGCTACGCAGCGCTCGTGAACAAGCTGGGGCCCCGCGCTTGGCTTTCGAGTAGCGCTTTAAAAATTTGGAGATTACGGTTACGGTTACGATTACGATTATGAATCGCTGTGATATTTTATTAGGCCATATTTTTACTTTCACTCTGCAGGGTAAGTTTCTGCAGCGGTCGTGCACCGGTAGCCATGCAGTTCTATGCCAGGTCTTCATTGGCCAGGGTGAATGCACAATCGTCAATATCACCGATAACGAGATCACGTGCCGACCACCAAAAGACAGACCACAGTCTGATTCCAACGACACCTTCTGCACTCAACATCATCGAAATGCACTTACGATCAAAGTGAGCATCTTGTGACATATGCTTTGTGCACCCATGATATTTATAATTATCTATAAGAGCTTAACAAAATTGACTAATTATCGATTGATTGGGCCTCAGGACAATCCGGAGCGGACAATTCGGAGGTGGCCAAGAATTAATTCCATCGATCCAACTTCTGTTGAAGCAAAAAATGTCGTCAATCCGCTCCAAATTTTGTTGTCCGCTCCGAATTGTCCGCTCCAAATTGTCCGGCGATTTATTGATTGCAACGCAAGTCAGAACAATTATTATAGACTCAATAGTCATCTAATTATGTTTTGCAAAGTATTTACTACCTACATGCTTTTGTACATGTACTTGAGTGAATGCATCTTCATTCGCACATCGAAATACAATGATTGCCCGCACAAACACACACACACGTGCGCACGCACGCACGCGCGCGCACACCCACTCTCACACGCACACGCGCACGCACACAGACACACACATACACGCACACACACACATACACACACACACATGACATTACAGATGACATTGTGAATATTGGCCTACACTCGCCCTCAAGACTTGGATGTTCGTTACTAAAATTACTTCGTCTTTTTATCAGCTTTATCACGTGGATGAAATGCTGTTTGCTCTTTTTGATTAGACGAGAGTTGCATCTTTGAAAAATATTGTCGCAATTTTTATTCATTCACTCATTCACTCATTCATCCATTCCAAGAACATATAGCGTATTCTCAAGATCTGCTCAGAATGTCAAAATGTCATCTATGCATCAATGGTAATGCTAATGGAAGGCCATTATCTACAATGTCATGTATAATAACCGTCCATTCGTTCGCTATTTAGTCAATAATAGTTCTTTATTTCATTCGTCTGCAGTTTAAAAAAAATATTTTCGTTCTTTACATTCGTTCGTTATTTTAAGATCGTGATCGGTTTCCACACGTACTACTACGAATGTCTCGAGTACTACGACCTCAACATTCCTCTTATCGTCGGTCTAACCGTTGGTATTGGAGCACCTCTCCTCATCCTCATAATTATTCTCTGCATCTTCATCATTGTCTGCTGTCGCCGTCGTCGGAGAAGAAGAAGGCAACGAGAGAATGGCGATGGAGACATGCAGAGGAGGAGACGCTCTGACGTCGTTCACCTTGAGCTGCAGGAGAATCCCGTTTTCGACGACTCCATATCCACCGTCAAAGGAAGCACTTCAGGTTTGCAATCCGATGCTGGAAAACCGGATTTCTCGAACGTCTACGGGTCAGGGAAGATTCGAGGCCAGAGATTCAGCGTCGGAGGTTTGACGGATGGGTCGGATGATCGGAGAAAGCGGAACCGGAAGTCGAATGGGTCTTCGTCACGTGACGACTACGATGACGCAATTCTGGATGACGGAGGAGACGATACGAGTATCGTGGGAAAGAGACCACCGTCCATGACATTGTATCCACCGACTTCCAAGGACAACGAGGATTACAGCAGACGAATATCGCATTCCTCGGATGAGCCTTCTGGTTCAGCTTATAATCGACGAGAGACGATATATCCGCCAAGTTCCGGGGATTGGGATTCAGGATTACCAAAGGATTACATACGACCTATCACGAATCGGGACTCAATGTTCCCTCCGCTATGGGACAGCGCAACCTCAAGTAAAATATCGACTCAGATTAAGGATAGTCAAAGCTTGAAGAAGATGCTGGACGCTGACGTCCCGACATCCAGCACGGAAGCACTTATCGCTGTTGAACGCTACATTGATTCTCCTCATCATAACAACAACAACAACGACGACAACAATGATGAGTCATACGACAGACGAATTTCACAGAATGATAACTCCGATGATGACTGAGAAAAAATATCGCAGCCTTGCCAATCTATTCAATGGAATTTATATACCGGTATTATCGCTCTTTCTAGATAACTACTCAGAGGTGCTCCCGACGCATGCCCGGCCGAAGAGTAGACATGTAGTCTTGAGCTGTGCATAGAAAGAGCTAGACAGCGCTAGGTGTCACGAAAGAACGAGGGCATCCTACGATATCTAATTTCTATTCCTGCATGAAGAATGGATGATGAGGATCCAGTTCCGATGGCTTAGGCGGAGAGTAGAAGGTCAAGATCAAAGTCAAAGTCCCTTATATATATATATATATATATATATATATATATATAATATTTATATATGTCGGAAAGGGCGGTAAAGTGACAAATACGAAACCCAGTATTTTCCTGCATGCAAGGACGATCGATTATTTATTCATACATGTACATGTTGATAGGTTTGTGGCGACCGGTATAACCAGCCGCCACGTATTTTTGGTTTCTATATTATATTATATCATTATTTTCTTGAATTCTGCATGGTATTTTCGGGGTCCATTAATTAGATATATATTATAAAATTATTATTTTCTGAGCTGCATTCGGTGACCTAGATAATATTGGTGACCTAGATTTTAATGTCGAGCTCGTGTGTGATGCGAGTTGCCGACAGGGATGACGTAAGCGGTCGCCATAGCTACCAGATTATTGATCGCTTCTTGCATACGCTCAGCGAATGGAGGGTTGGCCGAAAAGGAGGAAGAGGAGTCGGCCGATATGACAGGCGCAGCGCCAGAGCAGTACAGATAAACGGATAGGCAGACGGACGGAGCAATACGCCCTGCTGGCCGCTGTCATTGAATGCATGTGTGGTATTTTTCCTTCACGCTGTACGAGGTGACCTGGTCTATTTTTAGCACGGTTGACTCAGTGCAACTCGTGCGTACGTGTCAGAGCAAGAGGAAGAGAGAGAAAGACAGTGAGCTGCAGACAGACGCTTAGAGGGAGATAGGTGGTCGCAGCTGCATAGGAATTCAGCGCGCTTTATCTGATCACGCGGTACATGCGTGATCACGGCTCGTGCAGTGCCTTCTGCGCATGCGTCGCGTTCCCTTGAGGCGTGGTTATTAACTCAAGAACGCGCAATCGAGGGCAGATTCACGACGGACTTCGACGAGGATAGACGTGTAGCTCTGGAGAGCAAGTTACAAAATCAGAGTTTGATTATTTTAGAAAGATAATAGTTTATTTAAGTCAGCTTGGATTCGTCGTCTGAGTTATTGCGTTGTCGCGTATTTACTTCACGGATTCTGTACGGAAATTCTAAAACGGCAAGGAGCCGATTGCATTGCGGTTTTGCGTTACGAGCGAATTGTCAGCACTGTGGTTCTGTTTCGCATCTTCGTAAAAGAGTTAAGTCTTTCGTTCTGGTTTTCGATCTTTCTGTCGTTTGGATCGAAACCGCTCGGGTTTTACGGAATTTCTTCTGTCGTCGATATCTTCTGCGCAATTTGCCTATGGGCGTCAATCTATTATTTAAATATCTTTTCGTGGATTCCCTGTTCTCGACGTGTCAACTCGGCCTTACCGTCCTGTCAGCGTCGATTGTTGCGGAATCCTCTGAGTCACTTATCGTCGACGCACGTCTTGGATTCGACGCTCCATCTGCGCCTTTCCTCGCATAACGTCGGCCTTGTCCTGTGTCTCTAGTAGAAGGTACAGTTTTGCTGGGGTTTTCAATACAAAACTAAATTGATCTTTTGGGCAGAGAAATTAAGATTGGCATCTAAGTACAAAATTGGGGATTCATTTTGTCTGCTCCGATTGAAGTCTGTTTGAATTGTGTTGCATATTATTATCAGTTGCTTTAAACTGTAAGCTGTTGATTAACATTGCGAATAATTATTGAATGGTTCTGATAATAATAAGATTCATTGATTAAACCTTCGGATTTACTTCTTGCTAGCGTTAGGATTCGACTTAGCTAAAACTTGTATAGCGCCATGGATAGAAGCGGAGCATCAACTCCCTCGCAGCCCTCCAGACCACCATCTGCGCTGGAAATAGGCATTTTACTAGAGGCCATACAAACGAATTCTAAGTCCTCCCAAGAAGCCATGACTTCGATGCAGACTAATGTGGAAGAAGCCATTTCCTCAGTGAAAACTGATGTGCAGGCAAATGCTAGAGATACCCAGGAGGCTATTTCTGTCGTACAAAGCAATGTGGAAGAGGCTATTTCTTCTGTCCGAACGGATTTTCAAGCTAACGCTATTAATACACAGGAGGCGATTGCCTCGGTACGGGATAATGTCAGAGAGGAAATCTCCGCAGTACATTATAATGTCAGAGAAGCTCTAACGGAAGTCGTGGCTCGCATTGAACGTTTAGAAACGACGCCCAGGGCATCTCCGAAGCCGGTTGCAGGTTCGAACCCAGGAGCAATATTTCCCTTTGGTACCACCGCGGATAGACCTTACCACTCAGCCATCGGCCTGGGAAGAGCTTCGGGGGCTAGGCCTAAGGACCTTTCACTTCCGGTCAACCCCGGAATCCTACGCCGGAGTGAAAGACTGGCCAGTAAGGCCCCAGTTCCATACGGAGAGCTAAGAGGTCGAGATACCTGGCCATCCCGAACCCGACGGGATTCGAACCCCGAAGCTACCGCCTCCCTTCCTCCGTCTATATCTCTGAACTACGACCTGCAACCGCACGCGACCCTCTCACACGTTGGACCGGAAGTGGCGACTCCGGGAGTGTCCGAGGGGGCGGGCGTTACAATTGGTCCCAGCGAGTGGGGTCGAAATAGTTCTGGAGATTTGGGTGGAGAGAGGTTAAAGCAGGTATGGAAGAGGCCAGAACAGATAAGTGAAAAAGCCATTGCCCCTAGCGATAACTGGGGTTGGATTAGTCCTAGCGATTTTTTCCCAGATGGTGTAACAGTGGCAAACTGGGCTTTTGATAAAGGAGGATGTGTTCCGGAATCTGTACAAAGAAGAAGGGAAAGGGAAGAAACTGAGAGGAAACTAAAAGAAAGGGAATTTGTTGATAATGTTGAAATTATGTCTGATGATGGTAGTGTAGACATTGAAGTTAGCAAAATAATGGAATATAGACCTAAAACTGTGAAAATAATTGATAAAAGAATGCAAGCAGCACAGCAATCGGAGTTTAGAAATTTTGAAATAAATAAATCGATTGATCATAAATTGTGGGAGGGGGGTGATAAGGTCAACCCAGTTCCTTTGGCCTCTTCTTCGCCCTCTCACGTGGATTATCCTCGACCTGATCCGCAATGGAGGAAGCATGAATCGTTCGTGCATGCGGATCAGCCAAGAACGGAATTGATGGCAAATCGGGTCGACGCTTTCCAATCAACGTCGGGAATGCCGACCTATCACTCCGTGCCCAACTACGATGGGCTGGTTACTTCGACCATGGTTGGTCGAGACTACGCTCGACCCGACCTTCGACCCGATCTTCGACCTGGTCCAGTGGCAACTACAGCGGGTGACTGGATGCAACCGAGCGCACACCCTGAGCATCCATACGTGTCATGGATGGCTGCTCCGAACTACGCTCCGAACTACGCTCCGAACTACGCTCCGAACGCGCTCTACAACAGCATCGACAACCGGGTGTGGCTCGATCCGCTTCGCTGTCTCAATCCGCCTCGTACCAGCGACGTCGCCTTTCCTCGGTGGCCAACCGTCGTGGAGTCGGCGAGGATGAACTCATGCCTCGGCGCTCAGAATTTTGGATTTAGTCGTGACGTCGAGCTGCCTCGTCCAGCGCTTCTGAAACCTACGTATCTGGGTAAAAGCGAAACAACTGGAGACGACAAAGCGACGATGTCTGCGGATGGTGAAATAAAAGTGCTGCCGCCTGTCAACGCGTCCGTCGGTCCTACCAGATCCGTTCCCAGGACATCCGTTGCGACACAGACAATGCCTAGTGACTGGGAACTTCCGACGAATAGCGCTGGTAGAACACTCAAGGAACCGGAACCGACCCCATCTACGACAGTTAAAGCGAGTGAGGTCAAACAGTCGTCGGCTGCGCCTCCTAAACAAAGGCAATACACGAAACTTGGATCGTACAGCGGAAGGACGGACGTGGAAGTCTTTTTGCGCAAATTCACCGTATGCGCAAAGAACAATGACTGGTCGGACGAAGAGAAATTTAATCAACTGGTCGTCTCCTTAGTCGAACCGGCGACCCATTTGCTGAGCGAGTCGAACGTGGATACTTGGACGGCTTTGGTTCGACGACTTCGAGAACGGTACGGTACCGCTGAGCAGCAGGCCCTGTTTCAAACGCAACTCAGTACCCGGAAACAGAAAGCTGGGGAAGACCTGGGAGTTTTGGTCGATGATATCCGCATCTTGGCTTCCCGTGGATATCCTGGTGTGTCGACCGCCCATAGTGAAGCCATTGCCATTCGGGCATTCGTGGATGCCTTGAGCGACCGAAATCTCGCTCTGAAGATCCGTGAGCGAGAGCCGAAATCTCTCGACGAAGCGTACAAAGTGGCGATGCGTTTGGATAGCTATCAGAAAGCAGAGGCCGGTGGTCATGAACAGCAAGAACGACGACCTGGGCGTGTCTATGCAGTTAAAGAAGAGGATCCGATGGACCTAGTAATGAACTTGAAACGTGAGGTGGAGCAAATGAAGAGACAAATGGAGCGACAACCGGTGTCGGCGCCTCAATACAGAGACAATATCCGCGGGTCGTGGAGAAATCAGAACGGTTCAAACGGAAATGGTTGGTCGAACGGTAACGGAAATAACTGGCGGAATAACCAACGCTGTTCGATCTGTAATAGAACAGGCCATTGGAGCTCCGTCTGCTGGTACCGACAGGCGGCGGGACCGGAAGTTGAACGATCAGAGCGAAGATGTTACGAATGTCACCGGATTACAAATCATGTCGCGCGGGACTGTCCATTCCGACAACGGCAGCAGAATCCACCTGGCGACAATCTTGGTCAGGCTGGGGGCGATAATCCCGACAATCCACACGTTGGTCGGAATTCGCCAAGAGAGGGTCGGCGCTGTTTCTACTGCGACTCTAGCTCGCACTTGCTAAGCAGATGTCCACTTCGGCAGCAGCAACAGAATCCACCTGGCGACAATCCCGATCGACCGGTGGGCGATAATCAGGACAACCCTAGCACTGGTCGTGTGTTCGCCGTACGCGCGCCCACCCCAGATCATCTCCAGGACCGGTTGGATCGGTGGGAACAGTACGCACCACTGGAGGGGCGCCGCTGGGTCAGCATGAGCGACAAAGCTCCTCGGTTGAAGTCTTGTCCGCTACCCGATGGGTAGAACTGACGGTCAACTGACTGACCTTTGTGGTGACCGCATAATGGCGGAGGATTACCTGAATGCAGAAAGCATCTGTAACGTTGGTTTATTTCGATTCTGATGAAAATGATTTATTTTTACATGTAATGGCTTTACATGTGGTGGTTACGGTGTAAAAACTGTAATGTTGCATTGTAGGGTGACTGAACTGTGTGTTGTATTGTGTAGATTAATAATTATATTGCATTGCATATTTCACCGATGGACAGTTGTAGTATTGTGCTGTAGACAGTTATACAGACTGTTAATATTGTGTGGCGCCATATAAATTAGTCAGCGCCATATAAATGATTTTCCGACCCAAGGTATATATTAGAATGACTACGGTCGCTCAATTTTAATTAGCTGTGATGGTAATAATAATGATAGGCCTGTTTTCCTGATAGGCTGATGTTGAGATATT
Organism: Lumbricus rubellus; assembly: GCA_945859605.1. NCBI lineage: Eukaryota > Metazoa > Annelida > Clitellata > Crassiclitellata > Lumbricidae > Lumbricus > Lumbricus rubellus. The sequence goes on along the minus strand of OX243820.1, from coordinate 2,658,791 downwards.
GTGAGGCAAGAATTACATTAGGCCTAGGTTTTGCTGCATATATATGGCATGATTAGTGAATTAATTGGTTTAAGAATAATAATAACAGATTCACTCAGTTAAATGTGATGCAGCAGTAGGCCTACATAAGATTTTTAATTAGTCGTGAGCATAGCAGATATATAATAATAAATGATAGAGGCATTATTGATGATTTAAAATGGCGCTATATAAAAATTCTAGAGGCCCTTAGTGTCATATTGTAGCACTCGCAGCGATATAATTACATATATAGTTTGCATTGATAATGTTGAGACATGGGCCTATAATAGGTCCTGTTTTGTTGGAGTGACCTATATATTCTGCTTTGCTCAGCTGTGTAATTAAATTAATGTACATAACGCAAGGCGCCATATAAATAGTACCCGCGATTATAATATTAAAATTGTAGGCTTAAGGTAGGCCTATAGATGATAATAAAATACTGTGATTAACGGCTGATGAGCTCATATAATTTTTAGACGAAGATGTTTATAATAATATAGCAGGCTTGAATGACTTTAACGTGCATAGGCCTATATATATATATATGTTTTAGTTCAGAAATTATAATAAGCATTAGCATAGATAGACTAGAGTGGATAATATTATATTATTTTGTTTGGCTTATATAGGCCTGATTAAATTAGTATATTGGTCGGAGCTCTACATAAAAACTGTTTAGGCCTAAGTTGAGTAATAAATAGAAGGATTATAAATATATATCCTCTCCTATCTTGCAGGCCTATTGCTTATAAATAATACTGGGATTTGAGCGACCAGAATATATAATTGGCTAGGCTGTCAATAGGCTAAACTGCTGGATTTTATATAATAATTATTCAGCCGTATAATGTTTACATTAATTTGGTTGATCAGCCTAATGATTGAAATTGAAGGTCTGATTATATTAACGGCTTAGAATATAATTTCGTGACTTAAGCATTAGCGGGACGATTTATATTGGCCTATAATTATACATTAATTCTGAAGGACGAATTTGTATTCGTAAGGTAGAGTTCTGCCTTTTAATATTAATATTATTATTAATCGTTCTGTAAGAGTTTTAATACGGTGCAGGAGTGACCTGACTTTTCAGTTTGCTTATTTGGACTAGTGTGTATATATTGTGGTTATACGACTTTAATGTGTATGCTGTGTACGTATCTATATTTGGACCAGCGTACGTGTCAATGAGTAAAGGCGACCCCTAGTCAGTTGCACGTGTGACTTATAATTGTGTCAGCCTTGGCTAAACGCTTGCTGTTCTCACGTCGCCGTGTATCGATACGGTGGAGGGAGGCAGCGTCGGCGAGAGACGCTCAGACGCTTCAAAGAAGCCGGTGACGTAGATCAATGATGATTTTCCCACGATAGTGACTTTGTGTGGGTGGTCTCGTGGACTGTGCATTGGATTAATGATAAAGTGACTGAAGGAAAGAAGGATGACTTAGATACACTAACAATAATTACACTAGGCTGAATGTGATTATTTTATGTGTGTACAAAAGTTAGACCAACGTGACCTATTATAAGTTCTGGCATGGCCAACTGTGCTTTAAACGCTGAGTGAATGCAGGCTGTAGGATAAATAATAATTTAGTTCATGCATAGACTGTAGGCCTATAATTTTAGTTTTATAATTATGATGTTTCTTAATTGATAAGACTTTGGTAACTTGTCCGCTGTAATTTGTTCTCATCGGGTTACATCGTGGGCTTATGTTACAGGCAGAGATAGGCTGTACGAAATTAATTAGTCTATGTCTTGCACGGGCTCCGCTGTAAGTCTAGTCTCACAGTAAATACATTGAGTAAGACTGAGTGTAACTGTTGACCTAATTAAGTTCTGTTGTAGCAATTATGTTTTTGCATTTGAATAATAAAGCCTATTAATTAAAATTAATTTTACCAGGACCAAAATATAGGCCACGCTAAGGATGTAGGCCTATATTTTGTTTCAATGTTTGTGTAGCGTGATAGAAATCATCGCTGCTGTTATATAGGCTTATGGTTAATTATAGTCTAATACGTGTAGCCTATTTAAGTTAATCCACCTGTATATGCTTTGCAGTAGCAATTTAATAATTATGGATGCTTGATGGGTAGGCCTATAAATCGCCTATCTTAAGAGATATATATAATCAGTTGCATTTGAATAATTAGGATGCTTATGAGAGCAGGCCTATTTGCTGCCTATCGTTGAGTTCTGCATTTACCGGTTGCCATATAATAATTGAATAAGCTATGTACTTGAACGGTGGAGGTCAAACACTAGTAGGCCTATTAATAGTTGCTATTGTTGTGAGAGGCCTAGGCCTACTGTTAGATTGGAGTTATGCAAGTTTTCTGTGGTAAATCTTGATAATTAGCAGACATGTAGCCGTGAAAATTGTGAGTTATTAGCTGTGTGTTTTTTTTATAGGCCGAGTTGAAATCAGACTGGGGCTGCTTTTATGCTATGGCAGTGTCCCCTTTGCTAGAATTATCGGCCGTAATTCAATATATGATAGTATTTGATGTTAAAGTAGAGGGTTGGCGAAATGTTGGTAAGCGTATTTCTGTAAATGCATGATTCGCCACTTGAGCCGGAAAGACCCACTGTATCAAATGCGTTATAGGCCTATGGATAGGCTGGTAATAATATTCATGACCTCTGGGGTCAAGATTAAGCTGCTGTCTGTAAATTATGTCTTGGTTTGCTATAGATCTCTCTCTGCATAACACTGAACGAAAGAAATTTGTGATAGATCTAGTCTATATAATCGCATATGGAGCTATATAAATTCAGACCTTTTATTGACACTCTAGACTAAACTATGAATCGGGTGAACCGATTATTGCTCAACGCTTGGGCCGCCGCTGTTACGATTGTGCATGGTATATTGTTGATTTATACATTTAATGTTTAAAACTTTTGCTGTAACAGTCGGAACAGACATATAACCTTACCGACAATTTCAGGCTCTGTTTGTCCAATTAAATAGAGCCAGAAATTCAGAGATGGCCGGTGAAATTGTGGCGACCGGTATAACCAGCCGCCACGTATTTTTGGTTTCTATATTATATTATATCATTATTTTCTTGAATTCTGCATGGTATTTTCGGGGTCCATTAATTAGATATATATTATAAAAATATTATTTTCTGAGCTGCATTCGGTGACCTAGATAATATTGGTGACCTAGATTTTAATGTCGAGCTCGTGTGTGATGCGAGTTGCCGACAGGGATGACGTAAGCGGTCGCCATAGCTACCAGATTATTGATCGCTTCTTGCATACGCTCAGCGAATGGAGGGTTGGCCGAAAAGGAGGAAGAGGAGTCGGCCGATATGACAGGCGCAGCGCCAGAGCAGTACAGATAAACGGATAGGCAGACGGACGGAGCAATACGCCCTGCTGGCCGCTGTCATTGAATGCATGTGTGGTATTTTTCCTTCACGCTGTACGAGGTGACCTGGTCTATTTTTAGCACGGTTGACTCAGTGCAACTCGTGCGTACGTGTCAGAGCAAGAGGAAGAGAGAGAAAGACAGTGAGCTGCAGACAGACGCTTAGAGGGAGATAGGTGGTCGCAGCTGCATAGGAATTCAGCGCGCTTTATCTGATCACGCGGTACATGCGTGATCACGGCTCGTGCAGTGCCTTCTGCGCATGCGTCGCGTTCCCTTGAGGCGTGGTTATTAACTCAAGAACGCGCAATCGAGGGCAGATTCACGACGGACTTCGACGAGGATAGACGTGTAGCTCTGGAGAGCAAGTTACAAAATCAGAGTTTGATTATTTTAGAAAGATAATAGTTTATTTAAGTCAGCTTGGATTCGTCGTCTGAGTTATTGCGTTGTCGCGTATTTACTTCACGGATTCTGTACGGAAATTCTAAAACGGCAAGGAGCCGATTGCATTGCGGTTTTGCGTTACGAGCGAATTGTCAGCACTGTGGTTCTGTTTCGCATCTTCGTAAAAGAGTTAAGTCTTTCGTTCTGGTTTTCGATCTTTCTGTCGTTTGGATCGAAACCGCTCGGGTTTTACGGAATTTCTTCTGTCGTCGATATCTTCTGCGCAATTTGCCTATGGGCGTCAATCTATTATTTAAATATCTTTTCGTGGATTCCCTGTTCTCGACGTGTCAACTCGGCCTTACCGTCCTGTCAGCGTCGATTGTTGCGGAATCCTCTGAGTCACTTATCGTCGACGCACGTCTTGGATTCGACGCTCCATCTGCGCCTTTCCTCGCATAACGTCGGCCTTGTCCTGTGTCTCTAGTAGAAGGTACAGTTTTGCTGGGGTTTTCAATACAAAACTAAATTGATCTTTTGGGCAGAGAAATTAAGATTGGCATCTAAGTACAAAATTGGGGATTCATTTCGTCTGCTCCGATTGAAGTCTGTTTGAATTGTGTTGCATATTATTATCAGTTGCTTTAAACTGTAAGCTGTTGATTAACATTGCGAATAATTATTGAATGGTTCTGATAATAATAAGATTCATTGATTAAACCTTCGGATTTACTTCTTGCTAGCGTTAGGATTCGACTTAGCTAAAACTTGTATAGCGCCATGGATAGAAGCGGAGCATCAACTCCCTCGCAGCCCTCCAGACCACCATCTGCGCTGGAAATAGGCATTTTACTAGAGGCCATACAAACGAATTCTAAGTCCTCCCAAGAAGCCATGACTTCGATGCAGACTAATGTGGAAGAAGCCATTTCCTCAGTGAAAACTGATGTGCAGGCAAATGCTAGAGATACCCAGGAGGCTATTTCTGTCGTACAAAGCAATGTGGAAGAGGCTATTTCTTCTGTCCGAACGGATTTTCAAGCTAACGCTATTAATACACAGGAGGCGATTGCCTCGGTACGGGATAATGTCAGAGAGGAAATCTCCGCAGTACATTATAATGTCAGAGAAGCTCTAACGGAAGTCGTGGCTCGCATTGAACGTTTAGAAACGACGCCCAGGGCATCTCCGAAGCCGGTTGCAGGTTCGAACCCAGGAGCAATATTTCCCTTTGGTACCACCGCGGATAGACCTTACCACTCAGCCATCGGCCTGGGAAGAGCTTCGGGGGCTAGGCCTAAGGACCTTTCACTTCCGGTCAACCCCGGAATCCTACGCCGGAGTGAAAGACTGGCCAGTAAGGCCCCAGTTCCATACGGAGAGCTAAGAGGTCGAGATACCTGGCCATCCCGAACCCGACGGGATTCGAACCCCGAAGCTACCGCCTCCCTTCCTCCGTCTATATCTCTGAACTACGACCTGCAACCGCACGCGACCCTCTCACACGTTGGACCGGAAGTGGCGACTCCGGGAGTGTCCGAGGGGGCGGGCGTTACAGGTTTATAAGTTTAACTACACGAGTACCAATTAATGGGTCCACAGCAATGGAAAGAAGCAGTAAATAGACAATAAAGGGAAAAAATTTTGGATCTAAAAAATAATGGTCCAATCGTGCGAGTCATGACTCAATATGCGTAGTCAAAAACTTGATGGTGCTGTCCATATTATTACGAACGCACGGAGGGAGGGAGGGAGTAGTCGGAGTTAGGCGATTTGCGTATGGGTGCGTGTGGCGGGGGTCTCGAACAAATGCACGTAGGAAAAATATATTTCTAATTTATGACGTACACATTAACCTATTTATTAGGCCTACCTCTATGTCATCCTATATGTTCGATGGCATTTGATTACATTATAATGAAATTCTGTTCAGATTTAAACAGCAAACCATAACAGTTAACAAATTTTAGCTTGGAAATATGATGTTTAACGAAAATAAATATACATAAAAGCAACGGTAAAATAAATGTTTTACTTTAGCTATAAACTGTTGTAATGGGGATTAAGTGGAGAGGCATAATTATTTGCACGCGAGCACAGGGAGTTTAACAGAGGGGAGGAGTTGAAAATAGGATTTTTGTGTCATGTCTATGGATGGGCCCCTACCAGTTATTTTTGTCTGTGACTGAGGCCTAGCAATAATTTTCCACACGGCACTACAGAAGTGATAGACTCGGATATCCCATTGACAACCTCTGGACATGCCCTCTGATACGACACAATGCTCGTGAATAAGCTGGTGCCCAGTGTTTAGTATCAGAGCAGCATTTAGTCATTTAGAGTTTAAGATTACGATTCAGTCAATTCTGAGCATTTTATAAAGTGTGAGAGAATCGAATAAAGTCTTGAACCTTGAGACGAGAGATGAGAACTTGCAGAATATCAACAACTAAACCGTTCAAGACATGCAAGGCAAAGACAACCAAGCGTGCATAACACATGGAAACAATGACAACAAGACTACAACAACAACAACAATAAGTAAAAAATAAAGACAACAACATACAGAACAACACATCCATAATAAGACAACCACAACAACAGAAACAACATCAATAGCAACCATACACATACAATACAATACTAACGAATGCAACATAAAACAACATTAAGCTACAAAACAATTCTAACATTAACAGAAGCAACACGAATGCAACACTCGGGACAACGAAAACAACACAACTTCTTTAAAATTCAGTTCAGTCAATCAGTCAATCAATCAATCAGACATGGGTCGTCTAAACGGCCACACTAGGATGTTCGTGAAGGGCACCATTCGACCTTTGCATGGACCGCTATGCTCTCTGGAAGTAGAAGGCCTTTCCTTGAGCGTTCAGTTCCTTTTGGTAACCCTTGTAGTCGAGCTCCATCTGGTGTCGAAGAGTCGCACGACGAACCTGACACGAAAGCAACACACGATTAGCATAACCATGTCTGATTTATACAATATAGTAGTTTCTGCCATGTACAGACATTACTTATGCTTTAAAAATTATGACGGTAAAACTCTTTGGCTTTCAAGGTAAATTACTTTGACTGTAAACGGAAAATTCTTCTGCCTTCAAAGGTTAAAAAAGGAAATTACCATGGCTATCATAATGTAAAATTATTTGGTTTTTATTACAAAGGTAAATTACTATGGTCGTCAAAGGTTACATGGTAAATCACAGTAGATATCAAAGGTTGCAAAGGTAAATTACTATGACTATCAAAGGCTACCAAGGTAAAATAATTTGGTTATCAACGGTAAAGTACTTTGAGATAATTATCTGTTTAAATCACATAAACTAAGACGGCAAAAGATTAGATTAAACAGAGAATTTGAGATTAGATTTGATTAGATAATTATGCTGATTTGATTAGATTTACTGACGATAATGCTCGTCTTGTTCTCATCTCGCATCTCTTTCTGGATGTTCGACTGGATGCGCAATGACCTTTTCTGACTCGCTCTCCTTTCCAAGTCCTCGATGTGATTGTTCACATCCTGACCAGCCTGTCTCCTGCGGCACACATCACACATCACCAAAGTTCAGATCAACGATCGAAACAGAAGAATTATTCTGAAGCATTACTTAAACGCTGCGTCAAGTCATGGCGACGTTCGTGGAATATTCCGTTTCCATTTGACGGATGGAAAGGAGGCAAAGCCACCACCACCACCACCACCTCCACTACTATCAGAACTACTATCGCTACCACCACTAGGCCTACCACCACCACTACCACCACCATTACCACCATTACCACCATTACCACCACAACCACCACCATTACCACCACCACCACCACCTTTACCACCACCACCACCACCACCATTACCACCACCACCACCACCACCATTACCACCACCACCACCATCACCACCACCACTTCCACCACCACCACCACCACCACCACCACCACCACCACCACCACCACCACCACCACCACCACCACCACCACACCGCCACTACCATAACCGCCACCACCACCAGAACTACTACCACTACTACTTCCATCACTACTGCTACTAATGCAACCATTCCTTCAACAACTGGTAAACTACCAATACTACTACCCCAACTCTACCACCATCGTCGCCACCACTAACGATAACAATATTAATAACCTAAAAATGATAAAATAGTTCCATGGTAGTTTAGAATAGGGACCTTGGGTAAGTCCTTCACTCTCAATTGCTCAGCGCTTCGGCGTGAAACTCCGATTCAGTGTGTGCGCTGTAGTCTGGGGCGCTTCTGAGTAGTAATCTTGAATGGGCGTTATTACAAGTACATATACATACAGCTTATACTAAATTCGAATAGACATGTCTAGGAGAAAGTACTCACGCTATCTCATCTTCGAGTCCGAGTCTGTTCTCCTCATCAGCCTAGAACAGCATTAACCAGTTGGAACGAAGGTTAGACCAGTTATCAATACCATCATCTTTGGGGAGGGGCTGTCCATATATTACGTAGGCAGGAAGGTGATGGGTCACCGGATGTAGAATATTTCACGCACGGATGCGTACGGCGGGAGAGGGACCTCGACAAAATGCACGTACGCAAAATAAATGTCTAATTATGAGTCCACATTAGCGTGTTACTAACTCTGTACTATCCTATAATAGTCGTCCGATGGCATTTGATTACAGTGGAATTAAATTCTGGTCAGATCTAACTGTTCAGTAAACCACGACAGTCAACAAACATCTAGCTAGTAAATAGGATGCTTAAACAAAATAAATATTAGCCTAAAGTAAAATCCATGTTTTATAGATGACTTTAGCTAATTAACTTTTATAACGGTGCATGGAAGCTTATTTGTACGTACGGAAAGAGCTCAAAATATATATGATTATAATTATGCTCAAAAGTCTAGTGTAGTTTCGTACTCTGACAGTGCCAGTCCAAGCCTAGATAAAGGAGGAGGGCGACGCTAACAATCTTTGTCATCGCAGTGTCGCGAAGCTGAAACAACTTTTTTAATAGGACTTCAGCCAAACGTGAACGGTTGAGCCTATGATTTTGTGCAGTCACGTGATTGAGTGAGCGGCAGACTGATCACTTGACCGAGGAAAGGATGCTGTATTTCCGATTCCCGAATATTCAATAAACTAATAAAAGTAAGCTATAGGAAATACAGAATGGCAGATCAAACGTCACTTTTACCTTAATCCTATCGATCTGTCTTCGCCGCCAATTGAAAAATGAAGGTCCAAACAGTTGGATCTCATATCGATACGGAGTGGCAAAAATAGTCCTGTCCCCCATTTTCCACCGATTCAAGAACAATTTTCTAAACGTCTGGAATTTCGCAACTTCCTAGAATAACTTGCAACTCGTCTGGCAACTTTCCCGAGAAATTACGAAGAAATTTGATCAAAATATCCACACAAGTGCATTTATCCTACAATTTCAAAACATAAACAATCGCGTCGTGGTTCCGGTGTAGCGCCGAAATGTTTAACTGAAATAAATCTCAAGTCCATGCAAAAATGACGTCATGTTGTTTAGAGGAAGCTGGAACAAGAGCGCTATGAATGCCAAAGTTTTGTGGCGCATCGATAATTCCGGGTGATTTTACTTGTTTTGTCAGTTAAACCAGTTACAGTAGCCTTGGCACTGGGGAGGGTGGGGGTGAAGTTGGACAATAATAATTATCCGTCGCAGTGTGAAGTATCTACTGTTTAGTTTGAAGATGCCTTTCTCGTGTAGAGTTTCATATATCTATGATTCTATGCCGAGTTGTATAAGTTGTCAGTTCATTCTCTATGCTGTCTATGCTGCACATACATGTACAACTAAATGTTAATGATATTTACCTCCTTGGATAACTGAAATGTAGTAGTAGTAGCAGCAGCAGCAGCAGCAGCAGCAGCAGTAGTAGTAGTAGCCTAGTAGGCTAGTAGCGGCAGCAGAAGTAGTAGTAGTAGTAGTAGTAGTAGTAGTAGTAGTAGTAGTAGTAGTAGTAGTAGTAGTAGTAGTAGTAGTAGTAGTAGTGTAGTAGTAGTAGTAGCAGTAGTAGTTGTAGTAGCAGCAGCAGTAGTAGCAGCAGCAACAGCAGAAGCAGCATTGGAGTTGGTTCTACTGCAGTTCCGCTATACTCAAACTAATTATAATAATAATTAGTTAATTTTTAAAACAAAACTGGTGAATTCTCGGCTTAACGCGAGAAGCCATGTATACGATCCACCCCTCGCTCCCCTCCCTCTGCCTCCTCCTCCTCCTTCTTAGGTCTCGATCCTGCTTCCACCTTATAGCAGCCGAGAAGAGAACCTAAAGATCAGTGGGATCAGGAGACGGCGGATCATAGGATGGGAGATGATGATGACGGAGATCAGAGAGAGGGGCGATTAGAAGATGGGTTAGCGTCCCTCACAGGTCGTGAGGGAGGGAGATGGAGTGGGAGAGGGTAGGAGAGGGAGGAGATGCCCCTCAGGCAATCCATCTCCAAAGACCACACGACCAATCGCACTTTGCTGGCTTGGATCTACTTATCCCTTACCCGCAGGCTTAACACACCGATGTCTGACCATGCCAGACACCATCGCTTAGTGGCCGAGATCTGCGTCATACGCATGTCTCTCGCCTCAGAGTCTCAGGTTTGAATCTAGTTTGAAATGTAGGCCTACTGTGGAATAATAATTGTTCAGGAATTATTTTTTTTCGAACTATACTGTAGGCCCTAATGTTATGATTGTACTGCATGGTATTGTTTTGTATTGTGTTGTAGCCTACTCACCCTACTGTATTGGATGCATTGCATTGTGCTACACTGCATTGCATTGTATTGAAACGTGTCGTATTGCATCATTTTGCCTTGCCTTGCATTGTATTATATACATGTATTGTATTGTATTGCATCATATTGAATCCCACTGTATTGCATTTTTTTATTGAACTTAAGCATTTGTAAAGCGCTGTAGTAGGGTGAACCGTTCAGAAGCACTCCCAGTGTGTATGGCCCCCAATGAGTAGAAGCAGATGTGAACCCCAACCACCAAAACCTCCGTCCCCTAATAATTTTGTCGAGCCCCAAAGTGGCCAGTCGCCCGTCTGAGCTTGACCAATGTCCAGCCTCTGCCCTCCCTCCCCTCCACCTCCTCCTCTCTCCGCGGAAGGATATTATACCCGACATGCAGTTCGGTTATACATAAAGCGTCTTACGGACTACGCCAGATTCGCCGTATATTCATCCGCCTCTCGCTCGCTCTCTTTCGTTTTCCACTACGGCTTCACGCATCATAATCTAAAACCCACTGACCGTAATCGTCTTTCGCTTCCATTAGAACCTCACTCCGTTCCACCGTCCACATCCACCCTTCCACCCTTCCACCCTTCCACCCCGTTTCCCCATCCACCCACCCTTCCACCCCACTTCCCCCATCCACCCACCCTCCAACCCCGTTTCCCCATCCACCCAGTTCCCCCATCCATCCACCCATCCATCCAAAACACTCCCACGGCTAATGCTGATGCTACCCCGATCCGTTCTTCCCCTCCTCTGTGGCGGTGGCGCTGTTCCGTTCTCTTTCCCTCCGTCCCTCCCTCTTCCCTCCATGCAACATCGTCGTCGTCTTCGCAAAATCTTTGACGCGTCGAAACGTCGGTCTGAAGTTCTCCTAATTACCTGTCGCTTTAATCTTTGTCATCAGACGCAAAATCTCCGGCAACTACCATCGTCGTCGACGACTATCTACGGAGCGGAGAGACATTATCCAACCGTCATCCACTAAGCCTAAGCCGAATGGTTTAACCGCAGCCATCGCCGCCGACGACGAACGCTTTGCCCAGCATTGCCAGCCGTTCCGCTCAGCCACTCGTCTGTCTGTCTCTGCCTGTCTCTGTCTGTCTCTGCCTGTCTCTGTCTGTCTCTGTCTGTCTGTTTCGATCTGTCTCGGTCTGTCTCTTCTCTCTTTCTATGTCTTGCAGGCCAGCCGCTGTACATGGCCGCTGCTGCCTCTTAGCAGAATTGGATTAAGTGCTCGACGGCTGATTAAATTACTCTTCGACGGTTTCGTTGCGGTTTTACTCCTCCTCTGCATCCTCCGTCACTTCATCCTCCTCTTCCTCTTTCTCCTCTTCCTCTTCCTCTTCTTACTCCTCCTCCCGCCTCCGCCTCCGCCTCCTTATTTTTGTCATCCTGTACCTTCCTCTTTCTCCTCTTCCTCTTCCTCTTCTTACTCCTCCTCCCGCCTCCGCCTCCGCCTCCTTATTTTTGTCATCCTGTACCTTCCTCTTTTCTCTTCTTTCTCTTTCTCTCACTTTTCTTCACCCTTCCTCTTCATCCACTCTCTCCACTTTCTCTTCTTCCTCTACCCTCCTCTTCCTCTTTCATATCGTTCTCTTCCTCCTCCTCCTCCTCCTCCTGATCTGTCTCATACTCTATCTCTTCGGAACTCTTCCTATTCTTTTCTCACTCCCTCCTCTCTCCTTCTTCTTCTCCGCCTACGATATAGACGCGACTTCTTTCGACGTGCGAATTAGTTTAGTTGCGATTAGTCTTCATATAACTTAGACCTAACATTTTTTTCCGACTACGTTTTTGAGGTCGGATGATTTTTCGACATATTATTATTATAGGTATTTGATGAGGCCGCAAGGAATATAAAGACAGACAGGCAGACAGGCAGGCAGGCAGACAGACAGGCAGACAGACAGACAGATAGACAAACAGATGAACGTATGAACTTATAGAGGAGGAAGTGGGGCAGGAGTAAGAAGAAAAAGAGAAAGAAGACAGGAGGAGGAGGACTATGAGGTGGAAAATGTGGGTGAAAAGTAGAAAAGAGGGACGAGGAAGACGAAGAGGAGAAGGAGGAGGAAGAGGAGGATGGTAGTGGAGAAGGAGTTGTAGAAGGAGTGAGTGGAAAACGAGAAGAATTTAGAGGAGGAGGAGAAGGAAGTTGATGAGATGGAGAAAGAGGAGAAGAAGATGGAGGAGAAGAAGTACGTGAAGGGTAGAAGCAGGAGGAGAAGGAGGAGAAGAAGGTGAAAGAGGAGAAGGAGAGGAGGAGAGAAGGAGAGGATGGAAGAGGAGGACGAGGATGATATACTAAAGGAGATAATCCTGATAAGCATTTGGCATGAATTGGCGATCAGCTTATTCTCATCCGCGATCTCTTTACGCAGATGACCTAGAACGGACGCATAATCTGATCGCACAGACAAACAGACGGAGACAGACAGAGACAAAGACAGACAGACAGACACAGAGACACAGACAGACAGACAGACTGATACAGCAACAGACGGAAAGAGAATGAGTGAGACAAAGACAGACAGAGAGAGACAGACGGGGACAGACAGAGACAGACAGAGACAAACAGAGACAGACAAAGACGGATTTCGACGTATGGCTATATAGATGAGTCGATGGAAATTAGCGTTAAGCTCCTTTCTCAGGTCCCAAATCAGGCGCTATATAAATGTCTAGATCTGGTAGCATGCCTCACATATACAACATAGGCCTACACCCACGCACACAATACACACACACACACACACACACACACACACATACACGTATGCACATACCCACGCCCACGCACACACTAACAAATATGCACACGCACACGCGCACACATACATAGACACAAGCACGCACACAACACACACACTCGCACGCACACAAATATGCGCACGCACAAGCACGCGCATACACATGTGCACACGCACACACATACTTGTAGGCTATGCACTCGCACGCACACACGCACATGAACACACGCGCACACACACATGCGCGCGCGCACGAGCACACGTACAAACGAACACAAACACACACACAGCACACCTTTTGAAAGGATTACATTATCACTACATTTATCCGGTCTTCAAGTCCTATCCATTCGTTTTAAAAAAAATAATAGAAGACCAATTTGCTTTCGACCAACTGGATCAACGGCCGCTGTTGCCATCATAACCATTCTAAACAACATAACTACACTACGAGAACACATACGAACGCACACACAGCACACCTTTAAAAAGGATTACGTTATGACTACATTTATCCGGCCTTCGAAGCCTACCCAATCGTTTAAAAAAATCTATCAAAACCATTCTACACAACATAACTACACGGTGATTCATTAAAAAACGTCCCATACATATTTCACTGTAACTCCGTCAAATGCCATGCTATGTGAAAGAAATTTTAAAGGAAGACAGAGGAGTTATTTCTAAACATTCGGAAAGTTGAAGTTTATGTTCAAATTGACCCCTTTGGCAGCTACGCATGCGTGAAGACGAGTACGCCACTGTTTGACTGATTCGTCAATGATGCGCTGATCCATCTTGTCCCATGCCTCCACAATTCGACTTCGCAACTCACTGACACCACATATTCGAGATCTGTTACAGTAGACCTTCTCTTGCATGACACTCCATATCTTATAGTCCACTGGATTTAAATCAGGGTTGTTGGGTGGCCACCAAGTAGGCGGGATCAATTCAGATGTTTCAGTTTCCAGTAACGCAACAGTGTCCCGTGCTCTGTGCGCAGGAGCGCTATCCTGCTGGAAGATGAAATACTCATCGGTAATGTCACGAATGTCTCGTAAAAGGCCCTGTTTTAGTAGAACATCTCTGTAATATTGTCCATTGATCTTAACGCCCGGTTCGATTAAATGGATATGTTCGTACGACCGTGTGCAGATACCATAAGGGGTCTGCTGAAAATTGGTCGATTCCGCAAAAGACAATTTACTGGAACGTCCCTCTTCTGTGTACCGGCAGATGCGTGATTGTGAACATTCTGATTGTTATTGGGTGATGCCACAATAAACAATTTCTCACTAGGAGGCTAAACCAGATTAAATTGACCAGGTTTGCATGATACAACCCCAGTGACTGACAGGAACGTTGAAATCTTGCTTATTTCTCGAGATTATCGTGACGTCATTAGTTTCGTCATCCGCGTTACGTCATTATAGCTCTGAACGTGACATAATTTATATAGCACTTGGCCGGATCATCAAACTTCATTATTCTGAAATTTCATTAAATTTGATGGTCATCCACATGAGTTATGCCAACTTATGTGTGGGACGTTTTTTTATGAATCACCGTGTATACTCAAGACAAACGCATTCTTTGTCGTCATCTCAATCAACTTTTCAAAGGTATTCGACACTGTCAGCCCGTCACGAATCGCTGGCCACAATGTATACGCTGAAATTGAAATACCAGATGTTGTGTACAATTGGCTAATAAGCCCCTTTAGAAGCAGAGTGGAACAACAATATACAATTGGCTAATAAGCCCCTTTAAAAGCAGAGGGCATCTGACTAGATTCGCTGGAGTTGTATCTGAGACCGCGTACATTGCAGTTAGCATCGTCCACGTTTCAACATAGGACTTGCTGTAGGAAAACTTGAACTATACCGAGCGGAGCAACAGGAAAGTGAAAAGGAAGAGAACATTTCGAAATCAAAATTCAGTTTCGATCATTCCTTACTAAACTTAAAACTGTTCTTTTTAGGCGCACTGGAGTCGGGAACGCCTCTGAGTAGTTTTTTTTTACTTGAAGGAGCGCTATGTAAATGTCCGAATGAATTAATTAATTAATTGAATGAATGAATGAATTGAATGAATGAATGAATGAATGAATGAATGAATTGAATGCCTGATGGCCTCAGTGAATGTTTGTGACGTATGTGAATGAATAGTACAAACAAACAAAAAACCATTGTTTCATAGGTCAGAGATATCTGCTATTCCAAACCACAACCAGCGCCAAATTTGAAATCTTTTGCCTAACGAGAAGTTAGTTTCTTTGAAGAGTTCAGTGCATTGCAAAATATAACGGCAAGGAGAAACAGATATTTAATAATAACATACAGCGCAAAAATAAAATACCACTTTTATCGTTTTACAAGAGCTTACATATAGTAAAACTTGCACAAGAGCAGAATTGAATGATTATACTACTTGGACGATCACAAATAAATAGAACTAAGCTTATACTTACAATGTATGTATCTTTCCATGCTGCTAAATATCTCTTTTCCTATATAATATCATTCAATCATTCAATCATTCAATAATTCATTCATTCATTCATTCATTCATTCGTTAGCTTGATCATTCACTTGTTCATTCACTCGTTCATTCATTCAATCGTCTATTCATTCATTAGCTCATTCAGTCGCCTGTTCATTCATTCACTCATTCATTCATTCATTCATTCACTCGTTCATTCATTCATTCACTCATTCATTCATTCACTCATTCATTCATTCATTCATTCATTCACTTTTTCAGTCAGTCACTCGTTCATTCATTCATTCACTCACTCGTTCATTCATTCACTCACTAGTTCATTAATTCATTTTGGACTTACCTAGCGACATTTTCAGAAAATCTACTTAGTAGCGCTTTCGGCCCAGTCACGGGAAAAGAAAGAATACCTGTTAGATTTATGAAACATTACGCATTACGCAGAAACCTACGTATGTACGGGAAAGTGCAAATTATGTACATGTATGTATTGTATATTCAGTGCGCCATTGTATGTCTTCAATGTCGTCTCAATTGGCTTTGAGCCTTTGGTGATACGACCAATATAATAGTCGTCTGTTAAATGCCAATGCATCGTTTTCTCAAACCTTCGGCAGAGGCCACCACCACTGTCCACCAGTCGTCAAAGACTATTATTCATTCATTTCGAAGAAGACATCGACTACGAACAAAGAGATATCGCAGCAAATATACTCAGCAGCGAAGATTTAATACTTTAATCACTCACTGCCTTACTTACGCAGATGACGCAGATTATGATGTAGGCTACCCAGTTTCTGTAATTTTTATAGTTATGTAATTGAAGCATTGCAACTACTGCTGCTACTATAGCCTACTACGCTATAATACTACTACTGCCGCTGCTGCTGTAGTTGCTGCTGCTGCGGCTAGTATACCACTACTACTACCAAAACAACTACTACCACTACAACTGCTAACAACTGCTACTGCCACTGCTGCTACTGCTACTACTGCTGCTACTGCAACTGCGCCTACAACTAAAACGAATACTATACTGTATACAACTGCTACTCTTTCCACTGCTGCTTACAAACGAAGTAATATTGAATTTCTTTATCATGAGGATTCTCCTGTAGTTAGGAACTTAGGATCTCCCACAATTCGGTGACGTAATCTTATGATAAAAAAATTAAAATTATCAGTGATGACTTGCGCTTATTAAGAAGAGGACATTGTGGACTAATTAATTAACGAAATGATGCGTAATAGGTTAATATTACATTTACTCAACCGATTTAGAGGTGTCTAACTGCAGCCTGAAACAACTATTACATTTTGTTTCTGAAATTCAATATAAAAGCCTATTATACGTGTATTCATTCATTCGTTCATTCGGACATTTATATAGCGCTCCTTCAAGTAAAAAACTACTCAGAGGTGCTCCCGACTCCAGCGCGCCCAAAAAGAACAGTTTTAAGTTTAGCAAGGAACGATCCTTTCTCAAGTCTTGAGACTGTCACTGCAAGATTTCGTTATGGCGGATCAATCTATTATCTACACTTATGCATTCATTCATTCATCCATTCCCAAATTCTTTCATTCATTCATTCATTCAATTGATTTATATAGCGCCACTTCAGAAATCTAATCAGTCAGCCAAGCCCAGCCACGGTGAAAGGAAACAGGCTTGAGAGATTGGTGCAACAAAGTTTTCATGGTCAGATGCAATAAATGCAGCTTTGAAGGGAGTTTATTCCAGATGAACGGCTCTACAACCGGGAAAGCTCGACGTTTTCTGTCAGCTAAACGAGTCCGTGGAACTATACACGACAGGGTTGTTTGAAAGAAATTTTTAGAACTGCACAACCCCTTCTTTTCCTTCCCATCCTCCAATCGGAGAAAAATCACCATTTCTGCTAGTTTTAACTGTGCAGAAGTGCCTCTACAACTGCACAAATCCATTTAGAACTGCACATTTTTGTGTACAGCTGCACGTTGAAAAAGCTCTGCATGCGAGTTGCCCATTGAAAGGATAACGAAGCGTCTGGTCCCCATCAACTTCAGGACACATTTTTGAAAGATTCGACGTTGTTTTATATAAAATTAATAGATAACGTTTTAACGGTGTTTAATGGCCTACAATGAACTTGAATAAAAAATTATGCTGCTAATGCTGGTTATTGTTATTGTTGTGATGGTTGTTGTTAGCCTACTCCTACCTATACCCCTACCACTACCACCACCACAAGCTGTTGCTGTTGTTGCTGCTGTTGTTGTTATTGTTGTCGTTGTTGTTAGGCCTATTGTTAATGCTATCATCATTATTATCGCAACTCTAAAACGATAAGGCAATTGAGGTGCGCTGTTCATGAAACGGAAGATAACAATTAACAGCATCAATTGAATTTATTCAAAAGTTCGCAAACTTAAGTTGAACTGATCTCCCGCAATAATAATAATAGCCGGCCAGCAGACAAAAAACTTCCCGCTATAAACGTAACGACCAGAAAGACAGCGAAAAAAGAAGAAGAGGCTGGCGAGCAGACGACACAGATTCGGTTGAATTCTTTGGCGCGGATTAGCGTTCTCCGCAGACGATTGGCTGTCAGTATAGTGACTGCGTACGCGTGCTGCGTGCTGCGTGTGTGTCTGCGTCCATTAGCGCTTATAATAGGCGCGCTTGCACGGCAAACGTTGCTGTCGTCTGCTAGACGCTAATGACGACGTTAACCTACGCGCCATGGTTCCCTGCTTTACGTTCAGTGGCTGCGTCATAATTATACGAGACGGTCATCGAGTTTAATTGGAAATTCTGGCGTGTGAGACACTTTCTACGTCACCGCTTCTGTTCGCGCGTCAGAGATCGCAACGTAAACGTCAGGAACGGTGGGTAAGTAGAGTGTGTAAGTAAGTTGATGGTCTTTTTATGTGATCGTCCTGTGCGGTATAGGTTTTAAAAAAACACACATTTTGTTTCGATATTGATGAGACTATAATTATGTTGTAAATGCGCAACTTTGTTAAGTGAAAGTGGCAGCAGGTGACTTGATTCTGACCCTACATTTTGTCATAAATAAAATCATCATAGTTAATTATTATGTATTTGCAATCACAGAGCAGACTTTAGTGCATACAAGGTGGCAGAAATGAGGAGTTGTTTTAAACACCTTTCAGTTGTTTGTTTCCGTGCGTACTTTACTTAATCACGGTTCAGCGGAACTTAATTACAGCCTGCTGATCGAAAGCGAGGTAACTTATGGTGGATTATAAGCAATTTGAAAAAGGCTAGTTTTAATTGAGAATGAAATACCACAGGAACAAGCCCGTGGAGAGGGACAAAGAGGTCAGGGTCCCTTTGAATCTTGTGAACCCGAGCAGTGTAGGCCTATAGATTTATACAAATTTTGTGACTTATGCCTTCAAAGTATGAAATCGCTGACACTTGACTACATTCAGTTTGAAACTTCAAATTAACAACTGCACAAAGTCATAACTGCGCATGTAAATATTATATCATAGATCGTAGTCTCACTCTAAATCATTGCATTGTATTGCATTGTATTGCATTGTATTGCATTGTATTGCATTGTATTGCATTGTATTGCATTGTATTGTATTGTATTGCATTGTATTGCAGTTTAGCTGTGGTGTAGACAAAAGGTTTTCGGGAGTTAAAACCCACCATTTGCTTAGGAATTTTTTAAAGGTTATCTATCCATTTAAATAAGAAGAAAAAAACAATTGCCTGTAGTAGGGTGGACCATTCACATGGGCGGAGTTTATCAGGGGCTAAGGGGGGCTAAGCCCCTCCAAGAAGGTCAAGATTCAACTTTTTTACCATGAAAATGGTATCCTTTTTCGGAGTTAGCCCCCCCTAAGAAGGCCCAGACTAGGGGTTAGCCCCCCTAAGAACGGAAACCAAACTCCGCCCATGACCATTCAGAAAGTCTCTCATGCCACAGAGCGCATGGCATCGCGAGCGGAAGCAGGCTTTGAGACAAGAGAAGAATGAAGAGAGACTGCCAGCCATACTTGTAGAGCGAACAGAAGGAGAAAGCACATTCTAAAGAGAAGGTCCAATTGTTCGTGGTTCTAGCAGGTTTGAACAGAAATTCAATTATTTTGAAAAGCATTTATATAAAAAATTATATATTTTAAAGTCCAATTGTAACGTGCTCAAACTATAGCTGAATGTATCCCATTGCAGCAGAGGATTAAAGTGCTACATACCGCAATGCAGCAACCAAACTTTCAGAATTAAAGTTTAAAATGTATTTTGCTGATTTTACATTTCTAAATTGCACGTTATAATTTCTTGACGCAACGGGATGGCATTTATTCAAAAACCAATAATTGGCAAATATATAAATCTAGAACGTCTCGATATAAGGGTGTTTAAGAAAGTCATAACATTAACATTGTATAGTCTTTTCTGTGTAGCACAAATTTCACACGAATACAAATAGGCCTACCTATCGGTCGTGTATACCCTGATTTTTGGTTAGTTAGATGTTGCTAAACAACGTAATGTCCCTCCTCCTTTTTCCAGACTCGGGACTGGCACTACCATACTATAATCATACGGACAGTGGTGGAGTTGTAACCTGCAAAAGGTTAATAAATTATGAGATTCCCTTGGTTGGGCTCTGCGTTTTTGCGGGAGCTTTTCAACAGCGGCGTTTTCGATAAGTAAGAATAAAATAAAAAATATATAATGATGCTTCATCATACGTCCAGGCGACATCCGTGTCTGCGGGTGCGGCAGCGGAGGTGGCGGCTACCAGGAAGGTCGATAAGAAATTACCATCATACTACCACTTATCTCTTTGTTCCCCTGGCTTTCGAGACCATGGGCCCAATCAACATGGACGGTTTGAAACTTCTTAAGGATTTGGGGCGTCTCCTGACACAAATCACTGGAGACCCTAAAGAGACAAGTTATCTGTTCCAGCGATTCTCAGTCTGCGTCCAACGATTCAACGCTGTTGCCTGCAGGGGCACACTCGAAAAGCAGCCACAGCTATCTGACTGACTATCGATTCCATAATCTTTATATACACTATTCGTTGCCTTATTTGCCTTTGTGAATTGAACTACTTCGGAATTTTTTTATAATAATGACGATAATAATAATAATATGAAAAAATAAACAAATAAATTTTAATAATAATAATAATAATAATAATAATAATAATAATAATAATAATAATAATAATAATAATAATAATAATAATAATAATAATAACCCAACCAAGTGCGAGGTTTTCTCCCCGGACGCCACATTGGAATTAGCATTTTCCTTGTCGAGCTACACTAGGGTCGAGGGAACAGCACTACTTTTGTTGGGTGCCCCTTTGTTTAGGGGGAAGGCGCTGGACGATGCTTTAGCACGTCATGGGGATGTGTTCAGGCGAGCTTTGGAGAGACTGTGTCTTTTGCCTTCACAGAACGCCCTGATCTTACTGCGTTCTTCATTCGGCGCATCGAAAGTCAGCTACCTTCTCCGTTGCTCCCCCTGCTTTGACCACCCTGCCCTAGTAACATTAGATGGACTCATGAGGACGGGCATTGAGACCATTGTTAACTGCTCTCTCAATGATCTCCAGTGGCTCCAGGCCGGGCTACCAATCAAAGATGGCGGACTTGGCATCCGTGGAGTCGCTTCGCTGGCTTCTTCCGCCTTTTTGGCTTCAGCCGCGTCGACTCTCGACCTGCAATCTGCCATCCTTGCGGCTGGTGTGGCAGCTCCTGACCAGTTCGTGTCGGATCTGTTAGAGGCCCGTCGTGACACCTTGCCGGCGACAATGCACCCCTTACCCGGAAAACAGAGCCTTTGGGACAGGCCCCTGGTTGAAAAGGACAAGGCGGAAATCCGCCAGAGTGCCTTCGGGTTAGTCAACCGAGCCAGGCTGGACGCGTCGGGCAGTCCCCATTCAGCTGACTGGCTGTCCGCGCTTCCAATCGCCGCTTGTGGCCTTGTCCTGGATAACGAGGCTGTCCGGGTGGCGGTGGGTCTGAGGTTGGGCTTGGACTTGTGTGGTCCTCACACATGCCATTGTGGCGAAGGAGTTGGCCCCGAGGGCCATCATGGTTTCGTCTGCAGGAGAGCCATGGGTCGCTCCCTTCGTCACCACGCCATACATGTAAATGACATCATTTGGCGTGCCCTCCTCAGAGCTGACATTCCAAGCATCAAGGAACCGGCGGGTCTCTTCAGATCCGATGGAAAAAGGCCGGACGGGGCAACCCTCATACCCTGGTCAGAAGGGAAATACTTGGCGTGGGATGCCACCATCGTTCATACGTGTGCCGCCTCGTACATAGCCCACCCGAACGGTTTGGTCGGGCCTGCATCAGTGCAGGCGGCCATCCGCAAAGAACAAAAATACGGAGGCCTGCCCACTTCCTACATCTTTCAGCCGGTGGCCATAGAGACATTGGGTCCGCTCAACCCGTCGGCCTCAGACTTCATTAATGAAATTGGCAGCCGCATCTCTTCAATCAGTGGTGACAGACGTGAAGCCTCTTTTCTTTTTCAGCGTCTGTCCATTTGCATCCAACGCTACAACCTAGTCGCTTTCAAAGGCACTTTTGCCTCACACCCTGAAGACGAGGCCTGACCCACCAGACATACATTCTTCCATTAATAATAGTCCATAAGTCCCTGGGGGAATGAAGTACCTCAGGGCAAAAAAAAATAAAATAAATAAAATAAAATAATAATAATAGAAGACCCACGCCCGAAATGGATGAGGTTTAGCCGTTCCAGGCACATTGCTCTTAATATTTTATAAGCCCCTGAGGAAACGAAGTACCTCATTGCAGGGAAAAAAAATAATAATAATAATAAAAGAGCAGAGTTAGCTCTAGAACAAGGTTCATCATAATCCTTAATTTTTATGTATTTACAATCACAGTTACTTGTCAGTTAGGCATTGAGCATGTGCAACTTTACAGAGATAATAGGCTGTTTTGGACACCTTTCAATTGGTTGCTAGTCCCCATACATTATTTGATCATGCCATATTATGACTGAGTATCTTGTAGGTTGGGCACGCCACTCATAACTTTTCTCCACAAAGATCTAGGTTTTTTCGATCTGGTCTAGGTTTTGGCTAGGTTTCTAGGTTTATCTTCAGGAACCAGCCTTTTCCTCACGGAGGTTTTCATGCTGAAACATGAAATATTATAGCAATTCCAAAGCATCGCTTACATTTTGCAGGTATTTTCACAAAATAGACACTCCATCAGTGTGTAAAAACAGATGAAACACTAGAAAAAGGTCGTGAAACGTCAGATTTTTACTGAAAGACTAAAAATAGTCAGCAGAAAATTCAAGCGCAATAGAAAAGCCTTCGTCAAAGTTTCAGTCTAGACAAATTCCACGTATTTCTCACACGAAGTCTACGTATGTCTCAACATTGTAGGGCGCGGTGGTGTAGTGGTGGAGTCGTTGCCTTGAAGCCGGAATGTTCTAGGTTAGAATCCACCTCGCCGCGTAGGGACTTTGGGCAAGTCCTTTACTCGCAATTGCTCAGCGCTTCGGGGTGAAACTTCGATGCAGTGTCCGCGCTGTAGTCGGGAGCGACTCTAGAGTAGCGGTTGAGAGCTGGAAGTGGCGCTATAACAAGTGCGCATACAAACAAAAAACAAACAAGTACTCAAAGTAAAGCCAGTTTTGCATTTTCTAGCCTTTTTTCCGCCGGATCTGACCTTTTTGAAAATTTAGAGTGGCATCCCTCGGTACATCCGAACTTCTTGAACCTTAGTAAAAATAATTTTCTATACCCTGCCATACACACGTTACGCTTTGACATAACCAGAAATATGCACAAAAGTTATTATTGTAATCATACCTGTGTATACATGTATATTATAGGCCTATCGCTTATGCGAATATAATTTTTTTACCAATAGCTAATAATGGCTAACTAGGATTTTCAGATTTAAACAAAATGTAAAAACTAATTCTGCGATCATGTTTATTGAAAAATTGAAACCTCAATGGAAAATACCTCCCCCAATGCTCTATGCCTATGGATACGCCATTGATAGAAAATAATAATTGACCATATAGGTTAATGGTTGTTCTTTCAGAATGTGCGACCAAGAATGTGCTACCAATGTGAGCCAAGGAAATTAAGTTGTAAATAAATACGACTAATGAAATAAATAGAGAATAGATAATGAGTTAGACACCGTTACTAAGAATGTTTCCGTTGAATAAAGTTATTTGTTGTTGTTCAAAATCAATACCTGTATGGTCAGTTTTGCTCTCATCTAGGTCCTAGGACATCCCATTGCTAAGCAGCTGCAAATGAAGACCAACAATCCGTTAAATGCCATTGATGAGTAATCGTAATCGCAATCGTAATCGTTATCGTAATCGTAGACGTGTTTAGTTGTAATCATGAATTTATGCAGCGACAATTCAAGAGAATGGAAAACATTGCTTGAAATAATTCCATTGCTCCTCATCCTCAAACTAATCGTATAATCTTCAAATTTCTAAAGCGCTACTCGAAAGCCAAGCGCGGGGCACCAGCTTATTCACGAGCGCTGCGTTGAGCAGAATGGTTGTCCGTGAGAGTAGTCCGTGGTGGTCCGGGTCGAGTCACCATAGGATCAGACGGGTCGGAACAGCTACTAAGGCGGGTGTTATCTGGGCCGGGAATTGGAGGGTGGAGGATCAGATGAGACGCGGGTAAGAGTTCTTGAAAAGTAGCGTCTTAAGTTTCGAGTGCCACAGTGCCACTCAGGGGCGGATCCAGGGGCAGGGCAATCCGGCCATGCCCCCTCCATTCCAAAAGTGCATAGGAAATTTGGTTTCAACAAGCTCTAAATCAATGCAGCGGGATAAGACGAGAGAGAGAAAAAGCAGCAATACGACTAGAGAGGTCATAGTATTATATTCTAAAGAGATTAAGGCCAAATGACTAAAAAAGTCGCCTGTTTTTTTGGCAGAAACAATGGTACACTGTTAAAAAAAATCGTAGAAATTTCCACTAAAGTTGGTGGTCCACAAACAACACCCTAGGGTGGAAATATTTCCACCTTTAGACAAGGGTGGTCCAGTTCCACCCTTGACTTTTGGTGGCAAATTCCATCATAACTGGGAAATCTCCACCGTATCTGAAAGGTGGAAAATTCCGCACCTCCTTGGAAATTTCCATCTTTGCCCAATGGTGGAGAAAGCCACTAATTCTATGGAATTTTCCATCTTGGATTGATGATGGAGAAAGCCACTAATCATTTGGAAATTTCCATCTCTGCCCAGTGGTGGAGAAAGTCACTAATTCTTTGGAAATTGCCATCTATGCCTAATGGTGGAGACAGCCACTAATTCTTTGGACATTTCCATCTTTGCCCAGTGGTGGAGAAAGCCACTAATTCTTTGGAATTTTCCATCTTGGATTGATGATGGAGAAAGCCACTAATCATTTGGAAATTTCCATCTCTACCCAGTGGTGGAGAAAGTCACTAATTCTTTGGAAATTTCCACTTTGGCTCAATGGTTGAAAATGCCACTTTTTCTTTGGAAACTTACACGTTTACTCAATTATAAAATATGCCACCACTTCCTTTTGAAATCTTCACTAAAAAGTTCATTGTTTGAATTTTCCACTCATTTGTGTGGTGATACCATAAAAATACTCCAAAAAGTTTGCCTGACCTGCATGTTAAGAATACACTAGAAATCATGTTCACAATATTTAATGACAGAAATTGGTCATAACCGTATATGAAAAGCTCGATATGAAAATGAAACTGCATGCACAATGGGAAACCAAGCGAAATTCTAGTCCATATCATTGAACAATTGAGCATACTCTTAGCCTATTCAATCCGAAGACTTATATGTTGTCATTATCACAATGCATAAAACAACAATAAAAGTAAGTCATAAATCTTGAAAGGGATCAACAATTTGAAACAGAAGCGTCTTTTTATCAGCTCTGAATAATATTCCAACTGAAAGAATGCACAATTTGAGTGGTTTTAATAGTTCGTGCTACGAAACAATATGGATATTGTCTGTGACTTTGACGAGAGACTTGGAACAGTTGATAGAGAATTCCGACCCTGTGATTTGAAGCTTTTTTCTCACGTGTTGACATGTGCTGTAGAAACAAAAACAACACCACAAGTCAACAAAATCATAGCTGTATAACCCTTTCACAAAATAAACAACTTCATATATGGCATAACGCTAATGGTATCCGTAAGAATACTAATGTTTAATAATTTTTAGCTCTATATATAAATTATTAGACTGGTCCACGATACAATGGCAAAAAATTAAGTTTTTAGAATTCTTTCTCCACAAGGCTTATAATTATTTGTCCACTTGGGTTAGATAGTCTCCCCGTAAAATTTCAGCCTGATTGTGCAACGTTTAGAGGTCAACCCATTCTGAACATTTTACTTGAGTGCTGATAATGTCTTTACGTCATGTTAACCATCAGTTGTAGACTAATATAGCTTTGTCTAATTTGAGATCTGACCCAAAGCACTGGCTGTTGGAAAAACCAGTCTCTCGGTTATCTACTGCAAGATTACCACACAGCCTGGAAGCCCTGGATGCACAATAACTGCATCAGTATTATCATGTCACTAAAGGGAGACCCCATCCGGAAAGTTAAAAAATGGCCTGTGATGCAGTTGTTTGTATTTGGGTGCTTGCCAGAATACCAACACAGCTAGTTGTCCGGTGTGTCAGGAAACTGTCAAAGCTTTATAAGAACTACCTAACTCTGAAGACTCACAGACCATTATAAAGAGCAAGTGACAAGATAAAGAATACATGTTAAAGAGTGACCTTCAAAAATTGTTTGATATTGCCTCAAAGGATATGATGACAGAAATCCAGCAAGAAGGAGAATTCCTTCGAATGCAAAAAGACGTACTTTCCAGTAGCATGAGTGGAGTAGACCTAAAGACAGCAGCAAAAGAGAGCAGAAAAAGGCAACGACAAGAGAATGGTGAAAATTGATATGAAGAACGCAAGACAAAAGGCAGTAATGAAGCAGTAGGTGAACTTTCTGCTTTGTCATCTAGTCAGGATTCAGAAGAAGAATAAGCTTAGCCTATTGCTCGATTTAATGCAATGATGAGTATCAGACAACCTAGTCATCGTACGAGTACATAATGTATACACTCTACAATGTATAGGCAGCTGCTACTAAAGTCTGCCTCATTATCAAGAAAGATCCAAGAACATCTTCTTTAGTTTAGTTGTTGGTGCTTTGTATCGTGTTGGCCTTCCAGACCGTTATGCTGTGTTTGTAGATGGAGCTGCCACACTGGTAATTGGTTATGACATTACATGTAATTTCAGAAATCACACATTCTAGAAGCTCATAAAAGAAAGACAAGAAGCAGCTGCAATGAAAGAACAAGAGTGCACACTGGAAGACCTGCTATCACCTCTCTGAGAAATGAAAATGTTGCCCATGCAGCATCGACGGATAAAAGGCAAACATGAACCGCATAGCTATTATTATAGTTCTCACTGGAAATTTCCAGGAAAAACTGTTTGGCAATCCAAAAAATGGTGAGCGACATACAAGGTGACTCTCAGGCCAACACCAGTGTTGAAGTAATTGAGAAATGGAATCTCCCCAGACTCAATGTCGCTCAGGTCGTACATTAACCATTGTGGAACAATGTATCTACTTCTGTCCCAATAACATAAAAAGTGTCAAATGGGTTGACCTCTAAATTTCATTTGTTTTCATTGAAATTTTTTGTGATTATTATAATCATGATATGGACAAAAACAAGCCTTGTGGAGAACTGAAATCTGCAAAATTATTTTTTTGGACCACTCTAATAAATTATAGACCAACCGAACAACAAACCACGAAAATGATGGTAGCTTGCATAATAATTTATAATTTAATTTTTACTATGCTGATGATGTAATGTTATGTAATTAGTAATTTCTATAGCGCCTCTCACAGCCATGGCCATTCAGTTGTACTTTTAGTGCAAGATCCCTGAGAGAAAATAGCCCTTAAGAAGAGAGCCAGGTATTAGAAAATACAACGATCCAATTATTTAGCGCTGCTGCGTATAACAGCATGCAGTGAAGCTGAATTGTAGACAATGTAGAGAGTCTTTATACATCTAAGGCAACGTTTACTAATAGTAAATTTTACTTTTACACCCTGGTACATATCAGTGGTTCTCAAACTGTGGTACGTGTACCCCTAGGGTACCCAGGCGCCAGTAGGGGTACGCGAAACAAGACTCCTGAGATATAAATTTTCTTTGAGTTTATGGACTTTGTGAACGTCTTTGTTGGATTAGCAATGATTGTTAAAGCTGCAACATATAACAGCATCGTCATTTAAAGTAAAAGTTTCAAAATGTAATTTTCCAGTCTTAAAGACAATTCATATTTACATCAGATGGCTATATTTCGTAAACATATTTCATACGTTATACCACTTTTAGTGAAGCCACCCACCGTTTTTTGACGATTGAAAAACCAGACGCAACAAAAGTAACAAAAAACAATTTAATTATTATGGACAATATCTTGGCCAGAAGTAAGAATATCGAGATGAAATTTTACAAATTTAACGACAATTCATATCTACACATGATGGCCATATTTCATCAAAATATTTCAAAATATTTTAAGCACAACAAAGGTTATGCCACTTTTAGTGAGCCATCCTCCCCCCCACCCGTTTTTTGACGATTCTAAGACGTAATGCAGCAAAAGTAGCAAAAACACGATTGTATTAAGTCTCATCTCAAATAATTGTTATCAAATAGTCTTGATATTGGAATATGATCATTATTATTACTATTTTAAAAAGAAGCAGGGTACCAGCGTGGCTGCACGTCACTGAGAAGTCACTTAGCAAGATGACAATCAAATTGGTAAATAAGGAATCTGTCAGATTATTCAACAGGTCCATCAAAAACTTTACAAAGATACTCAAAAGAAGTGTTGGCACTGGTGGTGGTGGTGGGCACATTGAACACAAGTTGTGAAGCACTACCAAGTTCAGTTGACAACAGTTATTTCAGATGAGACTTAATAAAATCAGTTTTTTTGAACTTTTTGTTACGTTTTGTTTTTGAATGATTATTGTCAAAAACGGTGGGTGACCTCACTAACATTAGTATAACTTTTGCTCCGTTTAAAATATTTAGATGAATTCTGACCATCGTGTGATTTGACTTGTCTTTAAGACTGTAAAATTTCATTTCGAAATTCTTACTTTTGGCTAAGATATTGGCAAAAACCTTTTCAAATTGCGTTTCTTTTTTGAATCGTCAAAAACCGGTGTGTGGCTTCTCTAAAAGTTGCATAACTTTTATTCTGTTTGATGAAATCTGGCCATCATGTGTAAATATGAATTGTCTTTAAATCTGTAAAATTTCATTTCGAAATTCTTACTTTTGGCCTAGATATTGAAGGATTCTGTTTTGGCGCACACTGTATATTCATATTCTTCTGTAATCCTATTATCTAAGGTTATTGGTAACATTGGATATTTCTGTGGAAACAACAGGTGCAGTTTATGACAGACTTATTGTGTAGGCACTTATACAAAGATCCATTTATAAACTAAATATCAATGCTCATTTATTAGATAGTGGCAATTGATGCAAGCATAGTTATCAATAATGATGTTCATTAACAATTTACTGAAAATAATAACGTGGTGGAGAACGAGACACTTGCCGCAAGTGGTAAGAGTAGGTGTATCTGACTGCACGGTGCGCTATTTCGCTGAGCAACATTTCATTAGGTTCTCAAATGCCGCACAAGGCACTGAACTCGTCCCTACAAACAAAGCATTTGATAATGTTACTCATTTTTATGGTACAAAGTACTGCACATGATAAAAGAGGTGTCGTAGTTACACATCTAACAACTACAACTTTTGTACAGCACGGCTATGAGAGAAAGTAAACAAAGTTGTTATCCGTGCAACCTCAAAGGATGCCAGATGCCATTGAATAATATAGGTGACGACGCTTTTAGACCAGGCTTGGGATCTGAAAATTACACTGTTAGAAGCAAATCATGTAACAATTCGCTAAATGGTGTTTCTAGACTAATTCGACCCCCCTGAAAACGAAAATCGCTGTTAGCAACCTGGATTTTTAGCGGTTCCATGGGAAAACACGATGGCGGACAAAATGGCTGCCAATTGCTTAAAATGAATAAAAGTAAAGTATTTTATGTGATAGGAATACGGTTTTAGATTCCAAATTAAGACTATAGGGTCCAAGGAATGCAATGGAATCAAAGACATATATGTAGCACTGCAAGAAAATCAAAATGGCGGACAAAATGGCGGCCAGAATCTAAAATGGCTATAAATGAAGTTATGTATGCAATAGAGACATGATTTCAGAGTCTAAACCAACATTTTGTAGGTCAAGGAATGCGATGGAACCATTGTCAGATATGTAGCGCTGCACGAAAACCAAAATGGCGGACAAAATAGCGGCCATAATCTTAAAATGGCTATAGGTTAAGTCATGTAAGCAATGGAATCATGATTTCAGGGTCTAAGTCAACATTTTCTAGGTCAAAAAATGCGATGGGACCATTGTCACAAATGTAGAACTTCAAGAAAACAAAATGGCGGACAAAATGGCGGCCAGAATCCTAAAATGGCTACAAGTGAAGTCATGTATACAATCGGAATTTGATTTCAGTTTTCCTACTAGGTCTTTGCGAGTTGGCATCTGGGGCCTGGGCTGTGGAATTGATCTACAATGTTCCCTTATTTGGCCTGAAATTATCATTCAAATTATCACAATTCCCTCAGCAAGTCTTAAACCAAGGAGCATTCTTCAAAAGAACACTTACGAAGTTATCATGCAGCACCTTATCACGGCGAATCAAGCATACTATCCCATCATCTGCATGGCATCTGGATCTGGCATTAATATTGTGCCATGAGGTTCCCTCAAAACCACTGGCATGGGATGCTTTCTGAAAAGTAAATTGTCCGGTCAGCAACTTTTTAACAGAGGCAGGCATGGCATTTATTTTTAATATTTTATGTAGGGTCTTTCAAGAAAGGTTACTCGGTATCACTCCCGACATAACCCCGACTAAATGGGACAGTTTTTAGATTCTTAAGAAACATAGTGACAGCAAGTGCTGTGAAAAGGGATAGACATTTCAGGTTGTGGTACCAGCCACAGAGAATGAACGTCGCTGTCGAATAACAGAAGCTCAGCTTGGTCCGCCAACCGAAGAGTCGATCGACGCTGGACACCCGTGTTGGAAAACAGAGTTCTTGCAGATAAAATGGACTAGTCCCTCAAAGCATTGCCTAACCAACACACATACTCTGTAGGCAATCCGCTGCGGGAAAGTGAGCCAATGCAAGACATCCCGTATATAATATGAGACATGATCAACGACCTCTGGACCGGTTGAAGCTGGACTGCATGATAAGAGACAGACTCAAACAGAGAGTGGCGTCGGACTCTTACGGGCGTTGAGCCCAATGATATTGATGATGTTGATGATGATGTTGATGATGATGATGATGATGATGATGATGATGATGATGATGATGATGATGATGATGATCAACGAAATGCCCAATAAATTGTGTCGCAATTCATAGGACCAGTTCCAGATAAACTATTGATGGGCAAGCAATGGTACACGCAATGCTTCAAGCAATAGGGATTCTCTAAAGGTGAAGACATACGGTGACCTGGCAGATAGGCTACAATGGTTGCCCGTGTAAAGGTACTTACGATTGGCTACAAGAAGGTCAATAATTTTGTCTTGGATAGGTACTGGACCTGGACATTGCTTATAAAAAGGGGACCCATACAGAAATGGTGACTATGAACACAACTTTGTCACTGTACTTTCTTGGAATTATTCGACCAAGAAAACACTAACTAGTCCAATCTGAAATCGTGTCTCTATCATATACATTCAGTACGGTACATCATCTATAGCCAGTTAAAGCTGTTGTCCACCATTTTGGTTTTTGGTTTTCTGGCAGTGTCACTTAACATATGATGTGCCTTTAACTAAATAACATTCATTGACTCGGAAAATTTTCATCTACATTCTGGAATCATATTTCCACTAGATACAGAACTTCACTAATAACCAATTCAAGAATATGACCGCAGTGCATTTGCAGGCGGTTCATTAAAGTATATACTTACTTACTTATTTTGTCCACAACTTTGATTTCCCTGCAGTGCTACATATGTGACATTGATTCTATCGCATTCTTTGACCTCGAAAATGTTGACTTAGACCCTGAAATCATGATTCCATTGCATACACGACTTAACCTGTAGCCATTTTAGGATTCTGGCCGCCATTTTGTCCGCCATTTTGGTTTTTGAGCAGCGCTACATATCTGACCATGATTCCATCGCATTCCCTGACCTCGAAAATGTTTATCTAGACTCTGAAATCATGTTTCTATTACATACATTGTCAGCTAATTTAATCAGTGCACGCCGATTGTCGTACAGCGACGTAAGTAGGCCAGGTGCAAATTGCCGCGCGGCGTCTGCACAGGTGATTGTCTGGACAGCACGTGACGTCTAGACGAGCGTACGTTAATTGTACAAGAAGGGAGTGGAAGTGAAGAAGGAGAGTTGCGTGTTGAGAGCCGTAAGAGTTGTTGTTGAGTTGCGATAGAGTAGACTGATGAAGATAGTAGTCGTGTAGTTGTTATGATAACGCAAGTGTAGTCATTGTTGTGTTGTTGCTGATCGTTTTACTTTATATCGGATTTTGGAGTATAATAAGAAGAGTTAAACACGTCGTCGTTGTTGGTTAACAAAACAGTGAAAGACTGTAGATTCTTTAACCTAGCCATTTAGCTAATGAAACAGTTATCTAGGGATAGGCCTACGCTACCACGAACTTATACGAAGAAGCTTCCGAAGAGACTGAAGGTCACACGTAGAGAAGAAGAGGGAAAAGACTTGTGACATTTGGTGTCGTTGCGGTGAGATAACGATCCAAGTTGCAGGATAACGATCCAAGTTGCAGGATAACGATCCAAGTTGCAGGATAACGATCTAAGTTGCAGGAGAACGATCGTAGTTACGAACGGAGGGATTCTATTCAATCAACAGACGTTGTGGAGGAACGGACGCTGTGAATTTATCGAGGAGCCGAGCACACGGGAGAAGCAACGATACATCGAGCATCCGTACGTCAGTGAGAAACGACAACACAACGACTACGAGGTAGAAAAAACTTGCTTGTCTATTGAAGTTTGCTTAAAGAATTGAAGTCAGTCAATTGCAAACATTTGAAGAGTAGCCTACTATTTATCGACTAGCATCAGTAAAGTAAAGAAGTAAGATGGAGAAACTTACGGAGAAAAAGCAAGCAAATATTAAGAAGATGTCTACTGATAGACTGATAAAACTGCTAATTGAAGCAGATCTAGACGCAGAAGAAGTTGAACAAATGTCGAGGGAAGAATTGATGAGAAATTTAGCCGAGGTTTGGGCTAAGAAAGAAGAAGAAGGTGCTGTCGGAGGCGCTGCGGAGAAGCCAGTGGAGAAGCCTGAGGCACCGATGTCTATGGAGGCGTTGCTGCAATTCATGATAATGAAAGAGGAGCAGCGTAAACAAGAGGAGAAAGAGCGTAAACAAGAGGAGAAAGAGAAAGAGGATCAACGAGCGGAAAGAGCAGAAAAATTAGAAAGGATAAGACAACAAGAGATAGACATGCAGAAGCAACAGTTCCAGCTTCAGTTAGAACAAATGAAAATAGATCGTGACGAATCAGAACGAAGAAGGATGGAGTTAATGATAGAGTACGAAAAAGCAAGAAAAAGCGATGAAGAAATACGAAAGCAGCAGATTGAGGACAAAAAGGCTCGCGAGGAAGAAAAAGAAAAGATGCGTTTACAAGAACTGGAGAGAGCAGAAGAAATTCGTCAGGAAGAATTTCAAGCCGGAAAAGACAATTTGGAAAAAGCAGAAAGAGAAAGAGAAGAGCAGATGCAGTTAGAACAAAAGAAACTTGCTATCAAGGAGGCTCAACTTAAAGAAATGGCCATTGAAAAAGAAGAACGCAGAAAGCAGTTAGAACTGTTGCAGCAGAAGATTGAACAAGAAGAACTGCGGAGAATCGAAGATCAAGATCGACTGAAGAAGAGGGACGAAGATGATCGTAAGAGCCGGGAAGTATCAGAACAGATTAGGCTCAAAGAAAGTGAGACAATGGTGTCCAAGATTAAGAAGATAGGTGACGCAATGAAGCATGTGTTACCGAAGATGCCGTATGATATGATGGAAGTGCCATTATATTTTGAAACAGTTGAAAATGCATTCAATAGCTTCGCTGTGGAAAAGCAATATTGGGTGAAATTGTTGTTGCCATTGATGACCCCGAGAGCGCGAACGGTATTGAATCGATTGTCATTTGAGAATTTAGATAAATACGATGCAGTGAAAGAGCATTTGTTGAAGGAATTCAAGTTAACAGCTCGTGAGTACAGGTCAAGGTTTGCAGATGCTAAGAAGACAGCCGAAGAAACGTATACGATGTTCACGGCTAGGCTGAAGAACCTGTTGAATTATTATGTCCGAAGTAGACGAGTGGACAAAGACTACGAGAAGCTGTTTGATTTGTTAGTGGCGGATAAGCTGAAAGAATGTTTACCACCAGGTCCACTGCAGTTTGTCTTAGCAAAAGAGGGCACAGAATGCTTGGAAGCTAGTAATGTTGCAGATCTCGCAGATATACATGTAAACAATCGGATTGGTGTGATGTTCCAAGACAAACCGAAATTTGAAGCATGGGACAATAGTCCAAAGCAACCCAAGTGGAACAAGGATAGCAAAGACACCGGAAGCCAAGCCAAGAGTAATGATGCAAAGAAAGATGATTATTCTGGAAAGCAGTGGTCGCAAGATAAACAACAGTCAACGTGGGACAGACAAGCCTACAATCGAACTCCGCCGCTGGGACGCCCAACAGAAAGTAATGCATCTTACACGCCGTACAACAAGTGGGAGAACAAGGAGCAAAGAAGTTTTATCAAGAAGCGTTGCCACAATTGCAATTCTGATAAACACCTAATAAAACATTGCCAAGCACCAGGAGCGGCAAATCTGAGGAAGAACTTTAGCAGAAGTGCAGAAAATCTTCGAGTAAACCAGATACAAGTGATAAATGCACCTCCTGGTTGGGAAGAACAATGCAACCAAGAAACAGAAGTAAAGTCAGTGATGAAGTGTACGCCGCAGTTCACCATACTGAAAGAAGCGATAAAGACTACTTCCATTGCAGAAAGTTGTCGAGAAACAAAAAGTAAAGAGGAGTGTCAACGCATAAAGAAGATATCGTTGCAGCATGTAAATGTGGAGATACGTGGGACTGATGGGCAGCCTGTGCAAGTCGAGGCGTTGATTGACTCGGGGACCGAGATACCAGTAATCAACGAGGAACTACTGAAAGGAACGACAGTAGAAGAAATCGGCAGAGTTCATTTGCAATGTGTAGCTGGAGAGCCGATTCCAGCTAAGTTGGTGAAAATCGAAGTGCGGATGAGCGGTCGTAACGAAGGAACAGCTACAGAGGACAGGACAATAAATATCGCGCCATATTTAACTTTAGTGTGTGCCAGCATTTCAGCAGAACTGTGTAAAGAAAATCCAGAAAAGTTCTTGCTACATCCAGAGATAATTGCAGAACTGAAAGAGGTTCCACCAATCAGTATATTGCAAGGAGAGCTACAAGCGAATGTGACTACAAGAGCACAAAGTCGGAGAGCAGAAGTCGAAGACGGAGAAGATGAAACGATAAACGAAAGTTCGCAAGAAGATGACACGGAAAGCGAAGATGAACTCAGCATCCAAGATGACGAAAGAACAACATCTGAGAACAATGAAACTGAAGAAGAGATGGCTGCATGTGAACGAAATGATAGTGAAAATTCCGGAAGCGACGCTGAACTGGAGACAAGTATGAGGGACTTGTTCACAGAGAATTCGAACGATGAAAGACAGCTGGAAGATGCGAAGAAATTCGAGGAGCAGCAGAGAAATGACGAGTCACTGAAATCGTGGTGGAGGATCGCTGAAGACCAAGGATCAGAGTTTATCGTGGTGAATGGATTGCTGTATAAGAAGCATCAAATGCTGGATCAGCTTGTGTATCAGTTGGTGTTACCGAAAGAGAGAAGAATTCAAGTAATGGAATTAGCTCACGAGTCAGTATTTGGCGGACACTTGGGAGAAGAGAAGACACGAGAGAGAATCAAGTTGTCCTTTGTCTGGCCAAAGATGCGTCGAGACGTGGTGAAATTTTGTAAGTCCTGTGAGAAGTGTCAGCTGAAGGCACGAAGTTTGGTGATGGATCGAGTGCCGATTACACCAATTCCAAGGGAAGATGTTCCATTCCGACGGATGACTATGGACGTGGTAGGCCCAATAGAACCGAAGTCAGCAGCTGGGCATAAGTATTGCTTGTGCATAGTGGATTCATGTACAAGAAGGCCGACAATCTTTTTGCTGAATTCATTGACTGCTAAGGCTGTGTGCGAAGCTTTGATGAAGCTTTTCATTGACGTGGGGGTGCCGTCTGTGATCACCAGCGACAGAGGCACGAATTTTACAGCCAGTCTTACAAGAGAATTTTTGAAATTGATGGGATGCTGTCCACGATTCGATTCACCGGGGCATCCAGAGGCAGCCGGATTAGTCGAGAGATGGAACCAGACGTTCAAGAAGATGGTACATCATGTCATTGTGGAAAATCCAAGACAGTGGCATAAAATCATTCCGTTTACCGTATGGGCATTGAGAGAAGTTCCTAACGCAACGACAGGAGTGGCACCATATCTGCTGGTGTATGGAAAAATGCCAAGAGGACAATTAACTATCTTAAAGGAAAGCTGGACCAAAGAAATAAATCTACCGCCAAACATTGGAGTACAACCAGCAAAGTACCTGAAGAACTTAAGAGCAGACATGGAGAAAGCTTTGATATTTGCTGAGAATTGTGCAGAGGAAAAGCAAAAACAATACGCCAGTCAATACAACAAGAGGGCCAAGGATAAAGAATTCGAACCAGGAGAAAACGTCATCGTCCTGTATCCAACGTCAACCAATAAATTGATCTCACGATGGCATGGTCCATGTACAGTGCTACAAAGAAGATCCAAGTATTCGTATCTGGTAGATATGAATGAAAACGGCCGACGAATCGTCCATGCCAACAAAATGAGGAAGTTCATCGCAAGAACATTATCGTGTGGTCTCATCGTGGAAGAGGACGACGAATTCGGATCAGTGGTAGAGCTACCATTAAAAGAAGACCATGCAGAGACGACACAGAAATCGCTGCAATTGGACTATGAACAGATCGGACATCTTACGAGCGAGCAACAGAAACAGCTACTGGATGTACTGAACCGATATGCAGACAGATTTTCGGACAAACCTGGATTATGTACATTGGTAGAACACGAAGTGGTGCTGAGACCAGACTTTCGAGAGAAGGAGTTCACGGCTTATCGAATACCGTTGATATACCGCGCAGAAGTGGACAAACAAATACAAGAGATGCTGAAAGCAAACATCATTCAGCCGTCGTCGAGCAGAATGGCAAGTCCGCTGGTCATCGTCAAGAAGAAGGACGGATCCTTGAGACTCGCGTGCGACTACAGGTACGTGAATTCATATACTGAAAATTGTCGATACCCCATGCCGATCGTCAACGATGTGCTGAGCAAAGTCGGGAAATCCAAGTTTATTTCCGTCTTGGACTGTCGCAGTGCTTACTGGACTTGTCCGGTGAAGAAATCCGACCAATGGAAAACCGCATTCGTTACCCATAATGGACTGTACGAATTTACACGTGTCCCTTTTGGAATGATTAACTCTGGACGGACTTTTGTAAAAGCCATAAACATGATTTTGCAACCGATTGATGCATTTACTGAACCCTATGTTGATGACATTGCAGTCCATTCTGATGATTGGAACATTCATTTGAAACATTTAGAATTGTTTTTGAAACAAATAAGACTGCATAATGTAACTTTGAACTTGAAGAAATGTGTGTTTGGTAAGAGTGAGGTGAAATTCATCGGTCACCTCATTGGTTCAGGGAAGAAGATGATGAATCCAGATAGGATTGACAGTTTGATTAATTTAAAAAACCCTGAAACGAAGAAGCAAGTGAAGCAAATGTTAGGATTCTTTGGTTTCTACAGACAATTTATTTGTAATTTTGCTGAGATTGCTAAACCATTGACAGATTTAACTAGCAAGCAGACACCTGAGAACATTATTTGGACTCAGGACCACCAGAAATCTTTTGATTCTCTTAAAGAAATTGTTTTATCGAATGTTATTCTGTACATGTTCGAGGTTGGCAAACCATTTAATTTGTACTGTGATAGCAGTGATTTTGCTGTGGGGGCTGTGCTGTCACAAGTGGACGATGAGGGGATAGAACGTCCCGTTTCATTTATCAGCCAGAAGCTGACAGATACCCAGAGGAGATGGGCGACGATTGAGAAGGAAGCCTATGCAATCATATGGGCTTTAAACAAATTGAAAGAAATCATTATTGGTTCCAAGATTAATGTGTTCACTGATCATAATCCTTTAGTTTATTTGACTGAGTCAATGTCGAAGTCTGCTAAGTTAGTCAGATGGTCTTTATCATTGCAAAATTTTGACATTCTGTTGAACTATAAGAAAGGAAAGTTGAATGTAGTAGCAGACTGCTTATCGAGATTGTAGTATAAGGTATTTTGTGATTGCATTTAGTATAAGAATTGTTTGTATTTAGTTTAAGCATTATACGTTCGCTAATTTTTAAGATTAATTAGCTCTCTTCAAAAGAAAGGAAGGAGGTAATGTCAGCTAATTTAATCAGTGCACGCCGATTGTCGTACAGCGACGTAAGTAGGCCAGGTGCAAATTGCCGCGCGGCGTCTGCACAGGTGATTGTCTGGACAGCACGTGACGTCTAGACGAGCGTACGTTAATTGTACAAGAAGGGAGTGGAAGTGAAGAAGGAGAGTTGCGTGTTGAGAGCCGTTGAGATAGGCTGTAAGAGTTGTTGTTGAGTTGCGATAGAGTAGACTGATGAAGATAGTAGTCGTGTAGTTGTTATGATAACGCAAGTGTAGTCATTGTTGTGTTGTTGCTGATCGTTTTACTTTATATCGGATTTTGGAGTATAATAAGAAGAGTTAAACACGTCGTCGTTGTTGGTTAACAAAACAGTGAAAGACTGTAGATTCTTTAACCTAGCCATTTAGCTAATGAAACAGTTATCTAGGGATAGGCCTACGCTACCACGAACTTATACGAAGAAGCTTCCGAAGAGACTGAAGGTCACACGTAGAGAAGAAGAGGGAAAAGACTTGTGACATACATAACTTCATTTATAGCCATTTTAAGATTCTGGCCGCCATTTTGTCCGCCATTTTGGGTTTTTTGCAGCGCTACATATCTGACCATGGTTCCATCGCATTCTTTGACCTAGAAAATGTTGGTTTAAACTCTAAAATCATGTTTCTATTGCATACATAACTTCATTTATAGCCATTTTAGATTCTGGCCGCCATTTTGTCCGCCATTTTGATTTTCTTGCAGTGCTACATATATGTCTTTGATTCCATTGCATTCCTTAGACCCTATAGTCAGGGTGGTCGAATTAGTCTAGAAACACCAGTTAGCAAATTGTTACATGATTTGCTTCTAACATTGATTTTCAGAGCTCTTTTAGAATTCCAAGCCTTGTCTATTATCCCAGCGCATATTAAATATCTCACAAAACGACCACCACCAACAATAACAACTACAACAACCACCCACAACACCACCACCGCCTAGTTGGATTTATGAGAGGAATTTTCGCTAAGTGGAGTTCGGATTTATGCAGTCATTTTTACTTGCATTTTGGAAAAGGGCCGCCATTGAAGCCTGGGGAACATTTGTGATGGCTCTGTTGGAATCCTCGCCCCTAACTATATATGTTTAGACACCAAGATGACGAACCTAAGTGTACTGGAAGCTGAGATA
The DNA here is from genome assembly GCA_945859605.1 of Lumbricus rubellus. Lineage (NCBI taxonomy): Eukaryota > Metazoa > Annelida > Clitellata > Crassiclitellata > Lumbricidae > Lumbricus > Lumbricus rubellus. The sequence continues at coordinate 2,618,929 of OX243820.1, read as the reverse complement.
TTGCAATATCCTTTTTTAGGTCGGCCATTGGTCGGCCATTTTGGAAAATGAAATTGTTGACACTTCATAAACATGGCTACTTTAGAGCTAAATAAAAGGACTGCTCTTCTTCAAAACTACACAACTAATTCAAGAAAAGCTACACAATTCTGTGTAGTTAAACTACACACTAGGTGTGCAATGAAATGGTTCCACATAAATGTGTAGAGAAGCTCCACCATAATGTGGTCGAGTGAGAGCTACACACTGATGTGGAAGAAAATGTGTAGGTTTATTGCACATTTTGA
>OX243820.1:2576142-2613642 GCA_945859605.1 Lumbricus rubellus | reverse complement strand
CTGCAGCTGTCGAGAGGTCATTAAGACTCAGCTGTAACTGCATGTGAGGGGACGGCGTATTGGATAGCACAGTGGCATGTAGATCAGCAAAACTGAGTTCTATTCCCGAATTCCCGTAACATAGGCCTAAACCTAGCCGTGGATTGTAGGCTGCTATTAGCGAAATTGTATTGCAGGCTATCGGTTGTTCCGTAAGTAATAAGGACTGTAAGGTTTATTAAGATAACAGTATACCGTAACGGCGTAACCGGTTGCGTCTTTCAACCAGATTGTTGAATAAACGAACAAAATATTAATTCATCCACATGGTAGAAAAAATTAGCAAAACCGGAAGACAAGACGATGTGAATTAGGAGCAGGAAGAGGAAGACGAGGAGGAGTAGGTGTCTGTGTAGGTCATTAAGAATCAAAGGCCCTGTCTCAGCCTCATCCCAAGACATTGAATCCATTATCCATGCGGTGTCTATAATTATATTAACGATGTTATCTACACCGTAAACAACTAAACATGCTACATGTATGCATAGCTGTGTGTGTGCGTATGTGTGTGTGTGTGAATGCGTGTGTACATGTATGTGTGTGTGAATCTATGTGTATGTGTGAGTGTGTTTGTGTGTATGCATATATGCATGCATGCATGCATGCATGCATGCTTGCATGCTTGCATGATTGCATGTACGTCTGTCCGTCTGACCGTCTGTCTGTCTGTCCGTCTGTCCGTGTGACCGTCTGTCCGTGTGACCGTCTGTCCGTCTGACCGTCTGTCCGTCTGACCGTCTATCCGTCTGACCGTCTGTCCGTCTGACCGTCTGTCCGTCTGTCCTTCTGTCTGTCTGACCGTCTGTCCGTCTGTCTGTCTGTCTGACCGTCTGTCCGTCTGTCTGTCTGTCCGTCTGTCCGTCTGTCTGTCTGTCTGACCGTCTGTCCGTCTGTCTGTCTGTCCGTCTGTCCTTCTGACACTCTGTCCGTCTGACCGTCTGTCCGTCTGACCGTCTGTCCTTCTGACTGTCTGACCGTCTGTCCGTCTGTCCGACAGTCCGTCTGTCGGTCTGTCCGTCTGTCCGTCTGACCGTCTGTCCTTCTGTCCGTCTGTCTGTCTGCCGTCTGTCGGTCTGTCCGTCTGTCCGTCTGACCGTCTGTCCGTCTGAGCGTCTGTCCGTCTGTCCGTCTGTCCGTCTGTCCGACAGTCCGTCTGTCCGTCTGTCCGTCTGTCCGTCTGACCGTCTGACCGTCTGTCCGTCTGTCATACAGTCCGTCTGTCGGTCTGTCCGTCTGTCCGTCTGACCGTCTGTCCGTCTGTCCGTCTGTCCGTCTGAGCGTCTGACCGTCTGTCCGTCTGTCCGTCTGACTGTCTGTCCATCTGAACGTCTGTCCGTCTGAGCGTCTGACCGTCTGTCCGTCTGTCCGTCTGACCGTCTGACCGTCTGTCCGTCTGACTGTCTGTCCATCTGAACGTCTGTCCGTCTGTCCGTCTGAGCGTCTGTCCGTCTGTCTGTCCGTCTGTCCGTCTGTCTGTCTGACCGTCTGTCCGTCTGTCTGTCTGTCCGTCTGTCCTTCTGACACTCTGTCCGTCTGACCGTCTGTCCGTCTGACCGTCTGTCCTTCTGACTGTCTGACCGTCTGTCCGTCTGTCCGACAGTCCGTCTGTCGGTCTGTCCGTCTGTCCGTCTGACCGTCTGTCCTTCTGTCCGTCTGTCTGTCTGCCGTCTGTCGGTCTGTCCGTCTGTCCGTCTGACCGTCTGTCCGTCTGTCCGTCTGAGCGTCTGTCCGTCTGTCCGTCTGTCCGTCTGTCCGACAGTCCGTCTGTCCGTCTGTCCGTCTGTCCGTCTGACCGTCTGTCCGTCTGTCCGTCTGACCGTCTGTCCGTCTGTCATACAGTCCGTCTGTCGGTCTGTCCGTCTGTCCGTCTGACCGTCTGTCCGTCTGTCCGTCTGAGCGTCTGACCGTCTGTCCGTCTGTCCGTCTGACTGTCTGTCCATCTGAACGTCTGTCCGTCTGAGCGTCTGACCGTCTGTCCGTCTGTCCGTCTGACCGTCTGACCGTCTGTCCGTCTGACTGTCTGTCCATCTGAACGTCTGTCCGTCTGTCCGTCTGAGCGTCTGTCCGTCTGAGCGTCTGTCCGTCTGTCTGTCTGCCGTCTGTCCGTCTGACCGTCTGTCCGTCTGTCCGTCTGTCCGTCTAACCGTCTGTCCGTCTGACCGTCTGTCCTTCTGTCGGTCTGACCGTCTGTCCGTCTGAGCGTCTGTCCGTCTGAGCGTCTGTCCGTCTGTCTGTCTGCCGTCTGTCTGTCTGACCGTCTGTCCGTCTAACCGTCTGTCCGTCTGACCGTCTGTCCTTCTGTCGGTCTGACCGTCCGTCTGTCTGTCTGTCTGACCGTCTGTCCGTCTGTCCGTCTGACCGTCTGTCCGTCTGACCGTTTGTCCGTTTGGCCGTCTGTCTGTCTGACCGTCTGTCCGTCTGACCGTCTGTCCGTCTGTCCGTTTGAGCGTCTGTCCGTCTGTCCTTCTTTATATAGGCCTATTTTAAGGCAAAATTAGTGGCCTAGGATATAGCCCACCTAGCTTCAGAATGCAACTGATGACTCGCTAGGTTTAGTATATATCTTCAGAGTGCAAGTGACGCTTCGCTAGGTGGAGTGCGATATGTTGGATAAGTGCGTGTTATTTTCCACGTCTGATCACCGTCAACACAGGACAACACGCACTCGGTGGAGATCTCCTCTAGATATTTGAGGGAATGCAAAATCATGGAGCCTGGCCACCCAAAGGTGTCGATTCCCTAGAGGGCCCCACCTTATCTTTTAACAGTGTACATGTATATTTTCCACACATATCAACCAGATGACTAAAAAGTCATCATATTTTTTCCGACAAAGATCACCGAAAATTTTTGACCCCCCTCCCTCATCGGAAATTTCTGTATCCGCCCCTTATCACCGGAGAGAAATTTTTCTCGACATTTGGTTTCACCTACGACCCAGGGATAAGTACACCGACCGTACACTGTCGGATGGGAGATAAGACGGCGAGGGAGAGGACTGGTAACCGGCCCTGGTAAGCCGAGGTTGAGAATGGGAAGTCTCTTGAAATCCATACCTATGATACTCGTTCGAAATATCTTGCGTGACGTGGTTATAGCTGCTTTTTGATTAAACAGTAAACACAGTGTATTCCATGATCGAGATGAATAATATCATCGTCTTTTCTTTTTTCTGAGTCGTGTATTTTCAAATTGGCAAATACATAAAGCTTCGAGAATTACGATTTAAAGGTGTGTTAGTAGGCCTGGACTTTTTAATAATAATTTTTCTTTAATTCAACGCCAGCAAAAGCACTGCGCTTCACATGTGGGCCTACAAGTTATGCAGTAATCTCAATAATATTATCATCAAACTGAACAGACAGCCTGCAATACGCAGCGGGGCTCGAACTCGCTACCTCTCGCACTCTACGTCGGCGTGTTACCAATTACTCTAACGGCGACACTATTTGTCCGGTCGATTTTTTTCTGACGACTTTTTTTAGTCTTTCTCTTATAATTCCGAATTTTTTAAATTTAAACATAATATATATTCTATATATATATATATATATATATATATATATATATATTGGTAAACGAGACCTGTCCAATTTTCTGGCTGGGAGATGTTACGTATACAATTTTTCTTGGGGCAAGTTGGGGGTGGGGGAAATATTACTATGTACATGTAAACATCAACTCTATATTTTTCTGGGGAGCGAAATGCCATTTCTGGGAGGGACTCATCCTCAGAGATGTCCAGCGTGAACACTGCCCGGATATGGACCAGAAACCATTGCGCCTATACCAGAACGCATCACGCGTCCTCATTCGTACTGCCCCACCCAATTTTCTTTAAGTGGACCACTTTCCTCCATGTTAAAACCCTTAGCTGAAAGTGCATCTCAGTAACAAAATGGGTTTTTAAAATGAGTATCGCATTAGCGGCATTACACACCTTTATAATGTATTTCACGTCTTTATATAAACCGCCAATACAAGGCTACTACCTAAGCTGTGTGTGTGTGTGAAGGAGATAAGTTATGGAAACTGGAAAATCTAAACTACGATGGACAAAATTTAATCGGTTCATGACCGTCATGTCTGTATTCTGTAAGCATTGGGAGGAATAATAGTAAAAGAAAGGCCCTTATAATCATCTTCTCGTATGGTGTATTTAGATTTTAGACAAGGTGATTTGGATAACAGATATTTATATACATACAACTGTACGTTGAAGCATGAGTATCGTTATTGCTGTCGTTGCTGTTCTTGTTATTATTAATAGCATTTTGATTATTCTTAATTTTACCACTACTACGACTGCTGTTGCTGTTGCTGCTACTACAACTACTACGTCTACTACAACGACTATTGTCATTATTATTATTAATGTTATTATTATTATTATTTGTTATTATTGGTGTTTTTGTTGCTATTATTACAGCCATCATCATAATCCTCATCAACGTCGTCACCATGATAATTATCGTCAACATCATCGTCATCGTCGTCGTCGTCGTCGTAATCATCATCATCATCATCATCATCACCATCATCATTATCATCATCATCATCATCATCAACAACAACAACAACAACAACATCATCATTCATCACTGACATTGCTTAATTTTCCAGGTTCATCTAATGGGACTAATTACTCTTAATTTAGTCTCTTTATATACCAACTCTAGGTCGAATTTCCTAGTTGCTTAATTATCCTGATTTATTTTAATTGAACGAAATAATTAGGCATAATTAATTTATCGTGCTCATGATGCATCCAGTGCATTTAAATATGGTGCTGTGATCATGATCATGCCATGGAGTCGGTTGAGAAAGGTTTGAAGCTTCATTCGTTGGTTTAACTTTATAGAAGTAACGCTCTATGACGTGTGACTGTGTCTCGAGTCGGAGTGAGTTGTCTCTGCCCCTAAACTATCTTAAGACTTTGTGAGAAAATTGATTGTGGTTAAGTGTCAGTTTTATTATGTTTTAAAATTATAAATTTTAAAATTATAAATTATAAAATTATTATAAAATTAAATCATGAACATTGCATAAGCAGTCGGGGCTCATAAATTCATAATAGTCGCCTCGTCCATAGGCGTTAATTTTGCCTCCTGTATATAGACCGGTTCCTCTCGGGGTGGGCCTGCCTCGATACATTAATTGCTCTGGGTCTACATAAAAATTATAGCTAAAATAATCTGTGGGATTATAATTTATAGAGTGGGTATGCAGTAGAATTATGGTTTATAAATGTTGTCGTTGTGTGAGTAAGTATGCTTGCTTTTTCTGCTTCTTTCAGTTCTTCGTTAGAGGTTCTCATTCCTCAATGTTCCAAAGCTACGAACAAACATGTCGATTACAACTGATGATACAAGTGAGGCTGTCTTTGTCTCTATGTCTGTCTGTCTATATGTCTGTCTATCTGACTGTCTGTCCGTCTGTCCGTCTGTCTGTCTGTCTGTCTGTCTGTCTGTCTGTCTGTCTGTCTGCTTGGTTTTCTGCCCTCTCTTCCTTCCCGCTCCTGTTCGTTCTCCTCTTCCTTCAGACATGTAAGCTTATGCATTCATTCGTTCAGTAAGATTTTCCGTCTCTCAGCCAGTCAGTCAGTCAGCCAATCAGTCAGTCAGTCAGTCAGTCAGTCAGTCAGTCAGTCAGTCAGTCAGTCAGTCAGTCAGTCAGTCAGTCAGTCAGTCAGTCAGTCAGTCAGTCAGTCAGTCAGTCAGTCAGTCAGTCAGTCAGTCAGTCAGTCAGTCAGTCAGTCGTTAAATCAGTCAGTCAGTCAGTCGTTAAATCAGTCAGTCAGTCAACCCGGCGACATTGCATCTTGAGTCAACAAATCAGTCAGTTAGACACAGCTGCCAATCGTTTAATCAGTAAGTCAGTCAGCCAATCAGCCAGTCCCTCACATCACCACCAGTCAGCCAGTCAGTCAGTCAGTCAGTCAGTAGTTCAGCCAATCAGAGAAGTCAAAGTATAAGTGGCATAGCATCAGTGTCCACATCCGAAGGAATGTCATTCGTTTACCAAGATGGCGCCACCGTCACTGCTGTCGTCGCTGTTGCTTTGGTCAAACGTCGGAATGAAATGAAGGTCGAGTGGCAACACCAAAATCCCAAGTTCTTAGCCCGACGTCCGCACCCGAGATTAACCTGCCATTGTATCCCATTAAAGGGGGCACGTCCCTCGCACTTACCGATTAGCCGGGTCGCCGCGGACGAAGCCCCGGCCCGGATCTCCCGCAAAATAATGGAATCTCACGGGGCCAGGAAGCCAGTGACCCACCCACCCACCCATCCACCTGGTCAGTGAGTCGGCCAGACAGACAGACAGCCGGCGGGCTGCAGACACCCGCGCGTAGCGGATGCAACAGTTAATGTGACGGGTGTAAGTTGGCGTTTAAAATCCGCCAGATACGCAGGCTTTCGGAGCCCGATGGACGGATAATCATGCCATTTAGAAAGGATTACTCGCGGCTGACTCTGTCGATCAGCTGGTCCTGGTCAATCCCGATAAAACCGACCTCGCGGCGGCAGAGGCAACGGCGGCGGCGGCGGCGGCGGGCGCCCACCCCTCTCGGGCGGCGTCGGTGGCGGCCGCGCGGCTGGCTCACCGCCGCCTGAAGGCCCGGCGACCGCGCGACGCGACGTGCGGCGCTGAAACGTCCGTCCGCGTTGGTCGTCGCGACGGTCGCCGATGCCGCCGTACGGTAATAGAACTTTGAAGTTGCAATATTCACGACCGAGCGAGGATTAGCGTCCAACTTCCTGCTACGCGTCGGCTCTCGCTGATCTCCGGGCAAAGGACAGATCAAGCCGGATCAAGCGCAGGTTTTCGACCGGCTAAGCCTCTTTCTTTGACGGGATTTGGCCCGTGAAATTTGCAATTAAATTGGCGAGGATTGCGTTTGCCGAGGAGGATGATGCTGCCGCTGCTGCTGCTCCAGCTACTGCTGCTGCTGTCGTTGCTGCTGGGGATCTAGGGAGATGGAAGAGGAGGATGACACGGAGAAGGAGGATGAAAGAGAGGACAGGAGAAAGGATGGGAAGGGTGGAGGAACAGCAGAGAGCGGCATGCATGAACATTGCAGACGGTTATTGGAGATAGAAACTTTAGATACAGCAGATGCATGTCTATATAGGCTGCATATTATATATGTACATGTATATTTGTATATATATATGTGTATGTATATATATATATTCATTGGTCATTGCGTTTGGATATATTTCGATGCAAGGATGATTGCTGAATGAGCTGCCCTCTTTTATCGCTCCATGTTCGTTATACCTAAATCTCTGCATCTAAAGCAGCATGTCCATGCGTGATGCATGCAAAGCAAACGCGAGATTTTATCTTCTGTTTTTGTGTTAGTTTGTGTTTAACTTTTATAGTAGGCTACAGATGATTTTATCCAAAGCTGAACATGGTTCGGTTAAAATTTTGACTGTATATTACAAAGGGGTCAGTTTTGGAAAAATTCTATAGGGGCCTAGCCTATGCGTGTCGGTGACAACTTTTTAAAGGCTAGAATCGCCTAAAAATGAAGAACATCCTCTCAGCTTTTTGCTTTATCTTGAGTAGCCCTTGTCTGTTCCTAGATTTCACAATTCACACATGACCGCTTTGTCATTTTAAGCCCATGTAGGCCAACGCTAAAGTGCAATTAACAATTGGTTAATATAAAATACTAACTTGCTTACTTACTTTTATCAAGCGCCACCACTTTTGTGCCACAAATTTCAGAAACCATGCATAGACCAGGAAAGAAAACTGAATCAAAAATTATGGTTGTCTGCTTGTAAGTATCTGACGCATTTTATAATTCAATTTTTTTCTTGAAACAATAAATTCTTAATAATATTTCACTTATTTAAAAATAGGGATTCTCGCTTTTTTCAGACGGAATAAATTCGAAGTCGATTCCCATCCACTGCATCGTGGAGCAGACAAGGAGGCATGAAGACAGTCTACATGGCAGCCCCACCAATCAGAACGCTTACACGCGAGAACACGACACATACGTCATCGTTCCTGGCAGAGCGCCAATCGGTGACCTCGTTCGGATTGCCCTCGTTAGGATTGGCTACACGGCCGCAGAGGGACTGAGAGCCAGAGGTAACAGCTCGTGTTTTATATATGCTTTCCAAAGAAACATCTAGAGAATAAGAGCTTTAACAAGAGCTCTAATCAATATTAAAGTTTCTTTCTTTGTTGCTTAAACAACTCATTTAGGTTGCCTGGACTTCTCTTTCCTGAATCCAAAATGTGCTACGAACTTTTGTTGGGCGCTAAGAGAACCTGCACTGCCAGAAAGTGTTTGGACTGCTCTACGATTAATAGACCTAGGTTCACGTTCAATATGATAATGACATTCGTTTAATTTCAAACTGACACCGCACAAATGATTACGTTTCAAAGTTTGTCGGATGATGATGATCACATGCAAGACAGTAGTTATTACATGAATCGAATTAAACTGTTGGCAGCCATCAGGGCGCTCATCACGTCTTATTACTCATTTTTGACAACGCCATCTGCCGACTGGAAAGTTGAGCTGGCCTTTGGGAGGGTAACAGGAAACGATCCCACGTCTTTACGTTCCTCGTGCAAGAGCGTTTACCATTAGCCTACCCTAAGCGCTCCTCTCCAAATAAACTTATCCAAGTCTGAGCTTGCTTTTTTCCCGATTGTGAATCTTCCTTATCCTTAAGGGATACATTATATTGAGCTCCACGGACGCGGAAGCCAACTGGTTAGATAGCTCGCCCCGTATCTATAGCGCAGAGAGCACGGGTTCGAATCCTCCTCCTCCTTCTCCTCTTTCTCCCCTCCTTCTCCTCCTCCACCTCTGCCTTCTCCTTCTCTTTCTCCTCCTTCTCCTTCGCCTTCGTCTCCTCCTTCTTCTCTTCCTCCTTATCCTCCTCTTTCTTCTCCTTCTCCTCCTTCTTCTCCTTCTCCTTGTCCTCCTCCTCCGCTTTCTCCTTCTTCTCCTCTTCCTCCTCCTTCTCCTCCTCCTCCTTTTCCTCCTTTTCTTCCTCCTCCTTCTCCCCCTCCTCCTCCTCCCCCTCCTCACGGGACAGAAACAAATAAAGCGTGATAATGGAGATACATGAGCAGACAGGAGAGAGAAAGAAATTGCATAACTGAGGCAAGAAAGGATATTCTTTGGCGCAAAAGGCAAATAATTATAATACTGGGTTGAAAATAAGTCATTCTAAACTAAGCTGAAACGTAGACAACACAAAGGAAGCTTATAAAATAGCAAGTAAACAGATATATTATAAGGAGCATAGCGTTAAGGCCATTAAAAATCAAACGATGTGTAGCAGAAGCGTCCCCTCATTAATGTGTAGTAACCTGAGACCCAAGTCCTTCACTCGCAGTTGCTAGCGCCAACCATTTTAGCTTGGCGCTAAATAAATCAAAAATCATGACATGCTTAATCTTATCTGACTTTAGTCTAAACTTTTCGTACGCCGTTAGATGAAGTTTCAGATGAATCAATGTTTAGGATACATTCAAGTGAAGAACTGGAAACCGTTGTCGTTTGAAGCCATCACCGACAACTTTGAAGCAACCGTGGAGGAAATACTCGGAGATCTTCTTCCGGTTGCAACGCTATGGGTTCGACTGACAAGGTGACAAAACACTCACACACACACACACACGCACACGCACACACACCTAAGCACACACACATACATACATACATACATACATACATACATACATACATACATACATACATACATACATACATACATACATACATACATACATACATACATACATACATACATACATACATACATACATACATACATACATACATACATACATACATACATACATACATACATACATACATACATACATACATACATACATACATACATACATACATACATACATACATACATACATACATACATACATACATACATACATACATACATACATACATACATACATACATACATACATACATACATACATACATACATACATACATACATACATACATACATACATACATACATACATACATACATACATACATACATACATACATACATACATACATACATACATACATACATACATACATACATACATACATACATACATACATACATACATACATACATACATACATACATACATACATACATACATACATACATACATACATACATACATACATACATACATACATACATACATACATACATACATACATACATACATACATACATACATACATAAACATTGCCTTTGCATGAAGTCTCTCATCTTTATCATTACTGCTCACTTTCTTTATTCTCAATTCTCCATCTCTTTAAACCATCTTAAAAAATCTACTCGCTCTCTTTCTCCGTTCCCAAAGTTTCTCCTTTTCGTGACATCCACTTGACGACCATCCCTCGAAGACGAGACGTCTCCTTGACGCGAGCAGCAGTAGTAGCCACTGATGTGTAGCTGCTGCTGCTGCGGGCGATCTTTGCGCTAAGCGGCCTCCTCTATTCGACCGTATCGTTAATAAGAGATTAGACGCTGCGCGAAGACGCGCTGGCATTAATTCCGCGCAGGTTCGCGGTCTTAGCGGATCACTCGAGCTTCAGCCGCACTAATCCCTGCACGCCGCCGCTAAGATATTGCCGGACGCCTGACCAGTGGCCGCCGTTCGGACCTGACGGCTACAAGATGCGATAGATTTAATTAAGCGATGAGGAAAAGATGTTAAGCTCGTAACCCGAAAATTGGTCGTCGAAAATTTCAATGAAATAGAGCCACCGACGTCTGCTTCACGTCCGAACAGAGACGTGTAGGAATTTGCGGGTTTTTGCGGGTGACGTTGGTCAACCATCAACGGTTGGTAGTTGTTCGTTGTGTGTGGGGTGGGGGGAGGGGGATTCAGCTGAGGTGGTGGTAGTTACCCCGGCTGGGTTAACGCCCCGTTGATGATGCGCCGTCGGTGTGTAGTGGTAGGGGAAGACGGGAGATGTAATTATCGGAGCTGGACTCCGCGGTTGATCCCTGTTGGGGATATGGCGGACTTGGCATGTAAATGATATGGTCGGCTAACTGCATATGCCGGGATTACGGTTGAAACAAAGGGATTAGGGTAGATAGGGTTGATAGGGGCCGACGCGAAAACAGGTCGGACACCTATGACACTCTAGTCAGCGGTTCGACGCTTTCCTTTCATTTGTGTCGCTGTATAAATCGTCTTAATAAAATTATATATCGGTCAGTGGTACCGGGTAGTTAAAATGTATTTATCACAGTCCTTCCGGCTAATGAATATGCATGTAACGTGCTATGAATATGTAAATCGTGTTTAATTATAATGTATAATATATGCAATGAATATGTAAAATCTTGTGTGGCTTAAATTAATTGATTTATGATTATATTCCCAAGAACATGATAGACTTAAAGGCTGGTGAATATGAATAGAAGTGTGAATCTGATCAAAACGATTCAGCCTATTAACTGTTATCTTTTATAGGAGCCGACAACTTCACAATTACGCATATTGAATTTCATTAATATGCAGATAATTTTCAATGATTATATAAATAATTGCAATGAGTGATGTTTAATATAAATATAAATCTCGGGACGTTTTCTGTGGTGTGTCCCTCCGTGTGGATTGACCATCCTCCCGAAATAATGGCTAAACTTATAACTCATTTTCCTCATCTTTCTCTCCCATCACTTCAAATGCTTTTCTTTCACCACTCCCAACCCTCTAGTTTTCGTATTGATAGCGCCTCTGAACATAGGCTACAGTCTAATAGCTGCGCAATATTAATTTGTGGAGTTTTAGAGTAGGGGTTCTCAACCTTTTTCGTCCCGCTACACACTTAAACTTGCTATCAAATTTGGCGACACACCATTCAATCGTCATAATATAAATGTCGTAAAAATATAAAAAGTGTCAACGTGAAATATGTCTATTTATTTCAAATTTGCTCTCAAACTTATTTATACTTCTAAATTAAAATGCTAAACTGCTGACATTTTTAATAAATGAAAATAATTTTATTGTTGCTATCAAAGTCTGATTCCGCGTCATCACTTATAGGCATAAGATCGCTAAATTTAGGCCTACGTTTTCTTACGATAAATTTTCCATTTCGACTGCTGACTTAGCCTAGGTTAACGGGTAAAAGTTTTCTAAGAGATGCGATCGCAAACTTGTTTAGCCTAATAGGCCCTATGTCATATCCGTTGAAGATAAACGTCATAAGTAGGCCTATACCCAGATCGCGGCAAAATAGATAGAATAGATAAATAGAGCGCAACAAATTCTCATTGCAGTCATTCGATAAACTTCTAAATTAGGCTCCTGCACTGAGTGCCACTGACTACAAAATGGTTCAAAACTCCTATTTGAACATAGAGCAATAACAAAGAGTCCAACTAGAATTGGTGTGTCGCGAATAATAATGATAATAAATTATCTTCGTTTCTTTTCCAGACTGACACAACGCAGTAGGCTCATTATTACATGAAATAATCCTAAATAATATCAGTCTACTAAATTCTCACAGCACACGTCCGTTAATTGTTCTTTCATTATACACTGACTTACTTTACCTAGGTTAAGTCGCGACACACCAGTGTGTCGCGACACACTGGTTGAGAACCTCTGGTTTACGACAACACTAAAGATGAACCGAACGCGGTTGTAACTGTCCACGTAGCGAAAAATAACGTTATAATAACGTATGGGAAAGCGATCTAAAGGTGTCTAAGCACAGCGTGATATTATCAGCACAATGTCATAATTTAGCATTCAGCGCGATCCGTTGACATTGGACATTATTTGGAGATGAAACTAAGGTGTTATACACAGAATAGCGACGAAACGGACTTTTATATAACGCTGAAATGACATAGTTAAAAGGTGTCTAAGAACAATCTAACAGTAGTAGACCATTTGGCATTCATTGCTCTACGATATCTTGCGCTATTTTTTTACTATGCGTCTGTGAACGAATCGAATTAAATCTAAAATACTAAATCACAACTATTAAGACAACTTGCAATATAATTTATAGCCTACCAGAGACATCCTTGTCAAGCGAATTCCGTTAAATGGACGTCAAAACCCATATGAGTACGAAACTTGATGCATTGAATAATTATGATAAATCCGAAGTTTAACGTCATCCTATATAGGCTATATACAGCTGCACAAGCGGAGCTTATTGTTCCACGCTCACGGACTGCAATCAGGCAACGCCGTGCTTTCTCCGTGGCTGGCCTTGCGACCTGGAATGAGCTCCCTGTTATCCTTCGTCAAATACCTATTAGCCTTTCTACTTCTACTTCATTTCTTTCTCTTCTCAAGACTGTCTTATTCGACCGGGGTTGGACTGGAGCGCTCCTGAGTAGTAACCTTGAAGGAGCGCTATATCAAATTCTCAGTAAATAAATAAATAAAATAAAATAAATAAATGACAACAAAGGCCGTTGACGACAATACAAAATAAGTACGGTGTAAAATACATATCAATAAAATAAAACTTATATAATCCGAACAACGCCAATAAGGTGCTAAACGGAGCGTTACAATCTCAATGACATTCTATATTCAGACTTGTACATGCATGTAGAGTAGTTCATTTGACACTCACTTAGTGTTACACATTATGATAATATACATGAGACAGTATAGTTATACATTGATTGTATTCAATAAGGACGAAAGTGGCGTTAAAATGAGACAGGAAAATTACAATTTAAAGGTGTCTAAGAACATTCGAACATTAGTTTTTAAGGGTCTACGGAGGCAGCGTCTTTCTCCTCTTGAATGATTTGGATATAGGCTCATAGCTCGACTATACCTCGTCTTGCGAATATTTCTACATTATAATTATTCTTGAATTATTGCACTGGCTGCCTATCACTTCACGCATTCGCTACACACAAGATCCTCTGTTTGGTCTCCAAAGCACAGCTAGAAAAATGCCATAAATACATGTACATCTCAGACTATATTATGCAAAAGCCGTTATCTGCATCTTCATCTCGCTCCGTGTGTTCTGCTGATCATCTTTAGCTTTGATACTTTTGTTGTACCAGAACTAGGTCTGCTCTTGACCAACATCGTGCGTTTGCTGTGGTTGGTCCCACCTATTTGGAATGAGACCTTCCTCCCGCACTAACGGCTAAACTTTTGACTTATTTTCCTCAACTGTCTCTCCCACTTTAAAGCATTTGTTTTTCCCCGGAGTTTTTTGTGCTGAGAGCGCCTCTGATCTAATTGCTGCGCTACATAATCTAGACCTATAAAATAGAAACGTATGATTTTATGTAACTATGTTTGTGGACAAAATTCGTCTGATCCACGCGACCGATTGTTCCCAAAATTTTACAAAAGTACTTCTTAGCACCCGACTTAGAAATCGTAGGGGGTTCGCGAAAAAAAACTCGCCTTTTCCCGAGTTCGAAACATTTTTTTTATTTCAGCCACAGTAAACGCACAGAGTGTATCATGTGTATGGTAAACGCAGTATTTAGTTATTTGCGTCGGCCATGGACTTCGATATTTAGTCCGAAAACGAACTCATAGATTTCTGACGTCATAACTTTTTCGCTGAAGGCCGATATTTTATATAGCGCGTGGTTTCGCAAAATATTTATTTTTCGTAAGCACTGATGAACGGTTTACCGGAAGTTATGACAAGATAATGGCAACAAATACCGATAATTAATCCTACCGTGTCGTGCGTAGGCTATCTGGACATTAGGCCTATTTAGGGCGGAAACGTTTATTTTTGTATCCGAAAGCTAACGCAGCATTTAAGATTGGTCGCCGGATGGCCCGTATCAATTCTCAAAGAAACCCAAAGATCTATGATGTCATCACTTTTCGCCGACGGCCGAATATAATACACGCGCGTTTTCAAAACTCTGATAATAATTATGAACGGTTGATCGCAAGTTTTGGACAAGAAAATTGAAAAAGGATACCGGCGGTAATTAATATACCGTGTCGTCGTACGTAGGCTATATAGAGCTGGACGGGTTTAGGCAAAAGAAACAAAATTCACCGGCAAACGCCGTCCACACCGGAGGGGTGGCGAACCCGTCCCGCAGGCGCGGGTTGGAGATGGGTTAGGACGGAAACCTAGGGTGGCGAACCAGCCCCGCAGGGCGGTCGGAGGCTGGGTTAGGGAGAAAAATTTTAAGTTCACGTGCATCGCAGTTCACACCAAGGGTCGGACCGGGTTGGACCCGATGGAAGAAGGCGCGGTGAGAAGGTCGGAATGGGAGCGGCGTCAGGCATGGCGGGGGGAAGAAAAACTTTAATTCCCCGAGCAACGCCGGGTAATTCAGCTAGTTATATATATTTATGGAGACCGGTTACTAAAAAAGCCCGTTTACGACAGTAATACACCGTGAGTCAAAAAAAAGTAAGCCAAATTGTTTTTCATATATCTCTAATGCCTGATAATATATCACGCTAAAATTTTCCAAATATTTAGAGAATTGAACCAAGAATATGATTCCAAAATTTCATGGGATAAAATTGAACGGATAAAAAGATATGAATCTGTAAACTTCATATGCCGAAATTGCCGTTTACAAGCAATTTTTTTGTCAGATTCAATAAAAAGTAAGCTAAACTGTTTTTATTATATCTCCAATGCCAGCTAATTAATCATACTAAAACTTTCCAGATATTTAGATAATTGAACCTAGAATAGGATTCCAAAATATCATGTAATAAATTTGAACGGATAGAAAGATATGAATATTTGAACTTCATCTCCGAAATTTCAGTTTTCAGCAAATTTGTTATGGTGTTCGCTGCAGTTTTGATGCCTGATAATTCCAAATTTTGGTCTTCAGTGATCCTGGAGTAAAATGTTACGGAATATAAAGTGTGAAGCGTGCATAATGAAAGACCGAGTCTACCAGACAACAATCCATGATATAAACGATCTGAAGCAACGCTTGTTGGAAGTGTGGGATGGCCTGGACCAGAGGATAATCGACGATGCTGTTGCCTAATGGCGCCTGCGCCTCAAGGCTTGCGTGCAAGCTGAAGGATGACATTTTGAGCATCTTATTTAATTAAATAATCAAATCATACTGTTGGGGTCATATTGCTAGTTCAATTATCTACATATCTGGAAAACTTTAGAATGATTGATCATCAGGCATTAGAGATATGAGAAAAAGTTTGACTTACATTTTACTGAATCTGACAGAAAATTGCTTGTAAACGGCAATTTCGGCATATGAAGTTTAAAGATTCATATCTTTTTATCCGTTCAACTTTATCTCATGAAATTTTGGAATCATATTCTTGGTCCAATTCTCTAAATATTTGGAAAATTTTAGCGTGATATGTTATCAGGCATTAGAGATATATGAAAAACAATTTGGCTTACTTTTTTTTGACTCACGGTGTAGAGATGAAACAGATGGCTCCATCCGATGATACGAATATTATCTATATATAGTGCGAAAATTATGTATATAACGTCGTGGAAAAGCGATTTGAAGGTGTCTAAGCACATCACCATAATTTATCAGTATATACACTTTAGCATGCAGTGCTGAAAAAAGCCCTGGACGACAATAAGACAGTGTACAAAGCAAAAAAATAAACGTATAAAATTATCATCCTAACAACGCCAAAAAGGTGTCTAAACGCGGCTTTACTATCTCCGTTCAACTGCACTTTGCCGTACTTGACTCAGTTTCTTTGGATCCATATGGCTAGCTTTATATAGATATTTTATATAGCGCGTGGTTTCGCTGCTAAAAACGAGAAGTGTCGAGAAGCCCATTGGATTAAAATCCAATTCCTGCTGGAAGAGAACAAACGCCGGTCTTACCTTCGGTGTCTTACCGGAAATGCCCGTCATCATCCGTTCCATCCACTTCCACAGGGAGCGAACCTCTCTGCAGGCGAAGAAGAGATGGGACAGGGTTTCCGGCTGATCGCAGAAAGGACATCGGTTGTGTCGGATGATGTGCAACCGCTGCATGTATTCGTTTACCGGAAGTATACACCGTGGGCAATCTTCCAATTAATCTCCCTCGCTTTGGGCGTCACCAGGTGGTTTGCAACAGCTTTCCACGTTTGACGGAAGTTCACAAGAGGGTATTTATCCAGGATCACCGGACGCTTGACTAGTGCTTTCCGCAGTATTTCGTAGGCGTTCTTCGCTGTGTAGTCCTTGATTGTGAGCTGTGGATCGAGGGAACCGACTACATGTACATGTAGTCTGAAGGTCGACAAAGCTCTTTCGTAGAAATGCGAAGGGAGTTCGGCATGCGGTCGAAGATTTGAAGCGAAGGCAGGATTGTGTTGGCGAAACTGATGGCCGACCCAATAGATGGCGAAGTCTTGCCTTCTCTAATGTCTGAAACAGTCAATAGACTTTTTAATGTGAGTGCAGATCAGCGAGTCCAGCTTTGAGTTGATGTCGACTACACCGAGACCACCGTACGACTAGGAGTCGATGATGGTTTTCCGACTCACTATAGTTCTGTTCCATTGTTTCAATTGAACTTGAAGACGCTGGTTTCTTGTTGCCAAGTAGACACCTTTAAGTGTTGATCCAATTGAATTACTTATTCTGCTCCACTATCCTTGGCATAATTTTACCCCACGTAAAGGTTCTATGACAACCAGGGTTGCAACTTGCAACTCATAGCTTTTCAACCTAGATCTAGGTTTTTCGGCCTTATCTAGGTTTCTAGGTTTTTTGTCAGGATCTAGCCTTTTTTCACACGGCGGTTTTTTCCACTTTTTGCGCATAAAAATTGGCTTTTCTAGGTGAAAATGCACAAAAGACGTGAAAAAAGTCGAAAATGTTGTGAAAACGGACCCCAAAAGTTATAGATTTATTTTGGAGCGAAAGACTAAAAAAGGTCATCAGAAATTTTTCTCGGGAAAGGAAGCAAATTTTGGTCGGATGACTAAAAAAGTACAGCCGAAATTTGAATTTAAAGCGCAAAAAATCGAAAAATCCATGTATTTTCTTTGAAATTCTCAATCTAGCCTTTTCTAGCCTTTTTTCGGCCCGATCTGACCTTTTTCCAAAATTCAGAGTGGCATCCCTGATGACAACAAAGACACTTGACGACAAGGCTAAAAATTTAACCGAGAACAAGACTAGTGATCCGAGGAGGAGGAAGATGAGGAGGATTCAGATTTGACGAGAGCCTATAATAGATGACAACAGAGGCCGTTGCCGTGGAAAAAAATTGGTTTGCATATTACAGCAACAACGTTCGTTGTGTTAAAACATGAAATAACAGCATTTCCCCCCTCTGAACCTTCTTTTCCTATGGTAAATGCTCATGTGTAATGTCATTTGTAACTCAGAATGGGGTCTGCTATTCTTTTAATCCATTGCTTGAAGTCCTCGTGAGGAAGAGAATTCACAGTTTTAACGACTGCTTATGACAACAAAGGTCGTTGCCGTCGGCAAAAAATTGGTTTGTCGTTTTACACAGTGATACCGCTCCAAATTTTAAGAAAAGCCAAGATGGGGTCTTAAAAAAGCCAAGAAAAGCCAAGTTAATAATTATGGACTATATGTCACCTATTTTCTTTTAACAGAAGCTATTTTATCCGATAAATTGTGATGTTTATGAAATTATGCATAATTACTCTTGAAATTAATGTATGTTAAATTGTTAATAATTGGTTCCGTTCGCGAATTTCTAACATACTAACGACATTTTGAAACATGGTGCGCTAATTTTGAGAAATAAACGTTCAGAGAATAATAATAAGTCGGATAAATCCTAGTCAGTAGATGGAGCCGCTGCCATGGTTTTATTATTACAGCTAAGATTATTGTTATTTAGTGGATTATTGCTTAAATTATTGCTATTTAGTGGATTATTGCTAAGATTATTGTCATTTAGTGCCAATTAGTGGGTAGAAAAAAAGCCAAGTAAAAAAGCCAAGGTCCTTTGAAAAAAGCCAATATCCCAAGATACGATTGAAAAAGCCAGGATCTTGGGAAAAAAGCCAAGGAGCGGTATCACTGGTATTACAGCTCTTATTATTATGTTTGATCTGATCACGTCGTCACGAATCAAAAAACGGGACTTATTATCGCGATTAAACGAAAAATTAATTTATATAGTTGGATAAAATAAAAATAAAGGTGCTCAAATAAAGCATTAGAATTTCTCGGAACATCTGGCGGAACCGTAAGTTTTAAAAGTGTCGGCATAGGCGTACGGGAGATTTCAGCAGTGGGGGGAGGGGCAAAGATTGAACTTCTGTCGTTCGGGTCTGTGTTTGCCCGAAAAACCACACTTGCAGAGTGCAATTGCCCCCTCTGCATCCCCGCCTCGTACGCCTACGATACTGTGTCGGAGTTACATGTAGCAGTAGTAGTTTAGGCTTTACGATACTGCGTGATAGCGAAGATTATTAGCGTCACCATAGTGACCATACACAGTAATTCAAGCTTTGGACTTGTAGATTGGCAATGTCATGTCAATTTCAGTTAACACGGAAGCTCATTGGCAGAAATAAGCTTACTGATCGAGTTGAAGTTTTCTTATTGTGGCCGACAGGTCTCTTGGTGAATGAATGAATGAATGAGTAAATTAACGAATTAATTAATTAATTAGTTAATTAACGAATGAAGGAGTGAATGAATGAATGAATTAATTAATTAATTAATTAATTAATTAATTAATTAATTAATTAACGAATGAAAGAGTGAATTAATTAATTAATTAAATAATTAATTAATTAACGAATGAAGGAGTGAATGACTTAATGAATGAATGAATGAATGAATAAACGAACGAACGAATGAATGAATGAACGAACGAATGAATGAATGAACGAATGAATGACTAAATGAATTTTGTTTTCCGTCTTTTCCAGTGATTCCTCTCTGTCAGCTTTGGAAGACATCCGTGAAAAGCTGCTACACATCCTCGTCCACCAATCGCAGTCTCTCCTCTCCTCAACTGGATGCCCTCTCGACAAGGTCAGCATTTCCTTTCAAAATGATCTTCAAAATCAGTTAGGAAACTTTGAAGCACGCAAGATAACGACAATAGATACCGGTAATTAATATCACGAGCGTAGGATATCTTCAAAATCAGTTAGAAAACATTGAATTACATGACTGTACGCAATGCTGCACTGTGATTTGAAAGACTTAAAGTCACGCAGGCCTATTAATTATAGGCTTTCAGTCGTTAATTTTGTCCTTTTGCGTATCTCCATTCACATGTTGTGTTTACGGTACTTGTCGGTTAATTCACCGCCACAGGTTTCTTCGGTCTACCTTGTCGGTTAGTTCACCGCCACAATTTGCCGTATATTTACGCACTGCAAATATTTACCCACTGGTTTTTAGTGACGTAATGTATACTGTATAGCACGTGTTTATTTCTTGGACGCCCTCATGAACGCCATGAATTTTTTACGAATTTCGGCTACCACCCAATGGTGGGCATAGTTAGGCTATAGTAAGCGGGTCCCTATGCTATTGAATGACTGCCCTAACCCTAATCGACCCTCACGATGCCTAACCTGACTCTAACCGACCCTTACGATGCCTAAACTGGTCCTAACCGACCCCTCACGACCCCTAACATTATAGGGACCCGCTTACTATATGCCTAACTAAGCCCCAAATGGTGCTATGTTTAAAGGATCGGCAAGACAGATGGAGATGTCTTAAGCGTAGCTGTAGGCAAAACATCCCCAAACTTGGCTACAAGGATCCCGCCTAACTTGCCGACAAAATTAATCATCCTGTTCGTATATTGTTGGTCCAAAGAAATGACGAGCATTCGTTTTTGCGAGTGTGAACTGGAAATTGTGGCGGTGAATTAATTTCTGCATGTAAAATTTCGTATAGGGGGTTTCTGTGTATGGCGGTGAATTAACCGACAAGTACCGTGTTTACTGTTACAGTGAAATTTCGCGTGGAATATCATGTTACGCTAAGTCTGTCTTGCTATGTTGCCAAGTCATATTATGATATTTTAGGCCATGTCAACTGTCAAGCTACTCTAAATTATGTTGAGCTATGCTAATTCGTGTTATAAGCTATGCTAAGTTATGTAAGCTGTGTTAAGCCATTTTAAGTCTATGTCAAGTCATGTGAAGCTATGTTATGTCAAGCTATCACATTGCTCCGTAATTATTCCACAAGTCCTTCATTTGCATTTGCTCATGCGCTTCGGGGTGAAACTCCGATGCAGTGGTCGGGACCGCTTCTGAGTAGATAGCTTGAAGGGGGCTATGGCAATGCAATAAATAAATAAATAAACAAGTAAATAAATAAATAGATAAACAAACAAATAAATAAATAAATAAATAAATAAATAGAGGTAACGCAAGCGTTCAACGCTGTTGTCGTCGTAACAGGCGATATTGAGCGAAATAACTCGCGGTGACGTCAGCGGCGTGACGTTGTCACATGAAAAGCAGACGACTTTCAACAGATGGTATGATGAGCAGACGACAATTTCAACAGCAACAACAGCAAGCGATGAGGCGGGAGAAAAGGATTTCCAATTCCCGACGACGAGGGATCCCATCGGATCAGATGATCTTCCAAATCACCGGAAAATAATAACCACCGTCGTCGTCGATCCGGATTGCAATCCGCTGGCAAATCCGGCTTCCGCTTCCGGTCCGGGGCTCAATCACGTCGGGGCGCGCAGCCCCGATGGGACTACTTCGCCCGTCCCCGATTATCGCTCATTAACGCCGGCTGGTAATAACAACGATGAGGTGGAGAGTGCGGAGCAGGTGAGACTGCTGAGGAAGTGGTACGATCGGGATTCGAACCCGAGCGTCGAACAGATGACCGGATACGCCGCCCAGCTGAACGTCCTTCGACGCCGCAAGGGGCTCCACCACCACCCGACCAGCCTAGAAGACGTCATCTGCTGGTTCCAGCGGGCGAGAGAGGCTGACCTGCTGAAGGTTCCTTCGAATCGGTCAGAGTCCTTGACCAGCGATGACGACGAAGTTGGAGGGAGTGGCGGTGAGGAGGAGGAGGAAGGGGAGCCAGTGGAGATTGTTCGATGCTTAGAAAGCAGCGGAAGTCGAAAGAGACCCAGAAGCGACCAGCTTGGATCATCGTCGGGTTCTCCGAGAACGAAGACCTTCGTCAATGCTGAGTCCAGACCGACGGAAGTCCAACGCCATAGAGGATTGTTTCCAGACGAGAGGATGGTCGACGCTGACATCTTTCCCGGATTTCACGCTGATTGGCGGAAAGAACGGGAAGAAGACGAAGACGAGACTTGCATTTCCGGTGCTGCGCGCGACGTCGACGACGACGACGACGAAGAAGACGACTACATCCGGTGTGGACTTAAGTACCCGGATGATGACCGGATGTGTCGTAGTCGGGTGCGACTTCCGGTGGATGACGCAGCGACCGATCTGACGATTCGCGTCGGAAGCGACCCAAGAATCATCGGCGCCAAAAAACCATCAGCAGACGATCATCAATCGACGGAGTCACGTGACGTGAGCGTGAAACCGGAAGTCGACTCTCGCGGCGGCGGCGGCAGTCACGTGCGGAAGACGCACAGCGCATGCGCGTCGCCGACGATGACGTTGCCGCCGTCGTCGTTCATGGAACCGGAAACGACTCATGACTCATCCGGGTTTCTGCTTCACCACCGCGCATGCGCCACTCCGCCGCAGCTACGTCACTTCCGTCAGCAGCACGTGATGCGTCTCCAGGCGGCCATGTCACAAGCCCTCAACCTGCACTACATCCAGCACCCCAGCATCTATCACCCTCACCCGTCACCCTTCGACTCCAGCCGCATGCTTCTACCAGGGGGCTCCCCACGCGGTGGCCCCTACAAGGACCCCAACCGCCTCAGTCCCACGGACAGCGGGGTGAGCGACGGCGATAGGCGCAAGAGGAGCAGGGTGTTCATCGATCCCCTGACGGAGATACCCCGTCTGGAGCGATGGTTCACGGAGGATACGCACCCTTCGGCCTACATGATTGAACAGTTCACCGATGAACTGAACCGTTCGCCGTACAGACAACGATTCCCACCGCTTGAACCGAAGAACGTCCAGCTGTGGTTCAAGAACCATAGGGCAAAGGTCAAACGACAGAAGATCGAAATGAACTCAAGAAGTCCTTCGTAGGCGTCTCTAGACCAGAGTCTTACCATCAAGTAACAGCTGTCATCTGAAAACTGCTTATTTATTCATTTATTTATTTATTCATTTATTTATTTATTTATTCATTCATTTATTCATTTATTTATTTATTTATTCATTCATTTATTCATTTATTTATTCATTTATTTATTCCTTTATTTTATATTTTATTATTTTATTTAGCGCCGCAGTGGCGACTTTTGGACAGATAGGACAAAGTCCGCGTGGACCATAGACTATGGCAATAGATTCATTATAATATGGCGATTTAAATATAATTCTCAATTCGTTGAAATATTTTATTATTTGTCATCCGATGTTATCATTGTTAATATCATGATCTCTGTTTATACACCTTTTTAATTGCTTTCTACGATAGAATAAATGAATCAATTTCCTAATTTACGTTGCGATGGAGACGTGGCATATGCTACAGCTAGTGATACACAATTGAAAAGGCTGCAAAATGTACAATCTGAGGCTTTGCGGTTGGCTTGTGGAACAGCTAAAGGCACCCCTGTAATGGCCCTCCAGAATGAGTGTGGAGAGGTGCCCCTCCACCTACGTCGATTGAGTAACTCAATCAAGTTTGGATCAAAAATATTAGGTTCAAATGATCATCCAGCAGCAGAAACTATGCGAGATCACTGGTCAAATTACTATTGTGCATCTTCTGTGAAACAAAATTCTATTTTTAAAAGAACTGAACATTTCTTTTCAATTATATCCGAATCATTTAAATCTCCAACTTTTAAGTCAACCGCTCCATGGTTTAACAGAACCACTAAAGTCGATCTGTCCTTGAAAAAACATATAAACAAAAAGAAGGACTCTCCTAACATTATGTCATCACTATCATTAAGATTAATTGATAAATATGTTGATCGCACATCAATCTATACAGATGGCTCTAAAATTGAAAATATCGTTTCTGCAGCTTTCTATGTACCCTCCATGAATTCTCACAACGTTTATAGGATAGCAGATAACTCCTCAATTTATTCTGCTGAATTAACGGCCATTATTGAAGCGACAAAATGGATTATCCAAAATGAAAATGTGAATGAAACTGCAAATGCAAATAAGTATATTATATATACTGATTCATTAAGTGTGGCCACATCTATAAAAGAAAACAAGTCTTGTTCACGGCCTAATTTATTTCTGGAATTTATAGATAATGTTAATAAACTTAAAAGCAGCAGTATAATCATAGCATGGATCCCTAGTCATATTGGATTATCTGGAAATGAAATGGCAGACACCCTAGCAAAGAAAGGGCAAGAATTAGAGGAGGTCAATTCAACAAATTATTTGGAATTAAAGGAAATCTATTCGTTAATTAAAAAATATGTTATTAATTTATGGCAAATTGAATACGACAATGAACGAAAAGGGCGTTTTTATAAATCGATCCAACCTTTGGTATCAACTGATATAAAATTTATGGACTCCATAAGAAAAAGAGAAGTTCAAATTACCAGACTTAGAATGGGGCATGTCCTTACTAACTCCTGGTTGAAAGTGATAGGTAAAAGCCAAACAGACCTTTGTTCTAAATGCCAAGTGCCTGAAACAATCGAACATGTGCTGTTTGCTTGTAAAAAGAATGACATTTCAATCCTACTGCTTAAAAAATGTGTAGAGAAAAAAGTGGAATGTACTGTTAAAAATATATTCTCTAATCAAGATATTTATCTTGAAGCTTATAATATACTTATGACCATAACTAATGGAAAAATTATGTAAGAAGTATTGCATATGAATTATAATTTTAGTTGTATTTGTTGTGTGTTTGTGTGTGTGTGTGTATGTGTTTGTGTGTATGTGTCTGTGTTAACTAATTCTGTAATAGATTAAATATGCATTGAATAAAATGATTTTTGCTATTATTGTTAAGCTTATAGATGATGGCTGAATGATTTGATTTTCATATAAATGTTTAATATCTAATCTATTTGCTTATATATGTATTAATTAAAAATAAATAAAATAAAAATCAGGAAATGAATGTATAGTTAAATATATGCATGCATGTTAAATACAGGGGCGGAAACCTGGTCCGAACTTTGGGGGGGACGGACGAGCGGCCGAAAGTCGATTGCTGAGGCGCGAAACGCCGAGTTGGGAGGGGTGAAGGAAGGCTGTTTTTTAATGTTCACATCTAATTGTAGCATTTTAGCTGTCATCCAAAATCAAAAAATTGTCCATTTTCTCAGTCCCGATAGAAGTTGTTCAAACTCTAATTTGTTATTGAAAACGATCGGAGACCATATTTTATTAGACACCTCTTTAAAGGTTATAATATGAATTTATAAAATGATGGAATTTGCCAAATTTCACACAATTGCTTTGCAAAAAACATTCGAAGCATTTAACATAGACACCTCTGTAATGTATGAAATCAACGATATATATATAAGAAAAACATACTATATACTGAATTTTAGTCAAATTCATGACAAAATTCTTTGTGTTAATTTTTTAATGCAAATTATGTTTAATAGAAAGAATGGAAAAGAAACACTGATAGAAATGAAAACCTACTCGTGTCTATAATTATTAATATACCTGCTATCAGAGCATTTCAAAGAAAGTTTCAGAACTGTATGACACTTTCTCAATCTTTCGATATTCCCTAGTAGAAAACTGCCAATCACATGACAATGGTTTTTAAAAACTATTTTTTGCTGCGAGGATGCGATTTTATAACTATCTGGTAGTCTAAAGTTGCGCATTTGCTCCCTGATCACGAGACCTGGCTTGTGACTTGTGATCTGTGAAGTATTACCAGCGATTTTCGGGTGTCTAAGAACAATATTTTGATTCTCGTACTATCAACAATGTTCGGGTGTCTAAGAACAACATTATTGATTTAAGTATTATTAACGATTTTCGGGTGTCTAAGGACAACATATTAGATTTAGTTATTATCAACGATTTTGGGTCGTCTAAGGACATCAGTTTGATTCCAGTATTATCAACGATTTTCTGGTGTCTAAGGACATTATTTTGACTTTCGTACTATCCATGATTTTCGGGTGTGTAAGGATATTTTTTTTATTCCAGTTTTATCAACAATTTTCGAGTGTATAAGGACATCATTTTGATTCCAGAATTATTGAGGATTTTCAAATGTGTAAGGATATCACTTTGATTCCAGTATTATCAACATTTTTTGGGTGTGTAAAATTGTAAAAACATAATTTTGATTTTGGTTTTATCAACAATTTCGAGGAAAGTAGTTTTTTAACGACCGTGTTTGACCAAAGGGCCTTTACAGTCGGAGGCAGAGAACAACCTCTTACTCCACGTTTATATTGCGACCGAGCCACCCGCAGTAAAGATCCGAGAAATTAATCTCTGACCGGGAATCGAACCCGGGCCGCCGGCGCGGCGAGCGGGCTACAACCCACTCGGCCAAGCATGATCTCTAACGATTTCGATTATTATTCAAGAGTTTAACGACATCTTATAGCAACAAAGGCTGTTGACGTCTTTAAAGTTACGGTATCGAAGTATTTCAGTTCACTGTTGTTTAAATGTTCCGCAGTTTCTGTCTGTATTGTCTATCTTTTTTCTTTTCATAGTTCTTCTGGAATTTGGTTGCTGTAGATCCTCTTTCTAAGTCTTTCTCCAAAGGGTTAAAGTTACAGTATCAATGTATTTCAGTTCACTGTTGTTTAAATGTTCCGCAGTTTCTGTCTATAATGTCTATATTTTTTCTTTTCATTGTTCTTCTTCTGGAATTTGTATTTCCATGGCGACAGTGTTCATAAGGTGGTTGCTGTAGATCCTCTTTGATGCATTTGTCATTTTTTAGTGTCACCATTTCACATACATGCATAAACATGCATATATTTAAATATACATTCATTTTCTGATTTTAATTTTCATTTATTTTTAATTAATACATATATAAGCAAATAGATTAGATATTCAACATTAATATGAAAATCAAATCATTCAGCCATCATCTATTAATAAGCTTGAACAATAATATCGAAAATCGTTTGATTCAATGCCTATTTAATCTATTACAGAATTAGTTAACACACACACACACAAACACACACACACACACCCACACCCACATACACACACAAACCGCACTAAAAAAAGCAAACAAATACAACTAAAATTATAATTCACATGCAATACTTCTTACATAATTTTTCCATTAGTTATGGTCATAAGTATATTATAAGCTTCAAGATAAATATCTTGAATAGAGAAAATATTTTTAACACTACATTCCACTTTTTTCTCTACACATTTTTTAAGTAGTAGGATTGAAATGTCATTCTTTTTACAAGCGAACAGCGTATGTTCGATTGTTTCTGGCAATTGGCATCCAGAGCACAGGTCTGTTGTGCTTTTACCTATCACTTTCAACCAGCTGTTATTAAGGACATGCCCCATTCTAAGTCTGGTAATTTGAACTTCTCGTTTCCTTATAGAGTCCATAAATTTTATATCAGTGGATACCAAAGGCTGGATAGATTTATAAAATCTCCCTTTTCCTTCAGTATCGTATTCAATTTGCCATTTATTAATAACATATTTCCTTATTAAAGAATAGATTTCCGTTAATTCTAGATAATTTGTTGAATTAATCTCCAATAGCTCTTGACCTTTCTTTGCAAGGGTGTCTGCCATTTCATTTCCAGATAATCCAATATGACTAGGGATCCATGCTATGATTAAACTGCTGCTTTTAAGTTTATTAACATTATCTATAAATTCCAGAAATAAATTAGGCCGTGAAGAAGACTTGTTTTCTTTTATAGATGTGGCCACACTTAATGAATCAGTATATATAATATACTTATTTGCATTTGCAGTTTCATTCACATTTTCATTTAGGATAATCCATTTTATCGCTTCAATAATGGCCGTTAATTCAGCAGAATAAATGGAGGAATTATCTGCAATCCTATAAACATTGTGAGAATTCATGGAGGGTACATAGAAAGCTGCAGAAACGACATTTTCAATTTTAGAACCATCTGTATAGATTGATGTGCGATCAACATATTTATCAATTAATCTTAATGATAGGGATGACATAATGTGTCAGGGTATAAATGGGGGGCCTCAAAGCGGGCACTGCTCTCCATCTATAGAGCACTCGTGAGGTCAGTCCTTGACTATGGAGACGTGGCATATGCTACAGCTAGTGCTACACAATTGAAAAGGCTGCAAAATGTACAATCTGAGGCTTTGCGGTTGGCTTGTGGAACAGCTAAAGGCACCCCTGTAATGGCCCTCCAGAATGAGTGTGGAGAGGTGCCCCTCCACCTGCGTCGATTGAGTAACTCAATCAAGTTTGGATCAAAAATATTAGGTTCAAATGATCATCCAGCAGCAGAGACCATGCGAGATCACTGGTCAAATTACTATTGTGCATCTTCTGTGAACCAAAATTCTATTTTTAAAAGAACTGAACATTTCTTTTCAATTACATCCGAACCATTTAAATCTCCAATTTTTCAGTCAACCGCTCCATGGTTTAACAGAACCACTAAAGTCGATCTGTCCTTGAAAAAACATATAAACAAAAAGAAGGACTCTCCTAACGATTTCGATTGTGTAAGGACATCAATTTGAATCATGTATTACCAACGATTTTCGGGTGTGTAAAGACATCATATTGATTCCAGTATAATCAGTTTGCTTACCACAGTCTCTATGTCAAGTCCTCCTCGATCTTTTCTTCCACCTAAACGTGTAACTGGTTACTCCCTTATGCCCCACTGCATAATCTGCAGATTCAACGATGTGAATCGTTGTTTGAAAATGGATTTATCACCAGAATTCTATAAAGTTAACTTGTTTGACGATGATAGTTTAGATTAGTAACTATTCAACTTGCAAATTAATTCGTACGTTTTTATTGCCTATTTCTACTTCGATATATAATAATGATGTTCTATGTCCCATTGTTCTTTTTCAAGAGGAGTAATATACAAATACTTACTTACTAACTTATCTACTTTCCATATTATTTTCGATGTTGAACATGACGCTGATTCGAGCCTGAAGGAAAGATGAAAGAAATGTAGCAGAAACCCGATATATGACTTTTTGCGACGTTGGGTGTTGGCAATGTTATTATAATAATTGGTTGTAAGTTAAAAGAGGTGTCTTATCTATACAGTATAATGTTCGCAATCTATCCAACGTGGGACTTAATAACTTTTGGTTAGTACCTGGATTGCCCTGAAATTCATATCATTATAAATATTTACTTCATCTGCTAAACTTTTTTTCTCTAGTTCCCTACTGAAGATTGTGTACATGTCCTAACGCTTAAACATTGGGGGGGACAAATGCATGGGCCGTCCCCCCCAACGTCTTTATTGGGGGGGACCGTCCCCCCCTGTCCCCCCCTAGGTTTCCGCCCCTGGTTAAATAGTGACACTAAATAATGACCAATGCATCAAAGAGGATCTACAGCAACCACCTTATGAACACTGTCGCCATGGACATAGATCATCATACAAATTCCAGAAAAGAACAATGAAAAGAAAACAGATATACAATAAAGACAGAAACTGCGGAACATTTAAACAACAGTGAACTGAAATATATTGATACCGTAACTTTAAAGACGTCAACAGCCTTTGTAGCTATAAGATGTCGTTAAACTGTTGAATAATAATTACGTTGCGATAGGTCGTTCATTTTTTGTGTGTAATCAAACTCAGCCAAAATGTAACATGAAGAATTATGATCATAATTAGTTTTGTCCGAAATAAGTAAGATCCCACAAGTTCTCAGAAACAATTCGAGGGTCGACTGTTTGGACTGGAATAGTCTCCCGTTGGCGAGTTTCCAAAAGCCTGTATGGCCCAACGCATACGATTTCCTATTGGGCAGTAATACTGGAAGAGGCGATTTCCGTAGGGTAGGAGGTTGTCGAGTACAATGTCTGGACCAATGTCTGGCCCATCCCTTCGTAGACTATCAACAACACGTGCGTGATCGGCAGGCTCTGACGATTTTTGACGAATTGCAATGTAAAACGTTTAAAATTTCTTACAAATGACCCTACGTATGGAGGAACATTTTGCACAGGTAATCTTTAGCGCTCTTTATCGTTAAATTTAAGCATGGTTATAACATAGAAGACCTAGGTGTTTTTCGCGTATAGGGTAAGGTTTCGCGTCGTGAGGGTCGGTTAGGGTTAGTGTTAGGGTTAGTGTCGTTATTAGATTAGATTCTTATGATTTTTGCGTCGTGAGGGTCGGTTAGGGTTAGTGTTAGGATTAGTGTCGTCATTAGATTCTTAATTATGATTTTTGCGTCGTGACGGTCGGTTAGGGTTAGTGTTAGGGTTAGTGTCGTCATTAGATTCTTATGATTTTGTATAACGTACGTCGAATTAGCAACTTACAGCACAGTCCATTTCTTTCTATATATAGCGCCGTATGTCTACGTTATAAAGGTGTCTAACGACAGCGCTAGATGGATATACGTACGAGTTTAACTATTATAATAGCCTACGTGGGTCGCCAACAGGGCTGCAGACATCGACAGAACTGATACTGAACAGTTTCCATCATTCCGATGACATAATACTAGAGTAAACTAGACTACTAGAGTAGGGCGAGGACAAGGAAGAGTGTTC
This sequence comes from Lumbricus rubellus, assembly GCA_945859605.1. Taxonomy (NCBI): domain Eukaryota; kingdom Metazoa; phylum Annelida; class Clitellata; order Crassiclitellata; family Lumbricidae; genus Lumbricus; species Lumbricus rubellus. Next base: position 2,582,806 of record OX243820.1, on the reverse strand, counting down.
CGCGTAATATGGCGTTAAAATATATAGCACCCATTCCTGCCGTTTAAAGGTGTCCAAAAAATGAACTGTCGAATCAAGCGACTTTTCTGTCTATTCCTAAATAGTATCTGCTGACCAGATTCATCATCATCATCATCATCATCATCATCATCATCATCATCATCATCATCATCATCATCGTCATCGTCATCGTCATCGTCATCGTCATCGTCATCGTCATCGTCATCGTCGTCGTCGTCGTCGTCGTCGTCGTCGTCGTCGTCGTCATCATCATCATCTCATCATCATCATCATCATCATGTTGTTGTTCTCTGCCAGGTTCGTACGTCCGATGGCGCCACTCCTCTCGTTGTTTAGCTTCCTCCTCTTTTAATTGTTGATATGCCTCCTGCATCATGCTGTCCAGAGGCTTCTGTCTAAATCTTCCTCTTCCTTTACGTCCCTCCAGTCTTCCCTCTATTATTTCCCTCATAAGTTTCTCTCTCCTCTCAGTATGTGACTAATCCAGTTTCTTTGTTTTCTCTTTATTGTGTTGATTATCGCTCTTTCATCCCCCACCATCAGTAGCAACTCCTCGTCCGTCCAGCTACATGTAATCCTTTTCATCCTCCGCCATATCGACATTTCAAGTCTCCAATCGCTTGATATCTTCCTTCATCGTGGTCCATGTGTCAATTCCACACAGAGTCACACTTCATAACATCGTCTTGATCAATCTTTTCTTGAGGTCTCTACTCATTCCTCTTCTCAACAGCTAATTTCCTCCTCGTGAACGCCTCATTTCTCATCGCTATCCGCTTCCAGACCTTTCCATTCTTCTATTCTAATCATTCCTTTTTGATCCATATTATACGGGTTTCCTATAATTATGAGTCTTCTGTCTTTCCAATCAATTCCAATCCGTTTTAGTGACTTCGTCAGTTTCTTCCAATCTACTCTAATCTATCTAATGCTCTTTCATCGTCTACAAAACAAACATAGTACCTGTGGGGCGCGGTGGTGTAGTGGTGGCGTCGTTGCCTTGGAGCCGGAAGGTTCGAGGTTCGAATCCACCTCGCCGCGTCAGGACCTTGGGCAAGTCCTTCACTCACAATTGCTCAGCGCTTCGGCGTGAAACTCCGATGCAGTGTTCGCTCTGCATTCGGGAGCGCCTCTAAGTAGATAGAGCTTGAAGGGGCGCTATAACAAGTGCACATACAAACAAACATACAAACAAACCCCTTGGTTATAATTATATAGTATCTGAAAATCGCTAATAGGTGTCTATAAACAATCATGCAATAGCCAATCTGTACCAAAGTATCGATGCCTTAAAAGCATATGTAACATATAGGTTGTTTTGACAACGTTTAAAAGGTGTCTAAACCAGCACCAGCGCCCGCGTTCTTTTATCACCAATAATTTTCGCAGCAATCCGATGCAAAGGAGAATCGTAAGAAAGAACAAAATTAATGATTCAAGAAAGCGCCCTCACACAAACGTAACGACCAAGAACGAACACGTTAATTAATTAAACATTTCATTCATAATTCAGCAGAAATCAACAAATAAATAATTATCAGACTCAACAAGTTATGATAACGGCGGTATGATAACGATAATGATGCTGATGACGATAAAGCGGGTAACGATAATTTACTGTCCAGATGAATGATGATGACGGTAAAGCGGGTAACGATAATTTACTGTCAAAATGAAGAATGGTGACGATAAAGCGGGTATCAAATTATAAATGTCAGTGTGAATGATGACGGTGATATTGACGACGACGTTAACTACCCAAGGTAATGAAGATAACGACGGTGATAACAAAACTGTAACGGGGGGGAAATTCGTCGGTAACGATATACGCGCAAAAATATCTTTAACCCTAATGATCTCTCTCTCACCAAGACTAGTGTCTGCGGTGTGTGTATACTCTGGCAATTCAGATCACCATTAAAGAATCAAGTCACATCGAATAAAACGAAAAACATAAATACATGCAAACAATTAAGTCTTTTTAGCTCGTCGTAAGGGCATCATAGGTATTGGTATGAAGAGCTAGCCCCTTCATTTTCTTGGTCTCGGGCTATGAGCCTGGCTGGCCCCGCAGAGTTGCCGTGTCATCCTCGAAAGGACTCAACTTAGGCTAACTCAAAATTCAACAATAGGTGCAATAGAAAAAGATATTTGCGTTGATTTTATGTAACTTTTTAAGTCAAAATAATATTTTTACAAACCGTCGCATTTGGCACAATTAAGTTCAGTGATAATTGCTATTTGCCTAACTACAAAACAAACTACTGTCCATACAAGTCAGTGAGTAAGTAGGTCAAGTGATAGAAAAAGAGGAATTGAAGTGCAAAACGAGACTCCTTCAAAGGCGAAATATACATACATATATATATATATAATATATATATGTATGTATGATTGTGTGTTTGTGTGTGTGTGTGTGTGTGAATGTATGAATGTGTGTTTGCGTGTGTGTGTGCGCGTGTAGCAAATATGCAGAAACATGAAAATCGTTGTGATTAAGAAAACATTCCACATGACACATGACGATGATGATGATAATGATGATAATGATGATTAAGACGACGATGATGATGATGTATAAAATTATGGTGTTGTAGATATATCGATAATTATAATAATCACAAAATCATGACAAGACATTGTGCATAACAAAGAGTTCTAATGCAGGAACGAATCAAAACAAAAAGTCTTTCTTTACAGAATTTACTGCACGTCTACTGTAACACCCTTTTAGAATCTTTGGTCAGCAGTGGTCGTTTGAAGGTCACTCGTAGGTCATCTAGCGGTCACCTTGTGATTATCAGATGACCTTTGAAGGTCAGAATCAGTCGACACACCCTGGTGATATGCTACTACACACCAGGTGTGATAGCGCATCACACCTGGTGTGCACCTGGTCAGAGGTCGACACGTGACGATCGTTTTCAGATTTAGAGGTCATCTCTAGGTTAACTGAAGGTCAATTGCGCAACTCAGTAGGGTAGAGCAACACCCACATGCTCTAAAAATCGTCAATGAAACTGTCATTGGTGTATAATAGTCAGCAGTTTTCTGTTGGTGGTCATTTCAAGGTCACGCAATCTGAAGGTCACGTCACGACATTCGAAGGTCAATACGGACGCGTAATGCCAGCACGATGCACTTTGCTTTGGTGTGTGTTTCATCTCATCAAGGTCACCTCACGGACAACTGAACAACACCCAAGGTCGCCTGAAGGATGCTTGAAGAACGCGTGAAGGTCAATTCAAGGTCATCAAGATGTCAGTACACCCAAGTGACAGGAACCCATTTCGGTATCTGGTTGGCCTGTTCGACTGCCGTGTGTAGCATACCAATCGTCTTTTCGATGTCGTTGTTGATGATCTTCAAGTCAAAGTAATGCGCGTATGCCTTCTCGAGTTTCTGGCTGTCTCTCGCCAGCTTCTCAAGGCTCTGATTCTATCGCGGCACAAAATGCAAAAGCAGAAACTAATGATATATTAACAAGTTCAAGATAACAAGTTCAAATTTGTAAAAATTCTGATATGTACTTGTAGCAATTCAACATGTACATAATTTTTATGATTGTTTCACAAAAATGTTTTCAGGTCATGATCAGCAAGTGGGTTGTTGGGCAGTATGCCATGCGAAATATAGTTGCTCATGCCGTGTATGGTCCTCACTTAAGCGATGTGGTGAAGGCCAGTGCTAAAAGCGTAAAAAAAATAAGTGCCTGGACGCCTCTTACCTTTCCAAAGGAAGTGCTAGGACGCTCCTTACATTTTCAGGTGTGCTGGCCAAATAAGTGGCAGGACGGCATAGAGATTTGAAAATAAGTGCCAGTACGCCGCCCATGACCGTCCTGCCACACTTTAAGCCCTGGTGAGGGCAACTACACTGGCCAGGAGGATGCGATATACTTCCCCAGCTTCTGATATCAACTCCTTGGACTTTATTTACCTCTTTTGTTCAACGGCTTTGAAACCATAATTATTCAATGATTGTCTTGCATTCTATGGTAGTATCTCGCCACAGGTAGTGTGGTGATAAAATGGAGGTATCAATAAAGCAATTACCTATAGCTACCTTTGACCAGAGGTATGGTATGAAGACGAAGGGTACTTGCCTCATTAAACTGAGCCAGGGTCGGGGCTGCAATGAAGACAATGTACGGTGCATATTCAGCTGAGCGCAGGACCTTTAACGCCTAAAAGATACAAAATAAACAAAGACAAACCCGGTCATTATAGAACAATATTCCACTGGAATATTATTCCAGTTCTTAAATCGCAATGGTAAATATAATTAAAAGTGTAATCTGCAACCCGTTATTTGTACTTGGCGCCTGTAATCGTAAGTTCTAATTGTAATTTGTATTTGCGATGTGTAATTTTCAACTGTGGTCTGTAGGCCTAATTATTGCTATTTGCAATTGCAATGCATAATTGTAATTTACTGTTGTAATCTATAATCAAAATATACAATTTGTATTTGTACCTTGTAATTGTAAGTTTCAATTGTAATCTTCATTTGTAATTCTAATTTCTAGATGCAATTTTAATTGTATTTTGTAACTACAGAATTTCTTGTTAACTGTAATGGTACTCACAACACTTTCTCCATTGTATTGTATCACTATAATCTGCATAGCGTATGTTTGCTTGTTTGTATGTGCACTTGTTATAGCGCCTCTTCAATCTCTCTTTTCAGAGGCGCTCCCAAATGCAGAGCGGACACTGCATCAAAGTTTCACGCCGAAGCGCTGAGCAATTGTGAGTGAAGGACTTGCCCAAGGTCCTTACGTGGCGAGGTGGATTCGAACCTCGAACCTCCCGGCTCCAAGGCAACGACACCACAACTACACCACAGCGCCCCAGCACATAGCTACCTCACCTGGGCTTCAACATCTAAGACGGCAACGAGTCCCTGTTTGTGGATTTGTCGAACCGTTTCCAGTTTCGTTCCGTAAAGAAATCCCTCATGTGTTCCGTACTCGAGATATTCGTTTGCACCGATCCCGATCATCATTTCTTCGTGACTCGTAAAGTGGAAATCGTTCTCGTCATCTTCGTTTCGTAACAACCGCGTTGTATCTGCGCAGAGAGAAAAACTCCATTCATTGCATAAACATTAAATTGCAAGTTGTAATAATTGTAATTTGCAATTGTAATCGGTCATTTGCAATAGTAATTTTTAAACAGTAACAAGTAATTGTAATTTGTAATTGCAATTTGTGTATGCAATTTGTAATTCATGTCATGGCATGTCACTACGCCGACGGGTTGGCTACATGAGTGGACCAAAGTACTCCAACTATATCTATCCTTTACAGTCCGCAATAGCGCCGCTCTTGATAAACCGGTCCACAGCGTGATGTTATCAAGCCAGCATATTCTAGGTCTACCGCGATTTTTAATTGCAATCTGTAAATGTGTCATTAAATCGTGACGGAAAGATAGGAGAATCTTCTCTAGTTCTACATACGTGGAAGTGGATATGCGTAGATCTCCGGATGTCTGGCAATGAGTGTGTTTTTGATATGACGCCGACCGACACCATGAGCACCTCAAACACACAAAAGACATACTCAAACACACAAAAGACATACTCAAGCACACAAAAGACATACTCAAACACACAAAAGACATACTCAAACACACAAAAGACATACTCAAACACACAAAAGACATACTCAAACACACAAAAGACATACTCAAACACACAAAAGACATACTCAAACACACAAAAGACATACTCAAGCACACAAAAGACATACTCAAACACACAAAAGACATACTCAAACACACAAAAGACATACTCAAACACACAAAAGACATACTCAAGCACACAAAAGACATACTCAAACACACAAAAGACATACTCAAACACACAAAAGACATACTCAAACACACAAAAGACATACTCAAACACACAAAAGACATACTCAAACACACAAAAGACATACTCAAACACACAAAAGACATACTCAAACACACAAAAGACATACTCAAACATATACAGCGTATCAATCAAGAAACGCGGAATTCCGGTAAGTGTTAAGCACAGTTGGAGAGGAGACATAATTTTGGGGAGAAAAGGGAAATGTAAACATGGGTTAAGTGTTGGTATGGGGAATTTATGTGTGGAAGAAAGTTGGAATGGGGGAAATGTATATTGATGAAATTGTTGGCATGGGAAATGTATATGTGGAAATTTTAAGTACAGGTATGGGAAACGTATGCACAGGAAATGCAAGCATGGAGAGAAATGTAAGCATGATGCATATGTAAGGGAAAATGTAGCCGTGGTGGAAATGTGTCTATGGGAGAAATGTAGGCATGGAGGGAGGACTGCATGTGTAGAAGAACTGGGGAGAAATGTAGCATTGGTGGGTGGAATTGTAGGCATGGGAATGTATGCTGTAGAGGAAATGTAGGCATAGTGAATATATAGGCTACATGCATAGGATGAATTAATTATATGGAGAAACGCATAATTTTTATATCAATGGAATGCATGAGATATCTAAAAGGAAATAATAACCAACAACAATAGGTATTAATGAGGTATGTGAATATAATGGTAATACCTAGGAGGATAAGAGTTTTGTGTGTGAATCGTGGAAGACGAATGACCTCTTCGTAGGTTCGAAGGTCAAGTTGGT
>OX243820.1:2543642-2571142 GCA_945859605.1 Lumbricus rubellus | reverse complement strand
TGTTCAACATGTCATGCCATGCCATGTCATGTCATTCCGTCATCGTCGCTTAGCGACGGTTGACTGTATGAATGAATCCGCGCTGCCCAATGCCGTCTGTCTCGTGCGGCGCGAGGCAGATTGACCTCTGATAATCCAGTCCATATCTCGATATTGTCCATCCAGCAGATTCTTGGTCATAGGCGTACGAGCCTACGAGGCATGTGTCCAGAGGGGTCAAATGCCGCCCCCCCCCCCCCAAATTTCGGGCAAGTCTGCTTTTTCGGGCAAGCAGACCCGGGAAAATACGAAAAGATAGTATTTTTCACGGCATATTTCAACTTTTTTGTCTGAGAAAAATAGTATTTTCCACCACGAGATTTATTTTTCGGGCAGAAGTAAAATCTTTGAAAGTTTGACCCCCACTGCTGAAATCTCCCGTACGCCTATGTGCTTGGCAGGGCCGGATTTAGGCATGTTCAACATGTTCGGCCGAACAGGGGCCCCCACACTTTAGGGTTCCCCCACAAATTGGGGGGGAAACTTTTTTAGGAGCAAATTTCGACCAAACGACTATTTTAGCGAAACTTTCGCCAGATGACTAAAAATAAGGTCATCAACTTTTTTGGCGGATGAAATGGTATGATTTTCCCGAAAATTTCGCCAGATGACTAAAAAAAAGAAGAATAACCGCAATTATTATTTTTTATATATAAAAAAATATATAAAAAAGGTCATAAACTTTTTGGGCGGATGAAATGGTATGATTTTCCCAAAAAATTTCGCCAGATGACTAAAAAAAAGAATATCCGTAAAAATTTCCCGAACAGGGCCCCCACAAATTTCCCGAACAGGGCCCACATTGCTTAATCCGACCCTGGTTCTTGGTCTTCCCTCTACCTGTCCCGTCATCACGCTGCTTTTTATGCTGTCCCGTTCTACGCATAATTTACTAAATCGCATACTAATGTTAGACGGTTAGACTACACATGGACACCTTTTAATTGTGCTCCGACGGCATTATATAAACCTTAATTTCGACATTGGCGGATATATAATAAAACGACCTTTTCAGTGGATTTTAGTCTTTACTGTTGACGACGATAAACGTTTCGAGATCTAGGGTCACACGATATGATATACACTGAAGTTCGCGCCAGTATGACCGTATATGAGACTCTGCCTAAACACCTTTAAATCATCTTTTCCCGGCATTATAATAAATTATTGGCTACTTGTTGATTTCAATCCTTCTTGCTACCGCACTGTTAGATCATCATTAGAATAATCTGTGATTAACTCCACAGATCCTTTGGAACTAGATGAAGGTATAATCTATATAAATAAAAATGTAACGGCGTTCGCAGCAAATTGAAAATGATAGGATCTGCCAAAGTAACGCACCGATTCTTTTCAAAATCTCACCAAAACGTTCCATTCGAATACGTGGGTGATCTTTGAATGGTTTTTTTCCCAAAAAACCCAATCTTTAACAACAATATTTGATCAAATTCGTCGACTATTTCACCTATACAATTTTAAACGTCGCAGACGAAACATAGAATGAGGTCGAGTGCCGTGACGTCATAAGCGAGTTGCAAACGAAAGCGGCCTTTCGCTTTTCTTGGGCTCTAGCGGCCTTTCATCTTTCTTGGGCTCTAGCGGTGTGAGGGAGGAAAAGACCGGAGGGAGCGGGACGAAGCGGGTGGTGAGGGAGCGGAGGGGAGCGATGGAGGAGGGAGGGATGCAGGGAGGGGTAGGCGGAGGGTAGGGGCAGGGGAAGGGGAGGGGAAGGGGACGGGAGAGGGGCTGGGGGGAGGGGGTGGGGAGGGGCTGGGGGAGGGGGTGTGAAGTAAGGAGAGGGGCAGGGGCAGGCGAAGGGGAGGGTTGGGGAGGGAGAAGGGGAGGGGTGGGGGAGGTAGGGAGGGATGGTTGGATGCTCTTTTCAGCCACAGCAACGCGTGGCCGGGTTCAGATAGTCAATAATAAAATCTTAGGTGGTATCCAAAAAATGTCAGGAGTATGATAACAGAGTGACATCAAGAAATTTTATTATAAGAGCATTGCCTCTAATGCAAAATACATACAATAAATTTATGGATTTTAGTAGAAAAAAGGAGGTGCAAATCTCCATAATTATCAAGATTGGGTAAAGTTAACCTGAATGAGAGATTTCTTTTAATGAAGAAACATGATGATGGATTACGTATATCTTGTAAAATATAGATCATCTATTATTACATTGCAACAAAGAAAACATCTCCAAAACATTAAGAGATTTGTGTAAAGCTTACAAATTAGAATGTAACATTATAACTTTACTTGATGTGAGATGTCTACAGAGTGGAGTTTTTAGGATGGTAAACCTTATTACCAAAGAAAAGATTTTGTAGGCTGTGTTTTTGTTGTTATTGTAATGAAGACACTGAAATTTGGAAAGTGGTTTAACCTCTTATGTAGAGTTTTATTTGTTGCAAAGCAATATATCTATGTGCCGTAAATATGCTAGAGGTTTTATTGTGTTAATATTGTTTGTTTAATATGATTTATTACATATAAACATTCATAGCTTAAGTCAGAATCTTTATCAAGATGAAGTGTATAATAAATAATCATTAAGTTGTCTTAAAATTTAATCCTAGATTAAGAAATTTCAGTACTCTTTATTTTTCAAAATAATAACATATGACATAGAACTACCATATTGAACGTTTGCCTACAGCTATATAATACTAATAATGACAATAATAATAATAATAATAATAATAATAAAAACAATAACAATAACAATAATAAAAACAATAACAATAACAATGACAACAATAATAATAACATTAACAACAATAACCATAATAATAACATACGAGAGGTTCTGACGAATTCTTCTGGAACTGTACAAGTCGGACATGTTGGATGTTGTCCAGTTGAACACTTCCATTGACGCATTCCATATCGACTTCTCGGATTCCTCCTCCAACGCATGGAGACGTGGGACATGACGACGCAATTGGAGTGCTGTCTTTTCTGTACTGGCCGTCGACTATTGAGTCGTGCGATTGTAATAAACCCTGCGGCAAAAACAGACGAGAGAACAGCTGGTGCTAAACCCCAGTTGTAATAATATATAGAACGTTTGTGATGTCAAGTCAGTTTAGTAACAATGCGTTCCAATATTTATTTTTAAAAATGCACTCCAGTTCTGTAAAAAAGATGCATTCGAGTTTAATAAAAGTGCACCCAAGTTTAGTAAATAATTAGCATTCCCGTTCAGTAAAAATGAATTCCAGTCTAGCATAAATGCATTTCAGTTTATGTAGCATGCGTTCCACTTTAGTAAAAACGCATTCCATTGTTAGCAAGCCTAAAAATGCATTCCGATTTTCTAAGATCACAGAAGCAGCGATTAGCGATATGATTTTGATCCAGAGATGCGGTGCAGGTAATAACAAAAATTTAATGTTGCACTGATTCTTAGCAGTTAACGGTCAGACTAATAAAGGTGTTTAGCGAGAAAATGCAAAAATGAGAGAGACGAGGGAGGTTGGCAATCAAACGGACAGCTGCATTAAGTACTGATTGGAGTGGAGACAGGCGGATTTTTTTGTATAGGCCAAGAATCAAATTAATAAAACTTTTTGAAATCTTCTTCACACACTTCCAACAATGTAAATTCGTCGGAAACATGGAAATTAACTGGACTCTGTTATCCATTAGTCCGTCATGTACACGTATAATTTAATCAGCTATATTTCATTTCATAGTACCATGTCTGTAAACCAAAATGCGGTTAGCAATTGGTGAATTAAACAATATTCTTATCTTATCTTAATCTTTTACCCGTTTGCCCCAAGAATATCCGCTGGAAACGGGCTTAAAATTTAAAAATTAACGGATAAAGGGTTAATAAGTAACGAGTTACAGTGGTCAATGTGGCGGGAACAGATGAAGGCATAGGCCTACACTTTAAGAAAAAAACTTAGCAATTTATACACAATATACAGATCGTCGAATGGTGCGTAGACGCTGCAGATGATAAGAAAACCGAACCTCTAGAGATTTGAGATATAAATGTGCAGAGAGCAAAAATGCTGTCTAGACTTTAATAATGCCAACCCAGGTCATTTACATTTTGTCGAGAAAGTAAATTGGAAAGAAAAACCTAAACCGCCTCTGAAGAGTGAAGAGTGTGCATTGCGAGAAGTGCTATATAAATTTTCAGATACAATCAAGTCTAATTGGCTGCTGGCGAGTGACCTGCCAGATAAACTGCATGTATGCATACAATTATTGTATGCAAGTATGGTTGTGTAAGTAAGTGCGTACTTATGCGCAGAATAATATTACGGGTGTCCGTGCATGTGTTTATGTGCAGATTGCGGCTGATAGCCTATATAATAAAATTATATATAATATTTATATTATAAATAGCTACTAGTACATAAGCCTATGAACGTTATTTAGGCATAACGTTTATATTTGTATCATAGTATAGGTATTAATGTATGTATGCAAGTATGTGCACTTGTTATAGCGCCCCTTCAAGCTCGCTACTCAGAGGCGCTCTCGACTATAGAGCGGACACTGTATCGGAGTCTCACGCTGAAGCGCTGAGCAATTGCGAGTGGAAAACTTGCCCAAGGTCCCTACGCGGCGACTTGAGGTGGATTTGAACCTGCAACCCTCCGGCTGCAAGGCGACGAACATACACACTACACCACCGCGTCCCACATATGCATGTACGCGTGCGACTGTATATATTATGTATGTGCGGTCACATATGTGATGATGATGATATCCCGTCTAGCTAGCCCGGAGCCAATGGGGATGAAGTGTTAGCGCCTTCATTTTCAGGGCCTCGGCATATGAGGGCGGTGGCCAATCCTCTCCCTCGCCGTCTCATCATCCACTGACCGTGAGGTCAGTGTACTCATCATAGCTGAGTCGGCTAGGGGGTGCTTGTGGAACAGAAATATCGTTGCAAATTTCTGCCCCGGCGGGGATTTGAACCCCCGACCTTTCGGTCGACAGTCCAGCGCGCTAACCGCTGTACTATCGAGCACATATGTAAGTGTGTACAACTCTTCACATGCATTGATCCATCTTTCTTTCCTCCCAGCTGAGGCTCCCATGGGGAAATGCTGGTACAGCGTTAAGAACAAAAGCAACAACCTTAGAATTGATCGATGGAAACATTGAAATCAGCAGAGGATGCTATCGTCGGGTTTCAGAGGCTGCTGCGTGCGGGATGCGTTCTTTCGAAAAGATGCGCAGACAATCGCTGTCTGACTCTGAAAATTTATTTTCAGAGTCTACTCCCCTCTTTTGACGCATTCCTTTCCTAAGCTTCAAGTCATCCACCTTCTCCATCTTTAACTCCACCACATGCTCAATTGACAAAGACAGAGATAGACACAGAGAAAGAGAGAGAGAGACAGAGACAAAGACAGACAGACAGAAACAGAAACAAAGAGAGAGAGAGGGAGACTGGGAGACGGATAGATAGAGATACAGATACAGAGACAGAAACAGAAACAAAAAGACGGATAAATATTTCAACAGATATGACCGAAAAGCTTCAAAAAGCAAAAATAAAACCACGTAATTTAATGTAAAATAACTGAGGATAAAAAAAAACCTCAAAAATCTAAGAACTCTCTTGCATGCAGCAAGATGAGTAAGTAAGATACTTGTAACTTACGACTAGGTGAGGATTGAGAAGAATATTACTGAGCTCTTTCGACTCCTCCACACTTGACTCTTGCACGCTCTCGAGTACCTAAACATCGATGTACAATTGAAGATTCAAAGATTTTTACCGCTGTTACAGTAGATAGCGGTAAAAATCTTTGAATCTTTAAAGTTTATTTAACGATTTTTATCATCGTTGTCGTCATCATCGTCATCATCATTGTTGTCATCGTTGCCATTGTCATCATCATTGCCGTCATCATCGTCATCATCATCATCATCATCGTCGTCGTCGTCGACGTCGTCATAATCATCATCATCATCATCTCCACCATCACCATCATCATCATGAAATATTCAGTAATTATAGATGTTCAGTAATATAACAGTAGATCTACATGCATTCCAAGTGCATATTATACATACATACTCATACATATCAACATACTTACATACATGTACATTGTACAATTGTACATACCTCCTTGGCCGCCAGTACGGCTTTTGTACACGTGACGGACTGTAGCAGAGCAACAGGGTGGCAGCACATCTTGTCGTAAAGCTAAAGCAAAACCAAAAAAACCCAGATTACCACATAAGTTGTACAGTACCGGTAACGTAACGCAAGTAGAAACCATTATTTATAACACTACAGAAACAGACCACCTGCTGGAATAGGGAATAGCAATAGTAGCCGAATATTCCGAATAGAAATGGAAAACGATGATGCCCACCCCCACCCCACCCCCGTTCTGCGGCAAACAATGCTAGAAGATTCCATTGTCTTTCCGAATGTAATGGTTAATTATTCAATTGCTCTGTATAGTGTATACCTGGTTGGACAGCCACAGAAGTGCACACAATCTGAGGATGGCACGTTCACGACTCTGGCTCTGAAGATATTCGGGATCAAACGAGTTCGACTGCATCTAATCCACGAAACGACGATTTCTATTGCGCCATCATCTCTGTTGCCTCTACGACGCTCAGCAAAAGATGATGGGGTATCACTCACAAGAAGATGACGTCATTGCGGATGATCAATTTTTTCCTCATCGAATATAATATTGTAATACCTTGGGTAACAGACGGACGGCTGAGGAGAAAGAGCTTCGGTATGATTATTCGCTAAACGAAAATTGTTCCATTGCTCAATCAACTTTACAGCAGCAGAAGAATATCGAAATGGGGGAGGTCGCTTTTAGATATACTTCAGCGACGACTATTAAGCCACTCCTGGTGTGATTTTTAAGTCACTTAATAGATGATTTTTCAACCACCTCAGAGGTGATTTTCAGCCAGTCGAGAGATGATTTACAGCCAGTCGAGAAATGATTTTCGAGCCACTCCAGAGGTGATTTTTCAGCCAAATCAGAAAATCCTCACAGCGCTCACACCAAACAGTAAAAGAACTGCAAAGACCAAAGCTTTTTAAACTTGCGCACAGAATCAACAGCTGAAACTGCTACAAATTCGTCCTCAAAACATTAATGGTAACACACGACTCAAAACGATTATTTTCAAACCCAACTCTCAGAGCTCCATCTAACACCACAAACATATTTCTGCGTCGATCGTCATTGCAATAACTTCCAACGAGCATAAGATCCGTCAGTCCCGCAGAAAATTGAAGCGTTATCTTGACAGAAATCGACAACAGTTGCGATCACCGACGACGACGAATATCCGATCATTCCACTAAAGTACTAATCAGATTCGATGTCGAGCGGGAAGTTAGCCGTCTGCATCTTGAGAACGACACTACGACGAAGAAACAACGATCACATCATGGCGAAATTGAAGTCGGCAAAGTCCGACAGACACACGCACACACACTTGCATCCATCGTCCTTGTCGGATATTTTTATCAGCAGTGGGTGAGGAAACCTTTGCATGACGACGATAAGACTGTTCTGTGTAAACAAACTACATTGGCTACGTGAACATAAGATGCAAACTGCATGCAGTGTAGCCTACTAGGAAATTTGAATCCTCGGAGAAAATCAGACCCGGCGTAAACGCTTCCGAGATATATTCTGATTGGTTGAAATCGTCCACGTGATGTGGACGCGGAAGTTTTGTATCTGCAGCCATAACTGTTCCACAGACATTGTGTAGCTGTTCGCTCGTCTTCTGACTTATTATATCGAAGGGATTAATAAGCCACAAGCTGTCAGCCAATCAGAGATCGTCATCTTTTCAGATGCGTCACAGGTGATGTATGTGGTCGTCTATCCGGGCACTCAGCAGTTCTATCCATTCAATTAATTCGTTTCCGCTACGACAAATCAATTCGCCAAATTTCCCACCGAATCATAAAAGACGTCTTCTTATTTCTTTCCACCTACTGAAATATAGTTTCACGTTGTAAAAACTACCATCATTGCGACAGGATAGTTAGTATGCAAGATTCTTTTAGCAGCTTTGCGTCAAGAGCGGACAGCCGCGGAACTGTTTTCGCACGGGTTCTTTTCTTCCACCACACCGACCGCTACGCCTCCCATGACGGATGATGGCTGGAATCGATAGTGGAGTCCGGGCCTCCTCGGTCCAACAGCTCGACTGCTGGGCGCAGTGACATGCGACCAGTCGGTCGGTCAGTCGGTCGGCTTGCATCTCAACATAACCCTCTCATACATTAGCCACCCTCATGCCAAGGCGCCAGAAAAACAGACGACCACCGTATGGTACGGTAACGACCAAAGGACCGTTAATACGCAGGACTGGAAATTTAAAGCACTAAGCCTAAGCAGTGATGTAGTTTTTGGACGATAATTTTGGGTTGCGGAAGATTTCTTATCTTGTCTGCATAAGAAAACATTCAAATAATTATGTTTATGAAGACAAATTGATGAATAGGTGATTTTTTACGCAATAAATAGCATTTGGAGATCCTTAATTTCTCCACACTTATAATAATTATATATTATACTGCTCATCAGAGTAAGCGGTGATTTATAATAGCCTTAGCTCCAAGACTTTGCTCATGAAGTGTTTGAATAAGCACTTTAACTGTCATAATATAGTCTGTCATTGACACCTTGGTCATTTATTTTTTAAATCTAAATTTCGATTCCATTGTAAATAGCTTGTGAGATGATCATTAATTTAAAAGTCTGCTGACACTGTAGAAAAATTGCAGTCTGGTTCTACATAGCGCGAAAAGCAAACGATTTTAAGGTGTCTAAACACATCCCACTTGTTGCCGGTTGCCGTTATTATTCATGGCAATTGACATAAGTAAGTAAGTAAGTTATACTTTAATGAACCGCCTGCAAACGCACTGCGGGAACATCAATCAGTTATGAAAAAGTGAATATATATATAATATAAATATATACATAATAAACGAAGAATATTAGAACCACGCCAAAAGAGTCCGTGACAGTGTATCGAAGTCTAGAGCCACAGGATTCGGCTGGAAATAATTGAAATAAAAAGTTGAGGCAACAATGGCAGCCACAGTCGCAACGTGAATGCGACAAATTAAAACACCCCTTTAATTGATTCCATTTTCTGATAAGTGCCACACTGACCACAAAGAGCATTACTTCGGAGCAGCGTTGCCACTCCTTGGGTTTTTTCACAAGATCTTGGGTTTTTTTATCCGAACTTGGGAAATGGGGTTTTTTTGCGAGGAACTTGGCGTTTTTTCGACGCAAAAAATCTTGGGTTTTTTTCCGAACTTGGAAAATGGGTTTTTTTCGTGAAAAACTTGGGTTTTTCGGGCAAATCTTGGGTTTTTTGCTTGCGAACCGGAAATTTTTCGACATTTCCTACAGATTTAGACAAAATGACATAAAAAAAAGGTCATCAACTTTTTTGGACGGTAAAATGGAAATTTTTTGGGAAATTTCGGAAAAATTTTGACGAACGACTAAAAAAAAAAAAAAGGTCGTCAAAAATTTTTTCGGACCAAAATTTTCAAAATTTCTGAAGATTTGGCCAACTTGGGTTTTCTTGGGTTTTTTTGACCGACCAACTTGGGTTTTTTTAATTTTTCAGAGTGGCAACGCTGCTTCGGAGAGTCTTGTATCACACCACTTGAAAAGACTTGCAAATGCACTGTATTTTACTTAATCATTTATAAAGCGACTCCAAAAAGGTGAACCGTTCGGAGGCGCTCCCAGCGCGCAATACCCGCGAGAAGAAGCAGGCTTTGAGAAGAGGCAAGGCAGCATAGAGACTGCCAGGCAGGCAGAAGTGTAGAGCGAACAGAAGGAGAAAGGGCATTCCAATAAGAAGGACAAATTGAGACAAATGATCAAGACCGAGCCATAGCAGTTCTAGACCGAGGAACCAAGAGGTCAAATCTGTTGGATGAACGAAGTGGACGGTGGGAGGAAGCCGAGTGAGGACAAAGTAAAACGTTAGTCAGATATTTTGGGGCAAGACCCCGTTGAGCCTAAATGATCAGAGTGAGGATCTTAAATTGAATGCGAGCACGGATAGAAAGCCAATGAGGTTCATCGAAATGATGGCGAAGTTGCGATAGTGCCTGTGGAGGTAGACAATTAGTCTAGCAGCCGAGTTGAGTTGAGCATCGACTGAATCGATGATAGACGAATGTTCGGAATATCAATGAGAAGAGCATTGCAGTAGTCAATTCTAGAACATTATTAAGAGAGCACGAATGAAGGTACCGTAGTGAAGATGGAGGAGGAGGACGAGGAGGAGGAGGACGAGGAGGAGGAGGAGAAGGAGGAAGAGGAGGGGAGAAGGAGGAGGAGCAGGAGGAGGAGGAAGAGGAGGAGAAGGAGGAGCAGGAGGAGGAGGAAGAGGAGGAGGAGACAGAACGACAAATGACTCTGAGATGTCTTAAGTGAAAATAAGAGGAGTGTGTCAGATCGGAACGATGATCCGATTATGGGCATATCTTATCATAGGCATTGCATCAAAATAACCTGTTACATTAAAATAGTGGAATGAAACTGCAAAGAAAATATACTGATGAACTGCTAATATTGTAATTGCCTCTTTTTAAAGAAGTCGACGACCATATAGGGGCCTATATATATATATATATATATATATATATATATATATAGTCCTGGTCTAGTATCTTGCTCATAAATGCTGTAATATGCCGAGCAAATTTCTGTCCAGGGTAACGGCCACGGTTGTCATAGACCCTGGTCAAATCGGATCCATCCATCCATAATTAAGACGTCGTTAAACCAACAAATAAAATAATTAATAGAGTATAGGCGGTGCTTTATGTGCTAATAAATGAATTCTGGAATAGATAAAATTTAATAAACCTGAATAAATAAACCCAGTCAATGCCGTCAATCTATTAAACCTTAATTAAGGCGCCTTTTCAGTTTCGCTAAAGTAAAATAGGTTCAACATGAATAGCTAAGCTAGCAACAATGACATGTTGGCTAAGACTCAATGAATACTAACGGTGAAAAGTGTGACGTGCTTTGACACCTTTGAATCGTTTGCTTCTTACCATTTATATACCTGGCAATCTGAAAATTTTTATATAAGGAGTTGCAGTTGAAGTTAGTGTTGTAAAGTCAATTGATACAAAACAATGTTAATTAAATTGCATTAGATCGATGATCCTGTTGACACAATCTATGAGCATCGAAAATGTAAGATGTGCTCTTTTAAGCTGTTAATGATTGAA
Source organism: Lumbricus rubellus (assembly GCA_945859605.1). NCBI lineage: Eukaryota > Metazoa > Annelida > Clitellata > Crassiclitellata > Lumbricidae > Lumbricus > Lumbricus rubellus. The sequence continues at coordinate 2,559,840 of OX243820.1, read as the reverse complement.
CATTGATGAAATTGTGAAGATTCATTCAGACACCAGTCCTGTTTATGGTGTTTTTAGGAATCCTGAAAATTTGTTTTCATTGCATTGTATATTTTTTTATTGTCGTCATTCGTCAACGGCTAGTGATGTCACAGGACGACGTTAAACTGTGGAATAATAATAATAATTATATAATTCTGTTAGCCACAATGTCAACGACCAGCATAGTCGTGCAAATATCAATTATTTTAATCTATATGTATACCGGTACTTAAACACCTTCGAATCAGCTGTTTCACACGCTATCTAAACCCTAACGCCACTATCGTTACCAATTGTGTACTTGTTGATTCTTCCTTTGTTGCACAATTTCCACGGTCAAAACAGTCGCAACGTGCAAGCATGTATTAATATTACGATATTATGATGTACCTATAATAATTATGTCTAAAAGATCCGGATTTGACGAGGGCCTATGACAACAGAGGTCGTTGCCATCGGAAAACATTTGTTCGCCATATTAAAGCACTAGCGAACTGATTAATATATATATATATATATATATATATAACTTTCTTAGAGACAAACACTTTATATCTTGTATGCTGTGTAAGGGGCCAACACCCAATTCACGAGCGTTCCCAAAATTCAAATAAATATTAGGCCTATCATCTATAATTTATTTTATTGTTCTCCATACTAGCTTTGTTCGCTCCGACACTCCTCGTAGGCCTATTTTCAAAGTGTCAGTCCCAATCATTTGAAAAAATTAGGGAGATGCTAGTCGATCATCCCTATTTTATGACACGGCACCATTAAAAAGTAGCTAACCATTTAATTAATTGCTAATTAATTCAGCGGAAACGCTGGCCTACAATAAGTCAACGTTAGACCTGGGAGTCGACCCCAATAAGTCGACCCCAGTCGACTTGGTCATCCCAAGTCGGGTCGGGTCGTTTCTGGTCACCGCAACTGACCCCAAGTCGAATTTTGTAGAGAGAAGTCACTTGAAGTTGTTTTTACCCCAAGTCGACTTAAACCGACTTGAGACACAAACATAGTCAAATTTGTCACTTAAAATCAATGATCATGAGACCAAGTCAACATTATTTTAAGCAGCTTTTGTAGGCTAGTGTCTTTACAAGAATGAATGAGACCTTGCTAAACACGGACTTAGCCTATACTGGTTATTTTACCGGTATACGCTGCCGTCTGCCGATCTATTCATATAGGGCCTACCGGTAATTTGTTATTCTATGCTAAAACGTCACGCTTAGGCATGTGCTATTGTGCTTAGATCTAATTAAAATGGTGAAACAAAATGTTACCAAAATATTAGCACGTGTGCATATCAAGACATAAACGTGATCAAATCAGTGAACTTCTAGTGATCAGTGAATTCCGCGCAAAGAAAGCTGGATCTACAAAGCCTATATAATAGCCTAATAAATCGATATTTTGGCACTACTTTGGTACGCTGCATCTGCAGGTGTCTGCAGACGGAGAAGCTGTTGTATACGGGCCAATTGGACAATGAAAGACTTTACTGTCAGTGAGCAGGCCTAGGCTACTATAGTAGTAGCCTACTGCCGGATGATGCGCTTGCAATGCTATTTGCTAGATTGCGGAATGATGTTAGTGACCGTCAATTATGAAAACAGAATTACAGATGAAGCCTATCATAGGGCCTAACATGCCATTTAGTGCAATCAGTCCGCGGTTCCCCATTTTAATTTAGACCATGAGCGTTTTTTAAATTTATTTTAATATTAATAATAATTTATTTAAAAAAATAATAATGAGTGTAATCTCAATAATCACAGACAATGATGGACAGGGTAAAATTTATAGGCCTAACAATTTGTTGTCGCATGGTCTAGGCTACCAGATTGGCTCAAAGCATCACAACACTACTCAAACTAAAACACAAAAGTCTGAAATGGGCTTAATAAGACTTTAACAAATTCAATTAAGAGTTGAGGCCCGTTATTCATTGGTAGGCTTGGACCAATATATATGAAATTAATGCCTGCCAGCAAATTTGGCTTGACTTCTGCCATTAATAGCAGTACATAGACTTAGGCTAATGGCTATTACCATGTCAGAAGTCGACTTCAAGTCGGAAGTCGGTTGTTTTTCTGCCAAGTCGGGTCAAGTCGTTTTGACTCCAAGAAGTCGACTTCAAGTCGACCTCAAGTCACTTTAGGGTCAAGTGGGGTCAGATTAGCTGACCAAAGTCACTCCCAGGTCTAGTCAACGTCAATAACCGTTCCTTGTGTATACTCAGCACGGAATTATGGACCTGCTAACATTCATTTTAATAATACGCGTGTCAACACCTTAAATTCTCTTGTTCTGGGGCTTTATAAAAGCACGATTACGTTTAATATTGCGCTTTTTTCCGACTACAATGTATAATGACCGTGCCAATCCCAAGCCTGATAAAGGAGGAGGGCGACGCTAATGATCTTTGCCATCCCACAGCATCGCTAAACTGAAACTACCATATATATATATATATATATATATATATATATATATATATATATATATATAATCGCCTTTGTTGGCATAAGATGTCGTTAAACTGCGGATCCATGCATTCGTAGGGCTTGAACTTTGAAGAAAGCATTCAAAGTAACAAACTTAAAAGGCTCATCATGATCGTATAGTAGGGCGTAATCGCAAACTTCGAATTTCTAAGGCGCCACTCGAAAGTTGAAAGTCAACGACCACTGCAACTACAAAATTATCGTTGAAATCTGAGCAGCAATAATTAAGCTGTTTTAGACACCTTTAAGTTTCGTTCCTCAACGCCACATAAACAGTCAATTACGTACAAACGTCATTAAATCCTCACAGAAAGTTGACCTTGCTCCATAATAGTAAAGGTGAATGAATTGCGCACAAATTACACACCTCTTTTAGAGAGTAATCGTGGTTTATATAAGTGAAAGCAGGCACAGCTATGTAATGTCATCAATCTTCCACCCAGTGAGAAGTGCTCGAGGTTATCTTCTGTATAATTCCTTTCGAGAATATCACGTCGACTAAAATACAGCGTCGGTAAAAAAACAGAGGGTGCGGAGAGCACTTAACCGTTCTTATACGCCGAGGCTAAGAAAATGAAGTTGATAACACTTCATACACAAGACTAGCTGAGCGACTGACTGCTCATCTGCTGAAAATAAGATAGCCCTTCCCACTTCTGGCTTGGCCGAACCAGGAGTGATCCAGCACTTAGGCAACTAGTGTTAAGCTACCGAAACCACTGCTGTAAAGCCGACCTGCATGTCGTGCTATAGTGGGCCGTATTTCGTATAACGTGTACCAGCGTACCTGTAACCATTCTGCGGTCTGTCAGATTGAATCATTAAAACGGATATTATTATTATCACAACATCACTTGAGTCTTGATTTTACCTGTTTGCGTTCACTGGTAGTTCTATCCCTATCAGCAACTGCATGAGCAATGGATGAGACCATGGGCAAAATTCGAGGGGGGGCACGGAATTCAACTCCCTAAATGTGCACATTAAGAAATTTAAAACTAATTCTGTGCATATTATACTATAATTATTGTGGGGCAAGGTGGTGTAGTGGGTATGTTCGGTGTGTCTTACAGCTGGGAGGTTTCAGGTTCGAATCCACCTAAAGTCGTCGCGTAGGGACCTTGAGCAAGTCCTTCACTCGCAATTGCTCAGGGCTTCGGCGTGAAACTCCAAGTCAGTGTCTGCGCTGTAGCCGGGAGTGCTTCTGAGTAGAACCTTGAAGGGGCACTATAACAAAACACACAACCAGGGCACGGTGGTCACGGTGGTGTAGTGATGGGGTTGTTGCCTTGGAGCCGGAAGCTTCGAAGCTTGAATCCACCTCGCCGCGTAAGGACCTTGGGAAAGTCCTTCACTTACAATTGCTCAGCGCATGAAACTCCGATGCAGTGTCCGCTCTGCATTCTGGAGCGCCTCTGAGTAGCGAGTGCTTGAAGGGGTGCTATAACAAGTGCACATACAAACACACAACCAAACCAAGCACACTAAACAGATATAAACAATTTGGATAATGCTAGCAGGTCTATTAATGTTTGATCCAAGATCTGATCTGGTTCCATGTTTTAGGCATCATAAAAAGTTCATGTTTCTCAGATCAGAACAATGGAAATAACTGATGCAAAAACAGTCTTTTCTAAATGTTTATAATAATAATACTGCTTCAGTATTTATTTATTTTTGTGTTGTTTGAATAATGTATTATCATGCTACTTTATCACCATGGTACGTATAGTTCTTTCAAAGGATGAGCATTTGTCTCTTGCTAATAAAGATTACTTACTTAATATTACTTGCTTGCTTACTTACTTATTCTGTGCCCTGTTCGACCACGTCAATTGAAAACAGCCATGCCAAATTGAATTCCCACCCGAAACTCTATCTGGCTTTGATAACCATAGCAACCGGACTCCGGTCATTCCCTGACCTTGTTGAAAGTCAACGACCACTGCACTACAAAATTATCGTTGAAACCTGAACAGCCATGAAGAACTGTTTTAGACACCTTTAAATTGCGTTCCTCCACGCCACATAAATAGTCAATTTCGTTCATACGTCATTTAAATCTCCTGAAATCCATGACCTTGCCTCATAATAGTAACTGTCTGAATAACCCCCCTTACTCGACATAGCCCTCTTGAATAACCAGGTGCCCTGCATTCAGCCTTGAAGCACACACTTTCTTCAGGTTAGCTTGAAGTAGTGCTAGACAAACGTTTAAATTATTTACGATTACAATGACGCTCAATCGAGCAGTGATTGTGTAGTTGATGCGCTCATCATTTTTTTGCTCACCCGTAGAATAGCGTGCAGCTTTCCATCTAGAAGGATCGTTTGCAGGAAGTCGTAGTTTTCAGAGACAACCGTGAGGTCACGCAGCTCAAGGAATTGATCGAGGACCTGATCGAGGACACCTGAAGGTCATCAAGAGGTCAAGGTCAAGATGACAAAGAAAGATGAAATAAAATGCAGATGAGAAGATGATAAAGATAAAGGAGGAATACAGATGACAAGATGATAAAGATATAGGATGGAATACAGATGACAAGATGATAAAGATACAGGATGACACACAGATGACAAGATGATAAAGACACAGGATGGCACACAGATGACAGGATGATAAAGATACAGGATGGCACACAGATGACAAGATGATAAAGATACAGGATGGCACACAGATGACAAGATGATAAAGATACAGGATGGCACACAGATGACAAAATGATAAAGATACAGGATGGCACACAGATGACAAGAAATAGATTAACATGCAGACAAAAAGATTACAATAATATGACAGACCACTAAATGTGCGCGTGTTTGTAGGCATGTCTGTCTGTTCGTGTGTCTTTGTGTGTATTTGCTTGTTTGTGTGTGTGCTTGAATGTGACTGTGTATGTGTGCGTGTGTGTGAGTGTGTCTTTTTGTGTGAGTGTGTCTATGTGGCTGAGCATAGATGTGCGTGTGAGTGCATGCATGCATGTGTGTTCGTGCGTGTGCATTTATACGCGTGCATGGCTGCACACGTATGTTTGTGTGCAACTGACCTTTCGAAGTGGCATCTTCTCGGTTGGAAGTGGAAGGACTGCTGTGTTCGTCCGTGTGAGCAGATGGAGTGGTCAGCATGTCCACTGACGAACAATCGCTCGACACACTGACCAATGCACGGTCCTACAACAACAACAACAACAACAACAACAACACATGACCTTGTTGCATGACCTTGTTGCATGACCTTGTTGCATGACCTTGTTGTATGACCTTGTTGTATGACCTCAGCACAAGATTTATCTTAAAGAATCATTGCACAACTCCATTCCATGACTGTATAAAACTACAAGGTTTGTTGCTACATAAATAATAAGGTGCCATATAAAAAACTAGGATGCTACATGCGAGAAATAAAATAAGTAAACTAAACTAAATAAATACATAAAATAATCAGCACTGCCTATCAATACATTATCCACAAAGTACAGGCCACTGCTGCCACCTAGGGATTATTTGAGAACAGTCCGAAATGTCTGCTGCCACCTGGCGAATGCAAGACGAAACGTTGTGTAATGCAATACCATTGAGGTTAAATAACCGGTAATTTCTAGAACGCTGGCGCTATAAAAGGTCCTGGATAAGGTCAAGGGATAGACTGACCTTCAACCTTTGGCGAACTATGAACTTTTTCATTTCGTCGATTGTCTCCTGGAGGTGGGTTTTCGGAACACGTGATCTGTCCTGGAAAGGAAACAAATTCTCTAGTTATTGATATGGTCACTTATTGACATGGTCAGTTATTCACATGGTTGTTATTCACATTCTCCAGTTATTCACATGATCAGTTATTCACATGATCAGTTATTCACATGATCAGTTATTCACATGGTCAGTTATTCACATGGTCATTACATGCGGTCAATGTTACAGCCTTATCTAGATCAATATAAGACTTCATAAATTTACCTCATCACATGACCTTAATGAATGACCTCACCAAATGACCTCACTACATGACCTCATGTGCTTCATTGACGAAAAAGCCTTTAGGTCAGTGGCCTCTGATTGATGAGCTTGATCGTAGGTCATGACCTTAATCAATTTTACCCATGTTTACGGGTTCAACACCAAAAGTAAATAATTTTTTATTTTTTCAAACTATTTCTGTGTATATTGCGAAAACCTCCATATGAAAAGCCACCCAATATGGAAATCCTCCAATTGTCTTCCTTGCTACACCCTCCTGACCTTGACGCCTGACGTGACCTTCTGACCTGGATCCACGGATGTCGAAGCGATTCATCGATCGTGATTCGCTGGAGCGGATCGACCTCGAGCATTCGACCAATCAGATCGCGTCCCTCATCAGATATGTGCGTCCACTGCTCGTTCTTCGTCTGTAACATCCCGTATTGTAACATTATGTAACATTGTGTAATGCAACATTGTGTAATGTAATATTATGTAACATCACGTAATGCAACATTATGTAAAACTATGTAATGTAACATTATGTAACATCTTGTAATGTAAAAAAATTGTAACATTACGTAATGTAACATTATGTAACATTACATAATGTACCATTTTGTTACGTTACGTAATGTAGTATTGTGTAAAACTATGCTATGTAACATTATGGCAGACTGTGGAGTGAGGATCAAAAGGATTAGAGTAGGAATATATTTAGATTTTAGATGGATTAGGGTAGGAATATATTTAGGTGGATTATGGCAGAGGTTCTCAACCTTTTTTGGCGCGCGACACACCTAAACTTGCAACCAAATTTCGCGACACACCATGCAATCGTCATGTGAATATCGTTAAAAAAATTAAATTAGGCCTAAGCCAGCCTAACCTATATAGCCTAGGCCTATTTAAAATTTCTACAAATTTTAATAAATGAATTAATGTTGATACTGAATGCTCTCTATTTTCTAATTATTCTAGCATTCAAAATTTTTACTAATCTAAATTGACGATTCTACGACGTTTTATGACTCTTCATTAATAATTGTCTGTCCTAACTGTTAGGCCTAATGAGTTTTTTGGTCCTGGATTTTCCTTGGATCATAGTTAGATGAGGATCCACAGGCTTTGTGAGTAGGCCTACAACACGTAAAGGGCCTGCGCTCTACCTACAGTTGAGACTAACGAATGAAAATAGCCATATATGAGTTACATGTTATTATTATTTATTATTATTTGAGTTTTAGATTTTAAAAAGCATCAATTGTCCATGGTCGAAACCACTAGCTCTGATAGCTCAAGACAAAACAGGAAAACATGGGATAAAGGTAGTTGAACATTACCGAAACTAAACGCCCTTGAAAACGTCGAATAATAATTGTAGGCTAACTGAAACTGGAAAGCGCAGGCCTACAGTAATTGTTTTAGTTAAAAACGGGTCAATAGGACTTCTGGGTCCCTGGACCTTGTGCACCTTCCTTATATTGTAAATTGTCACTCTCTGAATACGCAAATAACCTTTCCGCGTCATCAATTTTAAAATCGCAAAAAAAATTTCTTCATGATAATTTCCCCCATTTTTTCCGAAGGTTACAGCATTGGATAAAATTTTAATCGGTGCGCTCGCTGATGTCTTATAAGCTTATTGTAATCTATGTAATGTAGGCATACATAGGCAGTGCACGTGGGCTTACATGTATAAGGCAAACATTGTGGCTGCTCCCGATTGAGATCAATTGGAATAGATAAATGAAGTCCTTCGAATTGCCTATATTCTCACAGCCTACTCCTGCCAAATTGCTGAAGTGAACAATTAGTATTAAGTCAATTTAATGCACGAACGACGGTTGTATGCTGTGAGAATTCGCGACACACCAATTCTTCGCGACACACCAGCGACACACCACTTTTACGCGACACACCTTCAGTCGCTTCGCGACACACTAGTGTGTCACGACACACCGGTTGAGAACCTCTGGATTATGGTATGAATAAGGATTTGGTGGATTATAATAGGAATATTTGAAGATGTGATGATACTTCAATTTGAGGTGGAAAGTCTATGCAAGATGGTAACGGTAATTGTAATTACACATTTATATAGCACTAGTTCAATGAAGACCCATCAGTAAAGCATGCATGAACGCCTGCAGATAAGAGATCAAGAGCGACAACAGTAAAAAATTCACAAAATGGTCACGGTTATATTCTTAAGCAAGAGCTTAAAAATGGTGTTTAAGCGTTTGCAGAAAACACGCAGCGAACGTACATCAAAGGCACCGGAGCTGATGGCATCAAGGAGTTTTTCTCTGGTGCCAGAGAAGGGTAGCTGGCCACAGAGGAGGACGTAGAGTAGGACCCCTGCGCTCCAGACGTCCACCCCCGAACCATAAGGCACCCGTTCTATCATCTCAGGTGACATGTAGTGAACCGTGCCAACGCGACCTACAACACAAGACCAAGAATATAAAGAAAAAACCATTCAATTCAGTTCAATTAATTCAATTAAATTCAATTAAACTCAATTCAATTAAATTAATTTGTTTATTGCTTCAATAAAACTAAACAGACAATGGTACAATGGTACATCATTCACAATGAGTTGTTTGTTTAACTTTTTATTGAAAACCTCATGAAAAATATGTAACTATAGTTTTAACTCGTGAGCTAATAGACTAAGGATTGCTTATCTATTATTACTTTTATTTTATGCAATTATTAGATGAAGTAAAGCCTGTAAAGGTCTAGTCAATATTTCAATTTTTGTAACTAATTTACATAATGATTAATCGTAAAGGCGATAGAGATTTGTGCTGCACCACTTCAAAAAACAAAACATTCAGAGACAATACATAAAATTAATTGCCCAATACTATAAATGACGAGTAGTCAGAAATTGAACAGGGTCCGACTAACTAAACTAACCCTAACACTAACCCTAACCGACCCTCACGATGCCTAACCTGAGCCCTAACCGACCCTCACGGAAAAGACGTGGAATGACAACGCTGAAAAAATAAAAAAATAAATCGGGGTAGATAACCCATAAGTACCGAGTTGCCTGATGAATATGCAGATGAGTTGCCTGTTGAATATGCAGATGAGTTACCTGATGGATATGCAGATGAGTAGCCTGATGAATATGCAGATGAGTAACCTGATGAATATGCATAAGAGTAGCCTGATGAATATGCAGATGATTCATTGATGACCCTTACCTCCAGTGATAAATCCGTTTCCCTTAAGTTCGACGGCAATCCCGAATCCTGCCAACTTGACGGGAGCGGAGTTGGACTTGTCGGCAAGGAGGACAGATCGCGGGTTCAAATCCCGATGTACGATGTTGTTCACGTGACAATAGGACAATGCCTGAAGAATCTGTCTCATGTAATGACTACAAAAAACAGATAGTGGACAACGGTACGAACGTAAGAAGGTAACAAATACAAAGGTAAGCAGGTAACAAATACAAAGAAGGCAAAAAGGCAAGGTAGGAAGGCAAAAAAGGCAAGGTAAGAAGGTAACAAAGGCACAGGTAAGAAGGTAAAAAAAGGCAGGGAAGAAGGTAAAGTAGGAAGGCAGCAAAGGCAGCTCAGATAAGAAGGTAACTAAAGCTTAGATAAGAAGGTAACTAAAGATAAAAGATTAGATAAAAAAGGTAACTAAGGATTAGATAAGAAGGTAACTAAAGCTTAGATAAGAACGTAACTAACTAAAAACTTCAAATTTCGAAAGCATCCCTCGAAAGCAAACCACAGGATATCAACTTGAAAGACAATGAACATTACAACACAAATTGCCGTTGAAATCTGAACAGCAATGAAGAGCTATTTTAGACACCTTCAAATTGCATGACTCAATGCTATATATTCAGGCAATTTCGTTCGAACGCCATTCAATACCCCCAAAAATTTGACCCTGTGCCCTGGTAACGGTGAGAGAACTGCTCACACAAAATATAACACCTTTGTAAAAGAGTACTTGCGGTTTATATAACTGAAATAAGACATGGTCACGCTAATATTTTTTGCTCTTGCAGAGAGAACTGCTCAAAATTAACTTCTGTATTACTTTCAAGAGTCTCATGTCCACTATAATAGGCCTAAGGCGTGGGTGAGAAAACAGAGAGCGTGGTAACAACACAAAGCTAAAAAGTAACCCGCCAAACTCATCTTGGAATTCGGCTTTAAATATCCATAGAGGCATGCTACATACCTATATATTATGCTCTCAGCAACTAATGCCACATACTCGCATACTTCTGCTAAAAGTATCCATATACATATAGCAACACAACACCAACAATCACAAAAGCTAAACAAACATTTTATTTTTAAATATAACAAAATGCTGGTCTCCGTAAAAATACCCCAAAAAAACATCGAGTTCCGTTATGGGAAATGGCAACAGGAAATAATTGACCAACAATAAAATGATTTCTGATTGATAAAAACTATCATCAAAAACCGGCAATCATTATGAAACGATCAGGAAACAGCGCGGCCGAAAATTGGCCCCAAAACTCATCACAGAGTACAACATCAGAGCGTTTCATGAACCATAACTGCAGCGGAAGGGGAACGAAAATTGCAATGGGTCAATTTGGTCAACAACACCCAATTTGCTAGCAGTCCTCGCAGACACTTTGGGGTTGAAGTCCATGACAATTATTACTGTGGCCTTCAAGTACAGTAAGTTTGGTGCCGATACCAACATAGTGTCTAAACAAGTTTGGGCTGATTGCTGGCAAGCTTAAATGTACGGCAATTTGGTATCAATTTAAGGAAGGGCCACCACAATGATCATTTTAGAGTGTGATACGAGAGATAATAAAAGGTGTCGGCATGCAGCAGTCTGAAAGTGGCAAGCATGGTAAAACCATCTGGCATATATATATATATATATATATACATATATATATATGTATATATATAATTATATATAAAATTATATTATATATAAAATTATATTATATATAAATATATATACACTGTGCCCCATAAAAAAACACACCAAAAAACTTTTCAAAAATCTTCTATAAAACGAAGCCAATTGTAACAAAAGTTTGTACGTTGTTTCTCAAATAATTTTGCCACAAAATATTTGCATTTTACTTGTTCACAGAAGTGGTTGCTGTTGGAGGCAGTGACGCAGACTAGGCGTGTTTGGAAACATTTAAACAGAGATTGGTAACTTATAGGACAGCGCCCCAGCACATCGCGCAAAGGACACCATTGTGTTGCTGCGACGTGAAACACCAAGCTTCATTTGACCGGAACTCTGGCCAGCAAACTCACCAGACCTCAATCCCGTTGACTACAGAATTTGGGGTCTAATACAGGAACGCGTCTACCAGACAGCAATACGGGACATCAACGAGTTGAAGGAGAGCCTCATCGTTGTGTGGGCACAGTTGAAGCAGAGTGTCATTGACAACGCTATTGAACAGTGGCGGCCAAGGCTGAGAGCCTGCGTTCAAGCGAAGGGACATCCCTTCGAACATCTTCTTAAATGAAAATTACTTTTTCTTATTTAGCATTAGACTTTACATGCGTTTCATGACAAAGTTTTTTGGTGTGTTTTTTTATGGGGCACAGTGTATATATATATATATATATGGACCGCCTTACCTGGCAACCGCCTCACTATAGATGAAACCATCAATAGCTCTCTGTACAATCTCCTGACAAATGTCCGATCCCTGCATGCTGAAAAAACATGCAACAACCAATCCACATGATTATGATGCAACAGTTGCTCAAAACAACGACAACGACAACCCCAGCAACGACGACGACAACTACATCAACAACTGATTAGATTAGACTTGATAAGACCAGACACGACTAGACTGACTATAGCATAGACAAGACTAGAATAGACGAGACAGGATTAGATTTGATTAAATTGATGTAGGCTATTTTCAAAGACAGTGGATTTGATTTGATCTGAATATATTAATTATTAGACTATAATTTATTATATATATAATATAATATTAAAATATCTAATAATATTGTGAGAGAACCATACAGACACAGAAATACACAACCAGAGACCGAGAGGAAGGCAAGAAGGCAGCGAAGCAGGTAGAAAGGTTGACTGGGACATACATACAGACAGAGAGACAGACAGACGTTTAGATATACATGTACAGACAAAGATTTAGGCAGAGATGGTGAAAGGACAGAGGAACAGACAAGAGAGATAAAGACAGAGATAAACAATATAGATATATAATATATATATATATATATAGATATATAATATATATAGATATATAATATCTATAATTAAATTTACATTAAATATATGTATAAAGAGAGAGGGAGAGAGACAGACAGACAGAGAGACTGAGAGGAAGAGACGGAAGAGACAGACAGACAGAGACAGACAGTCAGGCAAAGACAGAGAAAGAGACAGAGAGAAAGACACAAAGAGATAAAGAGAGACAGAGACAGACAGAGAGAGACAGACACCAATAGATGGAGAGACAGAGACAGACAGACAGACAGACAAAGAGAGACAGAGACAGACAGCGAGACACGCAGAGCATACTGACAATTCGAAGACGAGGTAGAGTAGTCCATGGTCGCTGTACGTTTCGAGCAGCTGTACGATATGAGGATGCGTCAGTCGCAGGCAAATACTCGCCTCTCTTCGTAGATCTACATGTCCAACACAAAACAACATTACCACCATAGACAATATATCTCCACAGGATGGACACAGCCTCTCTAAGTGCGTCACTGACAAATGGCCCTCTAGTGAAGGAATCTCAGCAAAGCACAGCACCAGCACTCCACTGCAAATCGACATTAGTGACGTCGAATACGATACGCAGACAGAAATAACCTGACCTTATTACGTGACCTCGTAACATGACCTATTTGCGGTCTAAAAAACGATTGGCGGGAAAATAATAATAGTCCATGTTACTCATTCTTGTGGCATAAACTATAATTATGCCATAAGTCAAAAATAGTCTGACCTTATTGCCAAACTCGTAGTGCTCATGGCCTAGTTAGAGTCTAAACTATAGGCAGTTGAAAAGTATGACCTCATAACAAACTCTCATAACTTGACCTAGTTACGGTCCATAATGGTAACCTGCCCTTATTACGTGACCTCGTTACATGACCTCATTGCAAACTGACCTCATTTCTCTACATAACTTGCCAAATTCTGTGAACTCAAAATGACCTCCGGTAACTATTGAAATAATATTATTGTTAGCCTTAACTATTTTTGTAGCCTTTACCTGTGTTACATTTACCTTTGCTACCTCAATCTTTGTTACCATGACCTTTGCTGCCTTTGTCTTGGTTACTATTACCTTTGTTATCTAACTTATCTTTAACTTTACATGTGTTTACCCTGTTTCCTGCGCCTTTGTTATCATTGCTGTGCTACCTTTAAACTTTACCATTGTCGCCTTTGCAATCGCTATCTTTACCCTTTTTTACTTTTACCATCGCTATACCTTCATCGTTGTCATCCTACCTTTACTTTGCTACCTTTACCATTTTTTACTTTCACCTTTTTGTTACCTTTACTTTGTTATCTTTACTTTGCTACCTTTACTATTGTTACTTTCACCTTTTTGTTACCATTACTTTGTTATCTTTACTTTGCTACCTTTACCATTGCTACTTTCACCTTTTTGTTACCATTACTTTGTTATCCTTACTTTTCTACCTTTACCAATTTTTACTTTCAACTTTTAGTTAGACTTTGTTATCTTTACTTTGTTACCTTTACCATTGTTACTTTCACCTTTTTGTTACCATTACTTTGTTACCTTTACTTTCTTACCTTTACTTTGTTATCCTTACCGTTGTTATTTTCACCTCTTTGTTGCCTTTACTTTGTTACCTACGCCATTACCATATTTACCTTCGTTAACCCTACGCGCACGTTATTCGGGTAGATAACGTACGGTGGCACTATGGTCCGAATGGATCATATCATCGGTGCTTAGACTCCTTACCGTCGATGCTGAGCTCTGGACTCGTGCTGAACTTATCGAGGTCAACGATCTTGACGGCGAACTGTCTTCCAGTTGATCTGTGCACACATCGCCTGACAACCGCAAATGGACTGCTACAATAGAAAGAATGAAAACATTGGTTGATTGATTGATTGATTGATTGATTGATTGATTTATTGATTGATTGATTAAATTGATCGATTGATTGATTGATTGATCAATTTATTTATTTATTCATTTATTGATGATTGATTGATTGATCAGTTTATTTATTTATTCATTCATTTATTGATGATTGATTGATTGATTGACTGACTGATTGACTGATTGATTGAAAACAATAGGTTACAATATAGTAGAATATAATATACCGTACAATAATACAGATTACAATGGAACAGAATACAACACAATAGCTGACAATACAATAGACTTGAATAACTATGCATTAGAGTATATGCTACAACAGAATGGAGTACACATACAATAAAACAGAATACAATAGAGTAAAGTACAGACTGAAATGGTACAGAACAATAGTGGGCCATGGCTCAGATACTATCAGTCACTTGGACAGATAGAAAATTAGCGATGAATACACGGCCACAATAATTATTATTACCAGAGTTGAGGAAATCGAATGCAAACGCCGTTTAAACAGAACCTGCCACCCTTTCCCTCTCTCCCCGTACCTCCCTCACCCACCCCTATTCCTCTCCCTCTCCCCCACTACCCCTCAGCCGAGACCTGAACGCAACTAGAGCAGCTAAGTGAATAGATAAACAATCACGCGTCCAGACGAAAGGATAGGCAGACGGACGGACAGATAGGCAGACGGATAGGCAGACGGTCGAATAGGCCGATAGACAGATGAATAGTCACACGGATAGGCAGACGGATAGGCGGATATGCAGACGAATAGGCAGATGAATAGACAGACGGACAGACGGATAGGCACACGAATAGGTAGACGGATAGGCAGATGAATAGGCAGATGGAAAGGCAGACGAATAGGCAGACAGACAGATGAATAGGCAGACGGATAGGCAAACGGACAGACGGATAGGCAGACGAATAGGCAGACGGACGGATAGGCAGATGAATAGACAGACGAATGGGCAGACGAATGGGCAGACAGATAGGCAAACGGACAGACGCATAGGTAGACGAATAGGCAGACGAATAGGCAGATGAATAGGCAGATGGAAAGGCAGACGAATAGACATACGGATAGGCAGATGAATAGGCAAACGAATAGGCAGACGGACAGATGAATAGGCAGACGGATATGCAAACGGACAGACGCATAGGCAGACGAATAGGCAGACGGACAGACGGATAGGCAGACGAATAGGCGGACTGATAGGCAAACGGATAGGCAGACGAATAGGCGGACTGATAGGCAGATGGACGGACGGACGAACGAACAAAGTGTCCTTGACAGGACAACTAGGAGGTAGACTAAGGAGAGAGGGGCAGAAGGATAGAGAGAGAAGGAAAGAAGGAAAGACAGACAGAGGGACAGACAGGGACATAGAAAGACAGAGAAGAACAAAGAAGGATAGAGACGTACAGAGAAGAACAGAGAAGGACAAAGAAGGACATAGAAGGACAGAGAAGGGCATAGAAGGACAGAGAGAGGGGTACTCGTGAATAATAGAGTTGGACAAATATTTCGTCGACTGTATTACAAGCTGTCGACGGATGTTGTATACGA
>OX243820.1:2496142-2538642 GCA_945859605.1 Lumbricus rubellus | reverse complement strand
GCCATACCACCAGCAAAACGTTGACTGACCTATGACCTATCTATAGTTCAGCAGCTGAAAAACAAAACAAAACATGAACAACATGAACAACATGAACAACATAAACAACATGAACAACATGAACAACATGAACAATTGAACATACATGTAGATAGTGTCGCCCACATAATTATCCCAAAGATTTTGAATTAGCAAGCAGAAAAGTTTCAGACTGTTGCTAAAACTTTCACAGCTTTATCATCGTATTTCATAATGCGGAAGTGAAGACGGTAGGGTAGGAAAGGGTAGGGTAGGGTAGAGTGGGGTGGGGTAGGATAGGGTAAGGTAGGGTAGGATAGGGTAAGGTAGGGTAGGGTAGGGTAGGGTAGGGTAGGGTAGGGTAGGGTAGGGTAGGGTAGGGTAGGGTAGGGTAGGGTAAGGTTATGTGAGATAAGGTCAGGTAGGGTAACGTATGATAAAATACAGCATCATAATTACAGGTATACATGTAAAAAGGGTTGTAGGCAATTTTCTCGTTGTTAAGTGAAGACAAAAAATGTCCATCTGCTGAAAATCTTTCTCTGGAATCTGAGACAAAATTATTTTTATGGATTCAGGTAAGCGTTTCACTCCATAAATTAACATAAAAAAATAATTGTGTCCGTCTGTGAGCAAAGCATCCACTATAATAATCTGGCAAAAAATTATCTCCGATGGCAAAAACATGGGAACAAAACGCCACAAAGAAATGAAACGAAAAACCAATTACTGGATGTATACCTCGAAGAAGAAAAGTCCGATTCATAGTTAGACAATGGAAATGATAACATCATCATTGGCTTATCTGAGCATTGGCTGAGGAAACACCGATTGCTCCCTGCCCTGACTCAGGCTGACTTGTGATGAAAATGGAAAAGCAACTCGGACGTGAAAACACGAAACACCCATTTAAACAAAGGATTTGGATAAACAAAGGATTTTTATAAGAAAGGAACGAAGCACTTGCGGATTTGGCACCGCACGTCCTGAACTCTAGCTCCATTGCTCTGCCTTGCTTTAGCACAGCAGGCTGGTCTGTAGCAGCCAGACACTTTACCTTGGTCTGCAGAGACAGGCCATTGTCTCAGCACATAGCCTATACATGTATAGTGAAAGATGTATTCACAGTAACGTTATACACTTGCTCTCTTTAGCCGTGGTTGGGTCGGGAGCGCTTCTGAGTAGTTTCTCTTGAAGAGGCGCTATTCAAATGTCTTAAATGAATTAATGTATGAACTTGTGTCTCAGATTACATTGAAAGTTTTCTCTGCAGTCAGGCACTTTTGTCCTAAACTAAATAGTGAAAGATTTGTCCAGTCAGATTTGCCTTATTTCACAGTAAAAGATTTGTCTACAGTCTGGCTCTTTTGTCTCAGCTTATAGTGAGTTTTTGTACATCCATTTTATATTTCTGCGAGATATAAACTCAGGACCAGAAAAATTTAGGTAAAAATACACAAGATAAAAGAGACCACAGAGCAAAACAACTCGAGATGTCTATGATATTCGTTTTATTTTGAAATAAGACAAATCCAGATGACATGCAGCGCAGGTTACAAGTCAAAGATGCATAAATATTATACACAGATGTAATATTAAAGTTTAGTAATAATAAAGTTAAGTAATAATAAAGTTAAGTAATAATAAAGTTTAGTAATAATAATTAATAAAGTATCGGCAGCCATTATCAGTTGCCCAACATTGAAAAGACCTCGAATTAAAAGATGGTAAACGAGAAACATTCCAGATCAAATACAATGCAGATCAAATACAATGCAGATCAAATACAATGCAGATCAAAATCAATGAAGATCAAAATCAATGCAGATCAAATACAATGCAGATCAAATACAATGCAGATCAAATACAATGCAGATCAAATACAATGCAGATCAAATACAATGCAGATCAAATACAATGCAGATCAAATACAATGCAGATCAAATACAATGCAGATCAAATACAATGCAGATCAAATACAATGCAGATCAAATACAATGCAGATTAAAATCAATGCAGATTGAAATCAATGAAGATTAAAACGTCTGCAGATCTTACATCCAAAGATCAAAGGCTCACGAGCAAAAATAAACTGAAGATGGAAAAGACTTTAAATCGAAGTCTCGAAAAAAGTGAAGAAAACGACTCCAAGGAGTTTGAAGGGGAAGGAACAGAGAGAGAAAAAAAAAAGACAGACAGGCAGACAGACAGAGACATGCAGAGACAGAGAGAAACAGAGAGAGAGAGAGAGAGAGAGAGAGAGAGAGAGAAAGAAAGAAAGAAAGAAAGAAAGAAAGAGGAAGAGACAGACAGACAGAGACAGTTACATGCAGTTCGGACAGCTGGGAATAGAATACGACGAAATATTCCCGAGAGCAGAGTGGAGATAGAGAGAGAGTGAGCAGGAATCGAAACTGGACTGGAAGGTTATACATGAGGCAGGGAGAGAGAAAGAGAGGGTGCTGGGGGATAGCTAGGGGGTGGAGGAATCTGCTTTGGGAGATGATTGAATAATTCATGGTCACACTCCGGATCTGAGGAACGAGAGAACCAACGAATTCCACTTCCTGCTTCAGTTTCTCCTCTCTTCCACGTCCACTTCCATCCCACCTCAACTCCCACCTCCTCCTCCTTCCTTTCTTCCTACTCATCCACCTCCTCCACCTTCTCGTCCTCTCTTATCCTGCCTACTCTACCTTCTGTAGGCTACTCTTAGTAGGTTTGGTCCTCTTCCATGCATTCTCTCAATCCTCCTCCTCCTCCTCCTCCTCCTCCTCCTCCTCCTCCTCCTCGTTCCACTTCACTCTCCATCCATCTCTCATACTTTTCGTCCTCTTCAACCCCTTCCTCCTCCTTCCCGGCTCCTCCTCCTCTTCCTCCTCCTCCTCCTCTTCCTCCAGCTCTTCATCGTACGTGGCTGCCTCTATAGAGTCCGTCGATCGCTTGTCTCTGAATGTGTGTGTTTGTCTTTGTCAAGGCGCCCTTGTAGCAGCATGGCTGTGTTATGGCGCCATAGAATTTGTCGTCATTACATTACATTACATTTGTGCGACCTGGTGGCGGACCGGTAACGCGTCCGCTCACAGAGCGGAAGGTTGCGGGTTCGAATCCGGGTAACGACCTTGGGCAAGTTGTTCACGCACACGTGCCTCTGTCACCAAGCAGTATAATTTGGTACCGGCGTAAGCTGGGAAGTAAACGGCAAGTCCTGGGAAATCACTGGCCCCGTGCCCAGGACCTTGGGATTCGTCCATTGCCGGCTCAAGGGATTAGGAAAGGAGATGAGCGCCTCACCAATGGGCCTGCGGCCCAGGGACGACTTTAACATTACATTACATTACATTATTTTCTCCTACCCTTGTAACTTCTGCCCTACTTCCTTCCCCTCATCTCCTAAAGACTCCATCTACCATTTCCTCCCTTCTTTTTGCGCTTCCTCTTCCTCCTCTTCCTCCTCCTTTTCATCTTATCCCTCTGACCTCTTCTCTTCTGTCCTCTTCATACTCCTTCTCTCCACTTTCTCCCCACCCACCGCCACTACTTTGTCCTCCTCCACCTGCTTTTCCTCTTCTCCCCATCCTCCTTCCCCTCTATTCTTCTTCATCTTTCAACTTCAGATCTTCTTCCCTATTCTTCCCCCTCCACTTCTCCTCTTTCTACTCTTTATCATCTTCTTCTCACCTTTGATCCTCAATTTTCCTCAATCCCCTCCACTGTCCTACCCAGGGTTCCCCTTTTTACTTTTTTGCTTCTATCCTCTCCCTACACTTTACTGCTTCTTTTCCTTCTCTTACTTATTCTCTTATAAATCTCCTTCTAAACTTTCTGCTACTCGTATACGTTCTCCAAGTCTTCCACGTCCCATGCACTTCTATTCCTCCAGCTCCCCCCTCGTACATCTCATCCTCTGCCTCCCCTATCTCCACATGTACTCTGGTTCTACTTTCTCTTCCTCATAATACTCCTCCCTCTCCTCCTCGGTCTCTTTCTCAACCGCCACCACCATCCCCCTTTTCCTCATCCACCTCTTTCTCCTCATTTTACCTATTCATCCATTTATTGCTTAACTAATTCTAGTCGGTCTCTCTCTCACTCTCTCCGTCTGTCTGTCTGCCTGTTTGTCTGTCTGCCCTGCACCTCTCCCAAAACTTCAATCTACCATTTCTGTCCTGCTTTCTCCTTCTCCTCCTCTTCCTCCTACTCTTCCTCTTATTCCTCTTCCTCCTTCACCTTTCCTGTCCACCTGCTTGTCTCTTTCCTCTCCTCCTCGAAGTCTGTCTGTCTGTCTGTGTGTCTGTGTCTGTCTGTCTGTCTGTCTGCCTGCGTGTATGTATGTATGTATGTATGTATGTATGTATGTATGTATGTATGTATGTATGTATGTATGTATGTATGTATGTATGTATGTATGTCTGTCTGTCTGTCTGTCTGTCTGTCTGTCTGCCTGTCTGTCTGTCTGTCTGTCTGTCTGTCTGTATGTCTGTCTGTCTGTCTGTCTGTCTGTCTGTCTGTCTGTCTGTCTGTCTGTCTGTCTGTCTGTCTGTCTGTCTGTCTGTCTATCTGTCTATCTGTCTACTCTGCCTCTCTCTGTTTCACTGTCTTCCTCCTCCTTCTTCTAAAACGGAATCAAGTCAGAAATCAATCAAAACAATCAAAGTAACAGTAAGCCAATCAAAATAATCAATCAGCCAACACATAATGCAATCATTCATCCACAACCAATCAAAGAATCAATCAACATATTATATCGATCCCTGCCTGCCTGCCTGCCTGCCCAATAATTCGAATCCAGTCAATTAACACACTTCTGTAGGCTGTAGCACCCTTTTCCTTAACCAACCTAAGTTAAACCTATCAGCGCAAAAAGCAAACAGTGTACCACGGTCCCGATCATTTTACCGTCGCCCGGAAATAGCCCACCCAGTGGCATCCACCCCAACAACCGCGCCTGGCATCCATCCGCCACGTGTGGGGCGGCGCAGGGGGGCAGCCCTCTAAACGGAAGCTCACGTTAACCCCACTTAACCTCCGCCCAACAAAGTCCCGTATCGAAACCCACACCAACACGCTCCCTGCTCACAGACACCCCCCCCCCCATCCAAGCGGCCTCGCCCCAAACACACCCATCCCCTCGTCTACCGCAACGTCGCCGACGCTGGCACGGAGGAGGTTCAAGCAGCGGGAGCGAAGCACAGCGTTTCTGGCATTTCGACCTGGAGAGAGCGGAGTATTATAGAAGGAGAAGAAATATATCCGAGACCGCTCCATCCGTCCATCCCTCCACCAGCCACAACAACGGCCCTGCCCTGCCCTGCCCTGCCCGGCCGTCTCCATCACACGACGGCGAAAACGGAGGATGCGGTAACGATGAAACGCGGTGGAGTAAGAACATGATCATCATCTTACCGGACTATTTTCCCGATTTCACATGGCTCCCATCGCTGCTTCGATTTCAGTTCGATTTACATCGTTGCAGACGTTACAATATTAATAGACATGGCTAGCAGCCTCGGTAGCACCACCGCCGCCACCACCACCGCCGCCACGACCAACACCACGGCCACCAGCAGAAGCAGAAGCAGCAGAAGCAGCCGTAGTGGTGGTGGCGTCGGCGGCTTCTCTCCTGCCTCAAGCAGCACTATAGCATCCCGATCACAACTTCATCCCAGCATCCATGAACAGAGCTCGACGCAGATATAAATAGAATTATACGCGATCTGCGAGGAACCAGCCGCTGACGTCACGCGTACGCTGGTTCCCCACTCGTCGATTGGTGAAAGAAAACACGCAGACCATGTAGTAGGTAAGTAGAGAGATCGACGCTGCGCGCATGATTATTTTATTATTGATCAACATGGTATTCGCAGCTCTTTGATTGTCAGCGAACACGTTATCATCGTACACGTTGATTCATCATTTGTTGAAAATGAAGAACTTACCATAGAATAAAAATCTATCGGATTTCTACGAAACATCCCACGCTGAAAGAGAAACGGGAACTACCTTACGCAAAAGTAAGTAAGCAAGGGTTTGTTGTTTAATTACCTTTTATTTTGACCTAAAATGCGTCACGAAATGGAAAGGTGGGGGTGTGGTGTGGTTGGGTTGTGGCCGGAGCGGGTCGAATCCTAAATTTCCCGGGAAACGCCGGGTACCTCAGCTAGTATATTATAACTGCAGAATAATAGGCTAGCAGAGGTCGCAATTTTCAGTAGCCTACACTTAAAAACGCTACCTTCTGAACTCGCTTGGACATAAAGTCCATGAATCAGTCACCCGCTTCTTAACTAACAACCACACAAGGACTGACAAAGAGAAATTCCTGTGGGCCGAGGCAGAGCAGTCTCGGATTCACGGGCCTTTAAACTATCTTAAGGCTCAATTAAATAAATAAAAAAATTAAAGCAATGGAAGTGATAAAACTGCAGCTGCGACCAACAATTTTATACTTTGGCCTATATAGGACTAGCCTACATAGATCTAAAAACTAATATGCTTTCATTCAGTCAGGGCTGTTTTAACCCTTTGACGACCAGCGTGTACTAAAATGCATTGAAAACCTATGTAGCAGGTGGTTAAAGGGTTAAAGAAATGTTTATAACTGCACAACTCCTTCTTTCCTTTCCCATCCTCCATGGTAAATTACGTCCAATCGGAGAACAATTACCTTTTTGCTAGTTTTAACTGTAGGCCCTACAGAATTGCTTCTAATCAGCCTTCTACAACCGTTACTGCACATTTTGTGTAAATCTGCACGTTTAAAAAGCCCTGCATTCAGTTCTTAACTTGAAGTTTTAAACTGATTGTAGTTAATAATTTTCTCTGCAATATTAATATAAGCTTATCTAAAAAAGCATGAATCATAAACTTCTCTATACGCAACTATCCCGGGCCCCCAAAAGTCGCCGGGTCCCTGGGCATTTTTTCTTTACCTCGCCCCTTTCGGCGGCCCTGAACATCCAGGGCTGCAGTAGTCGAAGGTATAACAGAGTGTGTACTCACCTCACAAAATTAATATTTGTGTGTTTAGTTTTATCCAATTTCTTCACTGCATCCCTGCTAACAACATAACCGTTGTATAGTCCTATAGTATAGACGAGACCTAGGCATATTCTAGTCGTCAAACACGCGTGAGAATGGTGCATCTACTACTGTTCTAAAAACCGAACGACACATTATGAAGAGATGCAACGATTGAGTCTGGGTCAGAGAACTCAAAGTCCGATCACACACACGCACACACACACACACACACACACACACACACACACACACACACAGGTTGATGCGGCTTCTGAAATCAGACCGCGTGTTTACATCGGTGGGCCAACTAATTCGTGCGCCATTGGAAATATCCCATACGGATTTCGGAGGCCAAAGTGCCGGTTGAAACCGCAGATTTTACTGCCGTATCAAGTATCGTATTCGTATAGGCTAATATAGGAATACAAAATAATTAGAATGATCTTTAGAGCATTAGCAGAAGAACTATAAAGTTCTTTTATTTACCATTAAATTGAATTTCTGATCAATGTACGAGCTCTGTGGAGTAGACCGCCAACTCCTAATGCAGACCTACGCTTAAAATTTAATGTAGCCTAGGTAGAGCCAGGCCCACCAAGAGGGACGGGGAGCGCGGTTCGGTAGTCATACAAAGTTAATGATTTACGATTTTAGGATCTACTCCGACCATTTTGCCCGTCAAAATAGACTAATGATAACCAGTATGAGAATTGTGGAAAAATAACTGGGGGGTTGGCCTATGATAAACTTGAAATTGGGGTATGAAAAACATACTTTAACATGGGGCTCCAAGAAAGACTGGGGGGTTGAACCCCCCCACCCCCACAACCCCCGGCAATTCTCACCCTGATGATAACCTTTACCTTTTTTCTTCTTCTAAACGTACTCACGCTGTAGAAATTTACGATGCTAGGCCTACTTATGAACATTTTTTAAATATTGGGGGGCATGAGCATGGACGATCCCCTACCCCAAACATTTGGGGGACCGTCCATCCCTTCTAAGTCTCCGCCTATGGTTCAGACCACTAATGCCAAGAAAATGAAGACGCCATATTATATTATGTAGGGCTGGTCGTTTGCCACCAATTCCTTTGTACCGATTTCCATATGAACAAGACCGAAACCTCCCTAAATAATATTTTCCTCCGTTTATTTAATAATTAATGCAAATACGTGCATATAATAATTACATGTAATTAGTTAATATCAGTGACGAACGTTGCTGCGTCGAAAGCGAGACGAGACACACCGACACTGACAAATAGCCTACCATGGAAGCCGACGTAGACAGCGAAACACACACACACATATATGTAATAATCCTACACACACACGCGCGACAGTGTCAAGCAGCAGGAGCAGGTATAAAACACGCCAAAACCAGAAAATGGGGGGGGGGCAATTATTATACAATCTGAATATCTAGTGGCAACCCCTTACTCGCAAATCGCCTAAATTCAGTTACCCTCCCTCCATGCGTAGGCCTATATTGTATTAAAACATTTATAAAGCGCCTCTACTAGGGTGAACCTTTCAGAGGCGCTCCCAGTGCGCAAGGCCACGAGAGAAGAAATAAGCCTTAAGGAAAGAAAATGAGGAGGAGGGATTACCAGTTAGAAGTTGAGACCGAGTAGATGGAGACAGAATATTTCAAAGGACTGAGCAATATAAGGACAGCCCCGAATTAGGGTCGGGGCCACAAAGAATGTTCACCGTTTTCATTTGAGTACACTATAAGGCAGTCTCGTTTTATCAACGGCGACCTTTGACCTGCCCGGAAGTGCTTATCTAAAGAGCGACGGAGCGCATGCGCAGGCACAAGCCATCTCGCGGCAACGGATCAAAGTAAACAAAGTAAACAATCTGCGCAGTCGACAAATAAGCACGTCACGTGTCACACTAATGCACCAAGACACTAATTTTATATAGCGCCCTACTAACGTTAATACACTCACTTAAAGACCGTAGATTTCTAGATAGGCTAAACTTGCGACATTGAGCTTCACAGTATCTCTTTCAGCCTGTTTCAGCAAGCGATACATACGAAGACCACTTTGTTACGACTTACGAGACGCTACAGAAATCTGAGATTACAATCACAAACTACAATTGTCTAATTGGAAATGTACGGTTAATTGAGTAGTGTTCACGGTTGCGATTAAAGCAAAGTTTCAGCAGAGACCTACTAACAGCAGTCGAAACATATTTCGAACCTAAACTGTTCCAACGATTCTGTTTAAAGTGCTGATGAGATAACAAACATTCACTCACAAAGTATTACAAATTGTGTCTTTTAAATCTCGTTCATCAACCTATATGAAGTCGCCCTCTCACTTTTTCCACGTGGGACTGGCACCATAACAATACTTGCTGCTGCGGATTTCCCTACCCCGTGCGGTTTTCACTTGCCCCTCCAGCGATCCTTTTGGGCTAGGTCATGAACCGACCGTAATTCTGCTGCGCTGTAACTTTACTTAGCAAAACGCTGACGCTAAACTTCATCCAACATAAATTGCATAAAGAAGATAAAAATAATTAAAACAAAACGTAACGCAGACAATGCCAGACATCGAGAGAAACTTATCGTCAAGAAGAAACACAGTAATAACTAGATTTCCATATTTTGTGAAAAAGCACACGAAGACGACGTCATCAGCGCAGACGAACGCGGTGTGCCGCCAAAGATTACGAATTACCTCTGACGACCCCGTGCAAAAAGGCAGACGGCAGTGGCGCCACCTAGCGAATCGGACAAACGAGAACCGTTGAATTAAGCCACGTGTACGACGTCACAACAGTATTACGGAAATGGATTTTTCATCGGGCACAGATGGTCGTCTGCGCCAGCGAGAGCAAAAGCGAATGTCGATGATGAACTGGTTGTTGACTGACGCGCCTGCCAACCGAACTTCGTAGGAACAACGGTTGGCGTCGGTTGGTATCATGGTTGTTGCGGTCAACACGGACAGGTCCGTGTTTCCGTTCTGTGTAATTCGATTGGCAACTGCTTCGGTTCCAGTTCGACTGGTGGCGCCAGTTAAGGCAGAATATTCCATCTCAAAAGGCACGCCCTACTCTACGTTGGTTCCACGACAACTGGTCTACCGACAACTCGTCTAACGACAACTCGTCTCCGGACAATTGGTCTAACGACAACTGGTCTACTGACGAATAGTATTGAAGAAATAGAAGCTGGATTTACGAAAATGTTTTTTTCCTTAAATGGAAGCTGGATTGATGATTTTCATTCATGTATTCCAACATGCACCCATTTCTACGTCAAATCTAAAAAGCGTGAAGCTTCTGCGGCGGAACCTTCCGCCAGATAATGCCTTCCGAAACTGCTTATACGGCGGAAGTTCGGGAATCGACCCGAACAAGAGTTTCTAATGGCTAAACTAACCCTAACACTAACCCTAACCGACCCTCACGATGCCTAACCTGCTGTTCGGGTCGATTCTACGTCTCTCCGGTATACATTTGGCGCATGTGCACATCCTTCCGCCGTATAAGCAGTTCGGAAGGCATTATCTGGCGGAAGGTTCCGCCGCAGAAGATTTATCCATCTAAAAATACCTTCATCCAGCTTCTATTTCTCGCCTGTTATTTTAGTCAATCCAGCTTCTATTTCAGATATAAAATTATCCTCATCCAGCTTCCATTACTTAAGCGGTTTTCTTATCAATCCTGCTTCCATTTCAGATCTAGAAATCCCTTCATCCAGCTTTTATTTATCATGCGTTATTGTCCTCAATCCAGGTTCTATTTCACCTGTAAGAGAACCATCGTCCAGATTCCATTTCTCTTGCGTTTTTTCATCGATCCAACCTCCATTTCACCTCTAAAAACTATCATCCAGCTTCCATTTCTCAAGCGCTGGATAAGTTGTCAGTAGACCAGTTGTCGTTAGACGAATTGTCCGGAGACCACTTGTCGTTACACGAGTTGTCGTTAGACCAGTTGTCGTGACACCCTCTAAGTTATACTATCTCCATGGCAGAGCTTGTGGGAAAAATAATCTTTTTAGAAGATTAATAATAATAATTATCATCTTCCAAAAATATGAATCTCCGTAGCTGGAGATTTAACTTCAGTTTATGCATTCTAAAATTATAATATCGTGGGACCGAATGACGACACTAACCCTAACCGAGCCTCACGACGATAAATCTGACCCTAACCTACCCACATGACGCCTAACCTGGCCCTAAAAGACACGTCGGCCCCCGATACTGTTATAGTCATGCCATTATTATTATTACTACTGTTATTATTAGTCCTACGCTATACTAACTCAACTGAAATTTACAATAACGTCATCTAAATCTGCCCGACATCACCGAGAATTCACGGACAACAAAGCGTATTAAAAGAAAGTTCTATTATTTTACACCCCTAAAAATCAACATTAACATCACATTTTATACCAGACACTTAATGATAAACATTACGTGCAATAGCAAAACCAACCCTGCCAGCACTCACGCAGACTCGCATAGAACCCTACGGAGCCTATAATTATGGGTCTGTTCCAATCGCATAAAATACTGGCAGAGCACCTACGTGAACAACTTACATGTATAACAAACGTGTATAAGACAAAATCTGAGCCCAGGAATGTTAGATTTTCGCCCTTAAATCAATATAAAAAAATTCGTCGCAAAGCCAATTCATATCATAAAGTGTTAATGAAAACACTTAAAAAAGTCAAAATCGCATAAGGCTTACAGCACAATTGCACTGAAATTTCCTTTCATCTGTAGTATAAAAAAAACAAGTCGACTTGTTTGTAGTATGGCTCTGATAGGCCATAAATTTATTTGGTTATTGAATAAATAAATTTTAAAAATAAAGTCACTTCAAAATACCTGGGCTCAAACTTCACCTCCTCTCAAAAACGTGCACCACAAACAACACACTGCAGACTAATGGGTTTTAGTTTTAAATTAAATCAACAAAGCGTTAAATAACTAATTAATTCATAGTAACATGGTCACACCCTCCAGATTCACGAAATCACCCAAATAAGGCAACGAGAAACTTAAAAATTGTTGAAATTACTTAGATGTAGTATTAACAATTAACAAACACAACTGAAACCTAGAAAAGCAACAATCTCCAGAGTCCTGCAACACTTTGTGACAGCAATACCCTGGGGCACAGCAGGCAATTCCTTGGAGTCTGGGCTTTTTAGCAGACTGTTCTAGCATGAGTCAGATAATAGTGGGTGATCAGCATTGATATTGGAAGAATCCTTTGTAATAAAGGGGATCACATCTTGTGCTACATCTATACAAATTCCATCTCTTTCGTGTCTTATCCTTACTGACTGACAGATCGATTTGCACAATAAAAAAATTTGTACAAAATTAAAATTAAATTATACTTACAAAGTTAGAGAAGCTATACAGCTATACACAAAAATACACAGCATGCTAATGTGGAATAGCCAACAACACAAATGCGCACAACATCAATCATGTCAACACACTGGCAAACCTGATGCACAGGGTCTGGTTTTGAGGGTGTTAGTAAACGTTCCCATACAAACATTAACAAAGGGGGTCAAAAACAATGAGTTCAAACAATTGGTCAAACGTTTAGCATCTTAGCCCATATAAAACAAAATTAGAGTTTACTAGAATTTCAAGAGACTCCTTCCTGTTCAACATTAACCCAGGTTTTCAATTTCAATGAATCAAAGTGCCTTTTGTCAGATGAAAAATGTTGTGACAAACCAAAATACATTTAAATTTCGTTTTATTTCCATACCGGCAAATAAAATAATTATGCAGGAAATAAAAACAGTCAGGACTTCACTGACTGTCATAACAATAATCAGCACGATTATTGAGTATGGCTGACTTGCATATCAAATAAGTCGCATGTGCTTGAAGCAATTATTATGTATCCAAGTATGCAACAGAAACATTTAACCCTTTAGTAGACCCATAACTTAATATTACAATTTTCACAAATTAATCCTCAGAGTTCTACTTCTTACATGAACCTCTTGACCATAATAAATACATCACAATGGAGCCCGATAAGATAATTTCGGACACCTTAAAAAGATGGACAAGAACTGCAGAACATTTTCAACCCATAACAATAAAAATGAGAAACGAGCTCTAAATATACAAATTTTTTATTTGGTGCGTTTAAAAATGCTCTTGAAAAAGCACTAAAATTTCACTGATAACTTATGTGTTTCCCCAGAATGTCACCCATCTTGGATGCAGCTCAATTTGGAATATTATTTAAACATATGGGAAATGTTGGCAAAATACAATTTATTCCAGATCATTTTAAATGTTATTTGAACTTCACAAGTAAATCCATATTCACGCAAAGTAAAACTGCACACTGCAATTAATGTTAACTAAAGATTATGTACAAATTCCGTTTTTAAACAGTCTAGAATACAAAGACAATTGTTCTCCATTCAGCACTTTTCCCACAAAAAATCATAACTATAACGTTCATCACAAAAAACCGAGATTTACATTTCACAAAGATTCTGAGCACTCTTACAGAAAATTCTGGAATGTATCATAATAACATATTGGTGACTGTATTTAAAAAACTATCTAAATATATTTCCAACCAGATTTTTACAAATTTGGAACCAAACATGTGAAGCACAAGACCAATAAACAAATTTTAAAAGGTAAAAATTTAAGGACAAATCCTGCGGTTAAATTATATGCTACAAAGCTGAGCTTAGCCTTACCAAATGCTCAACAAAAACATGAAAAAACTTCAGTAACATTTTAGCTTCACGTTTTGGCAACTTAAATAACTCAAATCTTGCGTAACAGTTTCAGAAAATATCAGAGGCCAGTATTCTCCTCGTTCACCGAAAAACGCCGAACCATTTCAGTCGAGTCACTAGCAAAGTCAAAAAAATATCAGTCACGCCGTGTCTCGCAAGATAATCTCGTCTTCTCTTGTGGAACGTCTGTCAAAATCGGGGTGGGCACACGTGGGGGGATGCTCAGCAGGCACAGGTCGAACGTGGGGCCTCAGCCTCGGGTGGATTATCCTTCAGTTTCACTTCGGTCACTGCGGGAAGAAAATTAAGGAAACACACAACAACGAACATGCAAACACATAATTATACATCAATATATGCAAATGAATGGCATGCAAATTATCAATATATGCAAATGTATGAGTGGCATGCAAATCTACGAAAGCAACATTGGATGATATAACAGAAACATTCCAGTATACGTTATGTACACAAAATAAGATTTTATAATGTAAACAAATGAAACAATCCAGATGCTTAAATAATATCTTATTTTCTGTTTTATTCCTTTAAATAACATTTAACCCTCTAACTTGCCTTTTGCCGATATCTTACAAGGCCAAATTTTAAATCTCATTTACTTTACTTTTGCACGAATAACATATCTGAATTCAAATCATATCCAATAAATTGCATTTTCTAATATACTTAAAAATATTAAAAATTTTATATCAATGCTCAGTCACCTCTAACTTTATTTTGTGCATTCCATATGCAATGGAAAGTTGACCTAACACTGTACTCAGGCCTTGCATCAAAATCATTTTGTATCAATTACTCTTAAATTACTACAGACCCTATATCCTATTAAGATGAAGTGAACATAAAAATCATGCTCACAGAATTTTCACCCAAAAAATAAACTGGATTTAAATTCACGTGAGTAATCTACTTTTCGGAAATGAGCCATTTAACAGAAAATTATGTGATATTAAACTCCCATTATAAGCGGTGCTGAGAGACTATGTGCATTCAAGCATTACACTGTGCCCCCCACCCAATATGACAAAAAAAGAATGGAAGCAATGAATATTCAATGACGACAATGAATATTCAATGACGACAATGAATATTCAATGACGACAATGAATATTCAATGACGACAATGAATATTCAATGACGACAATAAATATTCAATGACAACAATGAATATTTATTTAAGAAAAGAAATAACTGAATGAATACAACACTGACATGCAATGTAGGAATGTCGTGATCGAGACGAACAATGCTGTTCTCAGATATGCGTCGTCCTAAATGCGTTCACATACGACAATGATGACGACAAGTCATGCAATCCATGAGGGAACGACCCACAGGGGAAGGCTATTGCACGAAGAGGAGGAGGAGGAAGAAGACCACCGTAAAGACTAATATCATAGGCAAGCATATTAATCACATATTAACACACACACACAATAGATGTGGTCTTGTCAAACTAGATTTCTAGCATTCGTGATATATATATATATATACCTGGTATATATAAATTATATATATGTTGTACATGGAAATAAACATATATACATCTACGTTCTACACATAGCTGCATCAATTCATAACAAACAAACACACAGACATGTGCACGTATATATGTGTGCGTGCATGTGGTGTGTGCAAGTTGTATATAATTATACTTATATTATTATCACTTGAGTTTTTGTCCCAAACACCTATGCATTTCAATGTATACCCATTACCCACAGTTCCCTGGTAAATCCAGATGCTTCTAACCAAACTTAAAAGCCCAATCTCTAGGAACACCCCAGGCTAATTCCATCCACACCCCAGCATTGTATTGTATCTATAAATTTATAAAGCATTGGGGGGGGAGGAACACCCTGCTGTCACTAAATACACCAAACGAATTGCTTAGACTGCAAAATATTCACAGAACATCAAGCTGCCTGCTGAAGACTTTAGGCAGTGAAGCAACAATATTAGGGGCCCATATTTTCTGTGGAGCACAACACACAGTGGAATGGTAGTGCCAGAAATTGCTCACTATGGTTTGAACAGGGCCACCACACCTCAGTCTCCCCCATTTCTCAAGGACTCCAGCGTCTTTCGAACTTAATCACTCCAAAAGACAATCTTTAAATATGTCTATTCAGATCAGCTGGATAGACGGCGTGTGAGGATAGGTCTGTGTAATTGAGAGCTCACTCAAGAGCTACTCAACAGGTGTATATAATTATATAAGTCTCAAAGCAAATCTTGAGTGATTACTGCGCAAACACAACTGCACTTACAGTATTATTATTATTATTATTATTATTATTATTATTATCATGCACTCATAAAGCGTCACTATCAAATGACGAAGCTTCAGTTGATGGCGCTACTGAACAACTACGAGTGAAGAAGGACTTGAGTCTGAAGGTCATCCATACACAGTAAAGAAGGATTGAACCCATGCTCTACATGTTACAAGCTAAGCATGACCAAGCAGTGCTACCCTGTCTCATCACCATGGTAACTAAACATGCAGACAAATATGACAGATCTATGTAAGTGGGAAATAGAAATGGGTGAATATATAAGTGGGAAATAGAGAGGGGTGAATACCAATCAGAAATACTTATAAATAATAATAATAATAATAATAGTAATAATAACAGTAGCAATAACAATTCTTATTTCTTTCTCGTATTTGCTATGGAAATCGTTCAAGCACACTACTCAGAGGCGCTCCCGACTACAGCGCGGACACTGAATCGGAGTTTCACACCTAATCGCTGAGCAATTGCGAGTGAAGGACTTGCTCAAGGTCCCTGTGTGGCGGCTTCACGTTGATTTGAACCTGCAAGCCTCTGGCTCCAAGGTACTGAACCCACCACTACATCACCACGCCCCGCCAAGGGGCAATAATGGCATTTACAAAAAAGCAATAAATAGAGATAACCGATAGATCGACTTAAAACGCATCTAACCCATCGATCTAAAGCTAACGTCACCGCAACCACAAGAAACATCTGAAAACCAGTCACATTAAACACTAAAATATTACAAACTCTAAGTGCAGGTCTCAACACAATAACTGTCTCCAAAGGAGAAGTTGCTGATCTCCTTACACTCTAACCATCTAAGGTATACATGGGGCGCGGTGGTGTAGTGGTGGCGTCGTTGCCTTGGAGCCGGAAGGTTTGAGGTTCGAATCCACCTCGCCGCGTAAGGACCTTGGGCAAGTCCTTCACTCACAATTGCTCAGCGCTTCGGCGTGAAACTCCGATACAGTGTCAGCTCTGCATTCGGGAGCGCCTCTGAGTAGAGAGAGCTTGAAGGGGCGCTATAACAAGTGCACGTACAAACATTTCAGGTATAGAAGTGAATACCTGATGAAGCGTTTCTAACGAACGAACGAACGAACGAGTGAGTAGATGAGAAAACAAAGGATACTGTCTTTCTGCTTCGGTTCCGTCTGATCCATTCCAGGCAGAGACGATGCCACGCGTCGGAAGAGCTGGAAGCCAGAGCAGAACAACGTAATGTAATGTAATCAAGTGGATGGATGATACACGAATGTCCACATACGACGCAAAGTAACGAAGAAAATTTACGCATGTAAGAGTAATTTCTGGACACAACACACACTATGCTCGCAAAAAAACATTGTATGTCTGGTAGTAAAGCACAGTCACGGTGGCTGGAAAATATCATGAGTCCCTTAAAATGCGTGACATTGACACCCAATCAAAAAGGAGGTGCAATAGCGAAACATTTCACACGAGCAATTCATTGGGGGAAAAAACGAGAAATGTCATGGCCATAAAAAAGTCTTGTGCATTAAAACTTAATGAACAGTTCATACCAAAAAAGCAACAAGGTGAAGGTAGACTCACGAGACTATGCAGAGCATGTATGCGACTTTTTAGTATATGTCCAACGACGAACCTGTTTGACGTTGTATCCGGCTTTAGCGCTTGTTTCGATAAACATGACGTTCAATTCCTTCGCCTTCTTCTCTCCCTCCTCTGTTGTCACCTGACTGCTCACACGTAACAACAACAACGTAAACGACTTCCAAATGACTTGCAACAGATCGAACAACCAACTCAACAGAGGCAAAAGCTAATAAGTCGTAATCCAAACCGTAAACTTTGAGTTTATAAAGCATCGTCATAAAGA
Source organism: Lumbricus rubellus (assembly GCA_945859605.1). NCBI lineage: Eukaryota > Metazoa > Annelida > Clitellata > Crassiclitellata > Lumbricidae > Lumbricus > Lumbricus rubellus. Next base: position 2,520,657 of record OX243820.1, on the reverse strand, counting down.
AAAGCCTATATTGACGAGATCGGGGTAATGCCAGAGATGGAAAGGGACGACTAGAGTGCGGTTGCTGAAGAGAGGTGAGAGAGGAGATGCAAACGTGGACTTTGTTGTCTTTAGAAGTTCGATCTTGGATTATACGTAACACAAAAAGAAATCATTTCCATTGCTGCTTCTCGTTCAATCATTCATTCAAAAGTAGGGGATACTTCCAGGCAACTACTCGGAAGCGCTCCCAACTTCAGCCCACACAAGAAGGAAAATCTTCAAATGGCCATAGAACATACCAGCACGTGATCCATGGTACAGACTGTTTCACCAGTGCATTAATATTATTTATAGCATCGTCAAGAATTAAACGTGAAATAAGATTCCTCAGGATAATTAATAGTTCTAAGTTGCCCTCAATAGTAAAGCTGCTATGGAAAGTGATCGCATCGAAGAGCTGGATGGTCAGAGATGAGTGCTGGTTGAAAAACTTAGCCTCCCCATTACTTCCAGTTGTTATGATTATTAGTTTTTATCATTATTATTTAAATTATTTTTTGTTATGACCGTTTGTCCGACAGATCCGTCTTGTTTCCGACGAGCATGATGAGCACGTCGCTTCCACGTTCCGTTCTAACGTCGTCGATCCACTTCGAAGTCTGGTGGAATGAATTGGCATCTGCAACCAACCAACCACACCGGTCACTATGGCAACAGTTGTTATGGCAACGGTTGATATGGCAAAGTCGCTATATGGCTACAGTTTCAAAGGATTGTATTTACATTACTGCTGTCTTACATTGCTGATAACTTGCTAAATCGATTGCGTTAATCATGACCAGGTTATGCACGAGCACCCATACGTCTTATCGGTCGTATGCCAAACAAATATGCAAAATATTTTCCACTGGCTTCCATTTCCACAGTGAATCTCATATAAATAGGGTTTCTGCATTGGTCTGGTGCTGCATGGAGGGTTTTGGCCCAAGTACCTGCAGGAGCGACCCTCTACCCTCTGATCGGCTGATCAAACTGAGCTCTTGGAATAACACTCGTGGACTACTCTTATAATGCAGCGGTGCTCTTTCTCAGTGGCAGGACCTAGAACCTGGAATGAGCTTTCTGTTGCGCTCTGCCTGCTGACTAGAGGTCACACCCCTATGTTCCATTTCATCTTAAAAACTTCCTTATTTAGTCAAGGTTGGACTGGCAGCGCTCCTGAGTAGCTTACCTTGAAGGTGCACTATATATAAAATAAAAACTCAATAGTAAATAAATCAGAATAGATGGGAATTTCACGGCGACTGACTTGAAATATCGTAGACAACGATAGCAACGGAAGAATCGCGAATGTACGATGGGATGAGACTTCGGAAGCGCTCCTGTCCGGCCGTATCCCACAACTGCAACCGGATCTGGAAAGAGACAAAGCGTTTACGTTTATAAGACACAATTATGTATGTATGTGCACTTGTTATAGCGCTCCTTTAAAAAATTTCTACTCAGTTCTAAGCACTCCCGAGTACAGTGCGGACACTGTATCGGAGTTTCACACCGAAGCGCTTCAGGAGCAATTGCGAGTGAAGGACTTGCCCAAGATTCCAACGAAGAGGCTTGAGGTGGATTCGAACCTACAACCCTTCGGCTGCAATGCAACGAACGTACCCACTACACCACTGCACCCCACACATTAAAGTTGAAAAAACAGTCCAATAGTTTACGGATCATAGCTCATGCGCTTAAGATGGAACTTAGCGAGTTGTTTAATCTTTCCAGTGACTGAGTTCGAGCAACATCACTTCACAAAAGACAATCTAAAGAGGAACAGTGCTCTCAAAGCCGAACAAACACTGATAAATCATGTTTCAGTGGCATACATGTATCAGTGGTTTGACCTTTATACCCTCTAAAGAAGATAATGCACTGAAAGATTTACAACATCAGCAACAATGATTCAACATGTTCAATTTTCTCTGCTTTGTCACAACAAAGTCGTTAAAAGATATCGTGGCAAAAGCAACGTACAACTCTGCAATACGCAAAGTGGTCACAAGAAAAAATTCTGCATAAATTCAACAGCACAATAAAAAAAGTCAACATAACAAAGCAAATTGAGAAGCACAATAAAATAAAAACAATGCACTGCAGTACAATAGAATTCAGTACCATGATAAAACAATTGCATCAAACAATAAAATACAATCGAGCAGCTCACCGTTCTGTCTTCCAAGTACATTGTTTTGGAAAGAAAATCAATTCCTATTGTAGCCTGGCAACAGAACAAAATTAAACACAATATTCATCAGAACGAATAAACAAGGATTCATTCATCATGAAGATTCATTCATTACGAGGATTTATAAACAGTCCATTCAAAGTTACTACTCAGGAACGCTCCCGAGACAACTTCGGCTAAAGAGGGTTGCGATACAACGTATTCTACATGTATCTAAAATTTATATTTAAAAATTCAGACCACAGATTTCTCCGTAGTTCCTTAATTCATTGATAAGCTTGCAATCACATGCTGCAGAAACCAATTGTTGCCATGGTAGTCGTTGCTATTGGAAACAACCAGGCTATATTGTAAATGCCCATGTGTTGAAAGCGGGGCGTAAAAAAGAGGAAAGTCGCACCTGGTACGTGTTGTCGAAACTGTCGTACATGAACCTCGTTATGATTGACGTCTTCCCAACTGCAAGAACACAACCAACAGGTGCAAAAATCCTATAACAGCAAAGCTCTCCAATAATGGTTTCCTATAACATGCACACATGGATATCAGATATACACCACATTAATATACATCACATGTATGACGCATACATGTATACGCATGCATGTAAATACAAACATATGGCATATCTGAGTATTATCATACAACGCTTAGTGCATTGATCAATTCTGTTGTGCACTATGTCTAAAGTTTAACGGCTACAGGTACGAGCCCGCATCTTTAACTTTATGTAACCCAATGGGCAACTTTGTCTTGAACCTCAAATTCAATATTCACTGATTTAAATTGCATAATAAATGCATTAAGTAAAACCCACATCTTTATAATTTTATGACTGTCCTTTTGAGCCGGGTTGGGATTGCCCCTGAGTAGTAGTCACTTCGAAGGGGTGCTACACAAATACATGAAATGAATGAACGAAATAACAAATAAATGCACATATTACACACACTCACATATACACACAGAGCACTTGTACCATGTACATCTGAAGTTGTTGAATAAGTAAAACATGAAAATTTTATCGGGTCAAACAGCAAGCATCACTGCTTGAAATGTTACATTTATGACTCATCAGTGACCAATTGACTCAACGCGCATGATGCTTATGTTAATGTGAATCGAATTAATCACCAATACCATGACCTCATAGAAGACCCCCAGTTCATAAACACCCAAAACGGCAACCCCTTCTCCCCACAGACGTGATCGAATCCCCGGCAGACAATCGCCCCCAAAATTCAATATCATGTCCTGGTAAGCAGCGTTAAAGAACATGGGATATCCTCCGAAAAGCAATCACAATCTCGGTCTAATAATAAATCCTGATTTAATGTTTTGATCTGGATTTAATTGGAGTCGTCAACCCCGAGTCGTCAATGAAAATTAAAATAAAAATCCCGACCGAAGCAACAATCCTTATTACCGCTCTGTTCGCCGAGAAAGACGAGCTTGAACTTCCGCAGCGGATTTCCAATTTCTCCTACAGACATTTTCTAAATTCAATGAATTGCGATTCGATTTGTTTTTCCTTTTAATGTAATTAATATTAAATTTTCTGAAACCGCAACCAACGACTATTCACTGGCGACGTGGAAAGCAGCTTCAGTCGACAGATGGATTACATATTATTATGCGCCGCACGACTCACCGAATGACGTCACCACGCTATTTGGCGAGTGATGGAACAGAATTTACGTTGGAAATGCTTCCCTCGGTCGTACGGTGGCGCTCCGGATTATGTTTATTTTACGTCATTGAGTGTGGAATTCGTAAAGTATGTAGTCTGTTACTCGTTTGCATAAAATAACGACAAGCCAGAGAAGTCAGCGCAAAATATTGTGCAATTTTTTCACATGATAATTTATACGGCTCTGTTTTTTGCTAGTATTTAGGCTAAGACACCTAATAATTATTCCCATTTCTGTTTTATCTGACAATCATGTAGGGCTCCTGTTACATAAGTTAGGTTTGCTAAGACGTTTTAAACTATGGTGTCAGACTTTTAAAAATATTACGCTTGTACATATCAGTAAAATACTTTAAGTATATCCTACGCTCGCTAATAGGCCTAATCTGCTTACTTTCTCTGAAATTTGAATCGGGGAAAAAATAATAGCCATTTCTCCATGTAACTTCTGCGGCGATTTAGTATTTTAGTCACAGATGAAAATATTGATGACAAACTACGAAGTGGGATGACGCCCATCATGACGGATGAAAATCTTCAGACCAAAACAAGAAGGTGGATGATTTTTCTGATATTTTTAGTGCAATAAATGCGATGATTGTTGCAAATTACAGTTTGCAGTGGTAGCCAGCGTTGCCACTCTAAAAAATGAAAAAACCCAAGTTGGAGGGTCGAAAACACCCAAGAAAATCCAAGTTACCCAAATCTTCGAAAATGTCCACAATTCCCGTCCGAAAATTCTGATGACCTAATTTTTTTAGTCGTCCGGACCAAAAACTTTCAATTTCCCGTCAGAAAATTCTGATGACCTAATTTTTTTGTCGTCCGGACCAAAAAATCTTTCAATTTCCAGTTCGAAAAATTCTGATGACCTATTTTTTAGTCATCCAGTCCAAATCTTTCCAAAATGTCCACAATTTCTCGATTTTCCACCAGAAAAACAAGCAAAAAACCCAAGTTCTTCCCAAAAAACCCAAGTTCGGATCGAAAAACCCAAGATTTTTTGGTCGAAAAAAACCCAAGCAAAAAACCCAAGTTCCTCTCGAAAAAACCCATTTCCCAAGTTCAGATCGAAAAACCCAAGATCTTGTGAAAAAACCCAAGGAGTGGCAACGCTGGCCCGGGTAGCCTAATGTTTATAGGACGGGTAGGCCTAATTTGAAACCTTTACACCGGGCTACTAGAACTAACAGCTAGTGTTGCTAACTTTTACACCGGGCCACTAGAACTAAGTGTTGCTACCCATAATAATTATCTTCAACCATTATTGAACCCCGACCTCTCGGTCGACAGTCCGGTGCGCTAACCACTGTACATGTAGGCCTACATGTTACTATCGAGCACCCCTATAAGGGCGCCTTACAAAACAGCTACGGGCGCTTTACAATACAGCTAACAAGCACGATCTTTATAAAGGCGATCGATAGAGGTCTGGACAATAATTATCATGGGTCTCGTCTATTGGCCCGATTTGGCCGTGGAATTGGTCCATGGATCTATGCCAATTATAGGCCCTATACCGATTAACCTCGCTGACCTAATTAGCATTAGGCCTAGCTATCACTTGGTTGGCAGAGTTGCACACGACTAAGTTAAAGAGAGCGTGCGGACCGCGGTTCACTTCCAAAAGTGACCTAATTAGGTCTTTTGTTGTCATAGATTTAGCCTAAATCTCTGGCTAGTGGGGGACTGTGGGCCTATAGTAGGCCTAACGAACGAGGTGCTACGGATGGTAGGGGGAAAGTGAAAGAGCAATAATCACAATAAAGAAAAAGAAACTGGATTGGACACACACTCGATCAGAGGAGACAAATTTATGAGAGAAACGATAGGCTACAGGGAAAGAATGGAGGGATGTAAAGGAAGAGGAATACCTAGACAGAAGCTTTTGGACTTAATGATACGGAGCTAGGGGATGTCAATTGTCAACAGCTAAAAGAGGAGGAAGCTAAACAACGAGAGGAGTGGCGCCATCGGACGTAGGCCTATGAGCACGCGAAGATGATGGCTATGATAATTATAATAGACCTATAGTTAGGCTAGGGTCGCTAGGCCTACGATGTGCAAGGAGGCCTAAATGGTCGAGGCCATAAATAGGCCTATTAATACGGTCGCTATACAAATTGGCGTCTCCTACATTTACAGTTTACATCCGGAGACGATGAAGAGAAGTTGCAAGTCTGTTTTGTTCACGGAGACTGACCTATATACCAGGACCTAATGACCGACCTAGACCAGACCTTAATCGACTTTATATAGATCCTTTTCTTGGACACTAGGTTCATCTAAATTTCTATCAGAAACACACTTCTATCACTTAAATTGTGTCAAAAAAGACCCCAAAAATCAACGAAAACTGCACTTTTAAAAGTAATAATAATTTATCGACAATTAAGTTAACAACGCAACAAAAACAAGAAAGACGACAAACATGCAATCAGCATAATTATATATTAGCACGACATCTGCAAATTTAGCCAACGCATTGACAAGCAAGAGATCGGATTCGGTAGTTCAATGGCACCATGCCAATATCTGAGGGGTCAGAGACCATTTTTGACCCGAACCCCCAGACTCTTAGAGACCGCAGATAGTCGCCAACACATCGTGCAGCAACATAATCACCGGTACAAAACCTCAAAATCTCGGTCAGAACCTTATATCCACTTTAGATAGATCCTGCTATGTGCTACCACACTATGCAGCAACCAATATTTGGTTAGTTCGTTTGGTCACAAAATCTCAACGCGTAAGGAAGAACACTCAACAAAAGGCCAAAACATGAGCCGCTCTTAAAACATTCATCAGAACTTGGGTGACTCCATGAATATATTATAATCCTTGAAGAAAGGCCACCATGCCAGACATGAGTCATCCCTGTAGTACGCTAGTATAATTATTCCATTCAAATGCCCCATTTAGATCTTGGTATCACCTTAAACCGCGTCCCAATCTGAACTGCTCAAACAAAGTCCTGCAAATTCGACTCGCCATAGTCGAAAACAGGTTCACAGTATTTCCTAAGACATGTCATGGCTGACATTTCAATACCAAACGAGTCAAACAATTACCTCCAATTAATCTACATTTCTCTTTTCTCTAGTCTTCGCCCCACAACAGCATTTCACGCACTGCAGACACTAAGGCTTCGTGGTTGAGGAACATTGTGAAGTAGATGATGATCCTACGCTTTGCAATGACACTGTCTGACTTGGATACTGAAGGCTTTCCTGATCAACTGTGTTATCATCATCATCATCGATGATATGAGATTCACTAAACTCCACGAATGAATCCGACACAAGTTCTGTTATACAAAGCGAATCAGTCGCGACTTCATCAGAAGAATCAGGAAACCGCCGTGACAAGGAAACATTATCCTTAGAGTGGAAAACGACAAGTGGAATATCGGCAGAAATGGGAACGTGGAAAGGTTTTGCGTGCGCCTCGGCTTCGAGGTTTTGATACAGGTCGTGCAGGTTGTGCTCCATGTACGGCTTCTCAACTTCGTCTTCGTCTGAGATATCGCCGTGGTCTGAAAATGCACCCGCACTGAGGAAATCATGTCCAGACGCTATGTCAAGAAGTTCACGGGTTGTTTCGGATGAAAGGCCGGGTTCTAAGGAGCACAGAACGCTAGGAATTGTAACAGTAGAACTGCAGAGTTGCTCAGCATCTTCAAGTCTTTTTTGAGATGAAGATGCACGATCTTCGATCGACTGAAGATTCAGTGGCTGGTGAAGTTTTGTTGTTGAAAGCACGAGCGATGTCGAATCAACATGAGGATTTTGTTTGACCGAATTGTCCAATGGATCTTTTCCAGCTGATAAGTTAATACTCTTGGAAGTGCTCACCACTGGAGTAGAATCAATCTTAATTGTCTTATGAACAGCCGCATCCGACTCTGTGTTACACTCATCACCGGAAAACGTCCTGAGCAGCGTTTCTTTTTCCACGTTTACCATCGGTTGAGATGGCGATAAACGTGGTTCGGTCGAACCCTCCGCATCATCACACCACGGAAATGGCGGAGGAGGAGGCGATGGAATAGGACTGGAAGTGACCCGAAAGAATTCATTCGTAGTATGAAGTGCATTGAACACGGCCAAATCCTCCACTGTAAATCTACTGCCGACAGCCGAACCACCGCCCTCAGCACCGAATCGCTTCAGATTCTCACTCGAAACCTCGTCAAACAAATCAACCGACTCACAATTCTCATTTAAACACGACAGTGCCACTCCTGCAGTACCCGCCACATCATCATCATCAACAAACAGTTCCAACATTTCAGGCGGTTCCAACAGCTCCATATTCAGCGCATCGTCATCACTCCAAACACCTTCCAAAGGCGGCGGTGGCGGCGGTGGTAAAACCACCTGCGCCAAACGCTCCTCCAACGCTTCCTTCTCCAACGAAGAAACATCCTCATCTCTTCCGCTCTGCTCCATCACGCTCACCTCTCCTCCGCTGTTCGACGTCGACGTATCAAACTCCTCGCTTTCCACGATCGGCGCAGGCAGATCGACATCCATGAGGAACTCTTCCAGCGAACACATACTCGCGCCGACAACATTCGGAGGAAACGAAGTCCTGTAGCTCGTGTCCTCAGCGATGTACAACCCGCTTCCAAATTCATCGGGAAATCGCTCCAAGGAAGAACTCATTTCAACGTCTAAATACGCGTCGACAACCGATTCACCGGCTCCTAAGTCGGTCGAACTACTTCCCGCTGCTCCATCAATCGAACGCCTACCTCGAGTCCGTGCACCTGAAGATCCTTCTAGCGTTCTCCTGTTTAAAGATTCGACCTCATTTTCCACTTCATTATCTTTAATCGCGGATATTTCACGGATAGAATCACCCTCCGCAGCTACTGTAGGCAGCGGCTCCTCCTTACCGCTACCTATTCGAGGTTTTTCCTTCGTAAGGCGCTTGCTACCACCTTCCGCTTTGCCCTTCGACTCCTTTGACCCTTTTGACACGAGAGCTCTTTCGAGCGACGTCGGACTGATCGAGTCGTCCTTCGAGGAGAAACTGTCGCGCGGAGGAAGTCGACTGTACACGACGAAGTCGAGGATCCGTCGCTTTTCCACCGAAGTATCTTTCCGTGGAAACGCCAGACTCGACAGCGTCGCTTTCACCTTCTCCAGCTCGGCCTTCTGCTCTTCCCTCGTCAGCTTCTTGTTGCCTGGAGATGGCGAACGGCTTCGGAAGCGTCGCATGGACAACGACGCGGCGTTCTGCACGACTCCGATGTCCGTCTGCTCGCCTTTCGTTGCGAGATGGCGCTTGTGGAGAATGTAGGGGAATTCCGTGTCACCGCTTGTGATGAGGTTTTCCCCGGTAGGTGGGATAACCGACGCGTCCTCGTTGTTTCCCTCGTTTTCCACTTTGAGATCCTTTGTTTCGTCCTCAACATTTCCGGCTGCTTCAATATCTGTTGATGATTTGGATTTTTCCTCTTGTCCAGGTGTTTTTGTTGGTTCGGATATGTCCAGCTTTTCTCGTTCGTCCAGTGGCTCAACAGAAGACGCTGCCTCAGATGGGAGAAGAAGAGCGTCGGTGGAACATTCCAATTCAGTCTTCTGTTCACCACTAACTTCAGACTTTTCAAGACTTGTTGTCCGACTAAGCGGTGTGCTTGTCACCTCCTCACTTGGTGACCTTACGACCTCCGTCTTACCCTCAGCCGCTGCCGAGTCAGTTTCTGATGCACTATTCACACTGTCTATTATCACCGTCTCAAGTTGCGCGCTTTTGTCTGAATTTTCATGACTATCGTGACTTGGTGAACTGGTGACCTTATGACCCGGTGAACTCGTGACCTCATGACCTGGTGAACTCGTGACCTTATGACCCGGTGAACTCGTGACCTTATGACCTGGTGAACTCGTGACCTTATGATCCGGTGAACTCATGACCTTATGACCCGGTGAACTCGTGATCTCATGACCCGTTGATGCATTTTCTTGCACTTCTGCTGTTACGCAAATCGCTTGAGAAGACTTGGCATGAAGAACATTTTCTGAGCTGTCAACGGCTGGCTCATGCGTATCACCATCTTTAGCATCTAGACTGCTGTGAACTGGTGAACTCGTGACATGATGACCTGGTGAACTCACAACCCTATGACCTGGTGAACTCGTGACCTCACGACCTGGTGAACTTTTCACCGTATCATCTGGTGAACTCGTGACCTCACGACCTGGTGAACTTGTGACCTGATGAGCTGGTGATGCAGTTTCGTCGTCACGAATTCCAACGGCCTCACCGCGCGACAATCTCTTTCGCCTCAGAATCGAAAGCGCAACGGCCTCCGTCACCAATAATTCTTCCTCATCCTCTGCTCCATCCACCCCAACAACAGTCTCACCATCCACCCCAACAACAACACTCTCCCCACCCTTTTCAGTCACCCCAAGATCTCCCCCAGTTTCACCATCTTTCACCAACTTCGTCATAACATCACCCGACTCCACAAAAGTTGCATTTTCGCTCTCTTCCGCATTCCGAACAGCTCCCTCTTCCAGATTTTCCACCTCCACTTGCTCCCCGTCCATCGTTCCTTCCAGCTGCCTGCACAACTCATTCCCATCCACAGCCCCCGCCGGTTCCACGCGATCAAAGTCGAGCGAGTCGTGGCTCTCGGTGAGTTGATACGAGTCCTGCGACATGTTGTCGTGATATGCGGCGTCCCTACTCTGCTTATTATCCGAACTGTAACCCGACTTAAAATAAGACAGATTGAAATCATCCAACGTTCCATTGCGTAGCTCCATCCTCGCTTTCCTCACCTTCGACAATTCCTCTCCCGCTTTCTTGGAACCACCAGGTGGAGTGAGCGGTTGCCGCGTTGGCTCGCGAAACGTGTGGAGCGAGCGACTCGGAGCGGTGTCGCTCCTGCCCGCGTGTTTGTAGCGCTCCCTGGCATGTGCCCGTTCGAGACAGAGGGCGTGCGAGCTGCCCGATGAGCGGATGTTTGGGTGGCTGAGGTGGTGTTCTGCTCGCGATTTCAACGTTCCAGTTTTAGGTGTCGTCGCGACGCTGTGACTCAGCGAGATTGTTCGCATGCTCGTCGATCTGAAACGTGTTGCACGTTATTTACTAATCATTTTCATTATTTATATTTTATTTATTGTTATTTCTTGCAGTTGCCATAGCGCCCCTCGAAGGTCACTGCTCAGGGGCGCTTCTGACTACAGCATTGGAGCTTTACACCAAAGCAATTGCAAGTTAAGGACTTGCTCAAGGTTCCTGCATGACAACTTGAGGTGGATTCGAACCTGGAACCCTCCAACTCCAAAGCACCGAACAGAACCACCATGCCCCGATATTTTATTGTGTTTAAGCATTTATAAAGCATCTCGAGTAAGGCAAACCATTCAGAGGCGCTCCCAGTGTGCAAGGCCCTGCAAGAAAAAGCAGGTTTGGGGAACATAGAAGGAAGAAGAGAGACTGCCAGACAGAAGTGTAGAGCAAACAGTAGAAGAAAGCATTCTAAAGAGCAATTGAGGCAAATGATGAAGACTGAGCCACATATCTGCTGTTCTATTTCAGACAGTGCAAAGAACAACAGTGTGCGTTCTTAGAGGAGGGGGCAACGAGTTCAAATCCCAAATAAGTAATCTTTAAAACTGATTCTGTGCATTTTATAACAATGCTCATCGGAAACAGAACCCCACTTTTTTTCTTGGCTATGCGCCTGATAATGCTAGAAAAGATTTATACAAAAATATCTAAAAGACAAGACGATGCAAACCAGAGTGCCGATGCATGACGAATTCTAACTTTGTATCTTTTTATATATTTATTTTACCTTAATTGTCCTGTAGACAGCAACTAATCTATTCTAAAGCAATTAGGTCACAATAATAATATGCCTAAGTAGGTCAGGTTGGAGAGGTAAGTCAATAAAAGGTAAGGAAAGGGTTCATTAATTAAAGGTATGGCTGCTTGATGACAGGTATGTTAATGATAGGTTCTGTTCTCAGCCATCCTCGATCTGAAGGTCGGCCGCATCATGTACAATGTTCCTCCAACGCGTCCTGTCCTCCATCAATGGTAGGTAAGTTATTGAAAAGGTAATGACAAGGTAAGGTACTTGGTAATGCTTATCAAGTGTTTGCCTATAGATATACCTCTGGAATTCTGGTCTTCGGTTGCAGTTCTCTCGAACATATTCTGCCAGTTGCTTTTGTGTTCGACCACAGTACCTGTTAACATATACCAGAATTATGTCAATCACAGCCATACTTGTTAAGAGTACTAGTACAAAACAGTATTATACAACTGTCATTTGATAATGCCTTCATTACTTGGTGCTCAATGAATGCAGTGCAATATCAGATCTATGTATTCTGACTTTCATTTATAATTAACTTTCGGAACTTTCTTTTATTGCCATCATTTATAGCATCGTGTGTTTGGTTGCGGCATAGATGTAAAAAACGATGGAAACGGAATAAAAAACGGAAAAAAACGTCGTTTTATTCGAAAAAATAAAAAACCACAAAAAAACGATAAAAAACGGAAACGGAACATAATTTGACTTTGCTACATCTAAAACCGCATTTTAACCTTGAAAACCTTGATTAGGAACCAACTACACGCAAGCTATCTCCTAAATGATGATGTTAAACGATGAAATAATGACTTTAGTTGGCTGAATCTTTGAGAGTTGACGGAAAACATAAGGAATATCAGAAAAAAATAAAATTAAGGAAAATTATGACAGAAAGTAAATGAATAAATAAAGGTCAAGAAATAATAAAAAAACGATAAAAAACGATGGGAAAAATAAAAAACGAAAAAAAAGACGTTTTTTGGGAGAGAATAAAAAACGAAAAAAAACGTTTTTTACAACTATGGGTTGCGGTGTGTCATGCATGCATTTGGAATTTTGGATTATAATAAAACGACTAATAATAAATAACCAGACAACAGACTGTCATGCAGCACTGTTGTTTATAAACATGGAAGCCAATGAATAATGTAAATCTACAATTTTATGGATTGCTTTGTTCACCTGAAAGACGATCCACGGCTGACGAGAAGACGCGTCTTGTTGCGAGGAAGGCGTTTAACGGAATGGCAACGGAAGAACGCGTGATGTTCGAGACATTTCTTCCAGAAGTTCTTACAATCGTTGCGCGACTCAAAGTAGAACTCAACAATGTCTTTGTAGTAACCCTAAAAAAACCAGGAATGATCCGATATCAACAATGACGGATCAAGTGAGGTATATAATTGATCTCCTATGCTCAGATGTAAGCATTCTCTTAATAATGCATCTTGCATGATCAATATGGCTGTCACATAACGTTGAAAATCTTAAATTACAGTCACACTAAATCTGGTTACGCTAAGCCTAAAATCTAAAGTTATAATTAATCTTTATTTACACTATCATGTTACATTGCATCCATCTACAATCTGAAGCTAGAATGGATCAAACAATCTCATGTAGCAATACACATAAAATCTGAAGTTAGAAATTATAATGCATCTACAATCTAAAATCTGAAGTTGGAATCACCAATAATCTATAATGATCTCATGTTACAATAGACTACAGAAATCTGAAGTCAGAATACATCCACAATCTAAAATCTGAAGTTAGAAGATTCACCTATAATCGACAATCTCATGTTACAACAAACCCAAAAAATCTGAAGCCAGAATACATGCACAATCTAATAATAATATTGCATAATAATACTGCACAACATCTAAACTCCTCCATCGTTACCACCCAACTACGACCCAGTCATCCAGGAGGCTACAGTGTGAAAATTAATCATGAGATTGAAAAAATGTCTCCCACTAAAACCCTTCAACACTGCAGAGACCAGCTGTGGCAGGTATCAGCCGAAAACATGGCACCACCTTCGACTGATTAACAGAAAATTGGTTGAAAAGAAGGCTTTCAATGGCGCCACCTGGTCACCGATTGATTGAATGAGTATATTGCTCAAAGCCATGTCTTCATCAATGCAGACGGGTTGCCACACAGCCCACAACAGGCTTTGGTCGGCCAATGAACGATAATTGAAATGTTCGCAACGACGAGCTGAATCTATTATTGACCAGCAGATGTCAGGTTTCAAAGACACCGTCTATGTGTGTGTGTTTGTGTGTGTGTGTGTTTGTGTGTGTGTGTGTGCGTGTGTGTGTGTGTGCGTGCGTGCGTGCGTGTGTGTGTGTGTGTGTGTGTGTGTGTGTGTGTGTGTATCGCAGATGTCATATTCACTCCACCCTTCTTTCATACACCATGCTCCGTCTATTCGGTAGTAAACCCGGCTGTCATTCGACGATTGCACGCTCGGATTAATAGTCCGCTGAATAGACCCAGACCCATCCCATAGTGGTGGCGTCGTTGCCTTGGAGCCGGAAGGTTCGAGGTTCGAATCCATCTCGCCGTGTAAAAACCTTGGGCAACCGAGGGGCGCTATATAACAAGTGCACATACATACAAACAAACATCCATGGGCGCCCTCCGCAGATATTTCTGCAGGAGGTTGGGCAATTATTATTACTATTATTATCAATATTATTATCAATATTATTATTATTATAATTATTACTACTACTACTACTACTACTATTATTATTTTTATTTTTATTTTTTTTGCCCCGAGGTATACAGGATTTCTTGGGGACTTATCTAGCGCCTAACATAAAATCAAAGTCTGGAACGGCCCTACTCATCTTCTGTTTCTTGGTCGGCAAAAGTGCCCCTAAAGGCCACAGCATTATAGCGTTGCATCATGAGTGAGATTCGTTGGAACAAAAATGTTGTCTCCCGTGGGTCCCCTGTTACAATGCTTAGCTTTCGTCCCAGGTCCGAGAGGAATGATAATCCTTCGCTGTTGATCGGACCCAGTGTCTCGAAAGCCAAAGGGACAAAAATGTTATTATTATTATTATTATTATTATTATTATTATTATTATTATTATTATTATTATTATTATAATTATTATCATTATTATTATTATTATTATTATTATTATTATTATTATTATTATTATTATTACTATTATTATTATTATTATTATTATTTGTGTTGGAAGACTTGCATATCCTTCAGGATGTAGTTTGACGAGGAATTTCTTTCGTTTGAAGCTGAGTTTGCGAATCTTCGCCCACGAGAAAGTGTTGATCTTCGTTTGATTCTGAAAGACGAGAACGCCGAGATGGGCGACGGCCAGATGCAGCGGAACACCCTCATGATCCTACAAACACACATACACACACAGTGTCACACACAGTGTCACACACAGTGTTATGCACACATACACACAGTGTCACACACACATACACACACAATGTTATACACACATACACACACAGCGTCACACACACAGCGTCACACACACATACACAAACATACATTCATACATACATGCATACATACATACATGCATACATACATACTCTTGTCCAACAAGTACATTTACTGTGATTGGTAGCTCCATTTGGAATGACCTTTCCTCCAGCACTAAGAGCTAAACTAATGACTTGTCATTCCTCATCAATGTCTCATTCTTTAAAAGCATTTCTTTTCACCTGTGCTTTCCGTGCTGAGAGCACCACTGAATAGTCATTCTTCAAGATGCAGAGTTGCAGACGCTGTATAAATGCATAGATACAATACATAGATCTATGCATACATACAATGTAGAGATGAGCCCTGGAGAAGCTACACTATGCATACATACAATGTAGAGATGAGCCCTGGAGAAGCTACACTATGCATACATACAATGTAGAGATGAGCCCTGGAGAAGCTACACTATGCATACATACAATGTAGAGATGAGCCCTGGAGAAGCTACACTATACGTGCTTTTTAAATCTATGCATACATAAATGTTTCAACGCAGGGAGCCTGGGAGGCATGAATCATATCTCCATACAGTAGGTTTTTCTTTGACAATTTAAAAACAGCTGACACGACTTCTAACCTTAGCCGGGTGCGTCTGAATTCCGTAGAGATCGACCTTGCGAGCCGTGTCCAGCAGATTGAACTCGGCGACGGCCGGCGTCTGACCACTGAGATGAGATGATGCAACAAAAGAACAATCACCAGGAAATTAATCGTGGTTTAGTTTCATCGCAAAACAGCTTTAATCAATATTTACCAAGCAGATAACTAAATAAACCAATAAATATATATGTATGTATGTATGTATGTATGTATGTATGTATGTATGTATGTATGCATGTATGTATGTATGTACGTACGTACGTACGTACGTATGTATGCATTTATGTATGTGCATGTAAGTATGTAATTTCTATATGTTGATCATGTATGTACGTATGTAATCGTAAATTTATATAGGGCCACTTCAAGAGAAAATTCTCAGAGGTGCCCTCGACCTGACAGAACCAAACCGCAATAAAAAGAGAATATGATTTTCAAACCCTTGCGGTAAGGGGCAAAGAAAGACAAAGAAGTTCATTAAAAAAACTGATGGAACGACCACCGTAGCAAAGCTTTTATGCAGCACTGTGACAACCCTGAAGGTCACGTTGTATGACAGGGTGAATAAAGCCATGACCTGCATGCATGCATATTGCATAAGGTAAGAATTGTGTATGAATGTACATGTATGTACACGTATGTATGGCAGCATGTATAGTTGTATACGTACAACGCTAAACCTCTCAAAAGATCAGTCAACCTTTTGAAAGGTCCCTAAAAGGAGTCTAATACATTATTCAGACGCACATATGTGCCAACACACATACACACGCATGCAACTGTGTACTTAAATATATATATATAACATATATATACATGCATATATATATTTATAAAATATATAATTTTTTATATATATATACATGCATAGTTTTACATACATAGGTAGCAACATACACGTATGGTATGGGTACATAAAAACAGACATTCAAAAGAGGCAGCAATTCCATATAAGCATTCAGATAAGAGACAGAAGCAGTGGAGACAGACAGACAGACAGACAGACAGGACAGACAGACAGACAGACAGGACAGACAGACAGACAGACAGACGTGTAAGATGCTAATGGCATACATATGGTCTCGATGGTGTTCAGCTATCCTCTGCTCCAGTTCCTCCGTCTGTTTCGGAAGCAGTCGTATGTCCTTTAGATAACCTGGAACTTCAAACTCGTCGGAAAAATCTCCCAACTCAGCTGCCAATCCAACGAAAAAAAACACGAAATCGTAAAATCCTGACTTTTAAAGCACCATTTAAAGATAAGCGTAGGGCAACAGCTTATTCACGAGCTTTTAGTCATGCTTAAATGACAATAACAATTACAGACTCTGCACTTGAGTATATAATTGTATATAATGTTCATAGACATAATACATATAAGTCTGAATGTATGCATCCAACATGAATAATTTTCACATAATTATTCACCTATTTCTCGCCTGATGACCTTTCCAGTAATTGAAGTAATGAGAGAATAGCTGATTGAATGATTGATTGATTGAATGATGATCAATCAATCAATCAATCAATCAATCATACGATCAATCAATTAATCAATCAATCAATCAATCAGTAAGTCAGTTAATCAACTAACCATTCATTCAATCAATCAATCAGTCAATCAACCAATTGTTTAATGAATCAATCAGCCAATCAATCGTTCAATCAATCAATCCAATTACCCTGAACGATGTAGGAGGCGAGTAGGACTGCCGTGTGTTCCTGGCATGGTAGAGTGGCGGAAAGAAGGTCTCGTCGTACTTGGAGAGCGAACAGATACCTACGTCACAAACAGCAGAAGATCTAATCTAATCTAATCTTATTTAATTCTAATCTAATCTAATCTAATCTTATTAAATCTAACCACGTCTAATCCATTGCCTTCGGTTGTGTCCTTGTCACAATGCATTCCACACAAATCAAATTCCACTTAAACCATTGTTAAACGAACTGAGTCACAGGGTGTCGTGTTAAGATATGATCCTCAACATCTACATTATAATAATTATTATCTTAGCTTATTACATTATTATCAATACTGATGACAAACCGCAAACCGTTACAACGCAGACAAAATACAAGCAGACAGTCAATAGGATTGTATGAAGGAAGAGTTTCAAGGTTTCATGTCAATTCCTATGCTGTAGGTCTAGATTCTAGAGTCTAACCATTGTTGCTAACTGGGCCAGTTAGTAATGGTACCGTTGTCTTAAGTCCGGCCTCTAGTAATAGAGGCGGGAATCCTCCAACTCGTTTCCTTCTAATCTCTCCAATCACTAGGAACTGCTCACTTAAAAAGGCGACCATCAATTCGCAGTTCAGCATTTACAGCTAAACACTCGGCTACCGCTGCTCCTCCACCGTCTATAATCCCTCGTTCATCCCTTCCTCGCAACCAGGTGGAGCCACTGGATACAGACGCTCGATCGATGATGGAAGGAAGGAAGGAAGAGAGGACAAGGAAGCCGGCTTTTGTCTCGCTCAACCCCCAAAAAGAGTCTTGATGATAAGTAGAGGAGGTTGCACGAAGCAAAGACTTCAAAGGAATAGACCGACAATGCTAATCACATCTTCGGTTTAACTTGAAAGAGAAGAGGCAGCGTTGCTAATGAGCGAGACATCATTCACTAAATCTAAGGTATTTACCGACCCGACCGCAGTTAAAGGCAATGTATGGTAGTGTCTATACGGTAAGTAGATAAGGGACAGACAGACAGACACACACACACAGACAGACACACACCTGTACATACAGAAAGACAGTCACAGACAGATACAGACAGACAGACACACACAGACACACACAGACAGACAGAGACACATACATTCAAACAGACAGACACACAGACACACAAACAGACAGACAGAGACACAGACAGACGAGACAGTGAGAGAGAGAGACCTGCAGTAGTGTGCATGTACCTTGTGTAGTCTTCCTCCAGTTGTCCTGGGTCTGGTGTATAGAACTTGACGACGAATCGCAGATCAAGATTATGTCGAGGCAGCTGACGAAGGACCGGCTTATCGTGATCCAACCAGCTCTACAACCAATCAACCAATCAATCAATCAATCAATCAATCAATCAATCAATCAATGAATTAAACAATAATTCAATCAGTCGCTCAATCAATAATTCAATCAACCAGTAATTTAGTCAATCAATTATTCAGTCATTTTATGAGCCATCCTTCAATAACTGAAAAAGTTGGCCGAGCAATCAATCAATCAATCAATCAATCAATCAATCAATCAATCAATCAATACACAATATAATCCGTTCCTCGCTCAATTTAAAATTAAAAATTGAATGATTCAGTCATTTATAACAAGGATTTAACAGAGCGCCCAGGCTTCAAGGAGCCTTATCGAAGGTGACCCCAGTCTATAGCTATGGCTAAAAGGCAAAAAGTATATGTGAACGATTTGAAGAGCATGGGCAATTGGGCATTGATTGTTAACAAACAGAAAGCCCATTCCAAGTCGAGAAGGCCCGGCGCCAGGAGTATGCGCTCTTGAAACCAAAGGTTCCCCTCTGGTCGAGGAGCTAAGACCTCAGTGGAGAAGGTATAGGACGTTGGAAAAGTTACTATACTTCACTGATTCGTTTAAATTTGATTAAATTCTTCAATCACTAAATTATTAAATAAATAATTCTTCATTCAAATCATTCGTAGTTCTTCAATAATTACTGAACGTTTCAATCATCAACAATCTCAATTAAATGCAATTATAAATCATTCTATCACTATCACTAAATCAGCCAATCAGTCAAACCAGTCAGTTTATCAATCAGCCAATCAATCAAATCACTGTCTAACAAACCACAACCCGAAGCAACACCCAGAGGAATAGACCGCAACCAACAACACCACCACCACAACCACTCCCACTCCCACCACAAACACACATACACACACACACACCAAGTTAGTGGATTAATCTTGCGCACACACACACACACACACACCACACACACACACACACACACACACACACACAAACACACACACACACACCCACAGCCAACGCCATGCTGCAATGCATCAATCAACTATTAGCATCGTCTATACGCTCGGCCAGACCGCCTGTTATCCGCTGCTTTGCCGCTGCTGCTACTGTTGTTGCTGTTGTTGCTGCTGCTGTGGGTCATCTGCCTCTGTAACTGGCAGAGCATCACGACGACCACCACCAGGACAGACGACCATGAGGACAGACCACCACAGGACAGGCCACCACCAGGACAGGCCACCATGAGGACAGGCCACCACCAGGACAGAACCTAATGCGTTGACGAAGCATAGAGTCACGATCGCTCCCTATATAACACTATCCAGTGTGGCTCTGTAGCTCATTAATTACGCAGTAACTGTCCCCTATCATCAGCCACTTCGAAGCACCACGCAATTTTACCATCCCATGACAACCATTAAATCATAATCGTCACTCGTCAGTGAGCAAATCTAACGAAATTTATTTAACCAAATACCAAATTAGTGATGAATACAACAAAGGAACTGAAAGGCAAAAATTAATGAGCAAGTTCGCATCATATGGTCAAAGATGACGACAACGATCACTCAAAGCGACATCCATATATTATGAGGGTCCGGTAGAGACGGGCAAAGTGTCTGACCTCTCCAGACATGGTCCTTAAGAGCTGCAGCGCATCCATAAAAGATCACATGTATACGGCAAAGGACTTCAATACAACAAGCAGAGCGAACGATGGCGTCAAATCAAGAGAAGAGATAGGAGGAGGAGGAGGAGGAGGAGGAGGAGGAGGAGGAGGAGGAGGAGGAGGAGGAGGAGGAGGAGGAGGAGGAGGAGGAGGAGCAGGAGAAGGAGGAGGAGGACGTGGAGGAGCAGGAGAAGGAGGAGGAGGAGGACGTGGAGGAGGAGGAGCAGCAGCAGCAGCAGGAGGAGGAGGAGGAGGAGGACGAGGAGGAGCAGGAGGAGAAGGAGGAGCAGGAGGAGGACGAAGAGGAGGAGGAGGACGAGGAGCAGGAGGAGGAAGAGGAGGAGGAAGAAGAGGTGGAGGACAACGAGGATGAGGACGACGAGGAAGACGAAGAGGAGGATGAGCAGTGCCATCATATTCTCGGAAGCAGCAAACACCTGCCGGTTGTGACGTAGTAACACATCCCCCTCCCAATCCCCGCCCAGTCTCCATAGCAGCAGCAGCAGTAGCAGCAGCAGCAGCAGTAGCAGTATCCAATATGCATCTCTTTATGGCCTCATAGTAAATTCACAGTCGTTGCCAATGGCAACAGAACAACAACAACAGCAGCAGCGATGCCTGTATGTCCGTCCGAATGTATACGTGGTGGTCGTTGAGTTTGCACCTCGGCGTCTAAATGAGACTTCAACTCCCTCGTAATTTATTATTATAGGACTTCTATCGAAACGGACCACGTGTCTCAATATATAAAATTATATATATATACTATTTGTATATATATGTATAGAATATAAATATATATATATATATATATATGTGGCCATATAAACAGCGCACTGCGGTGCGAACATCGTAAAGGCGTTAAATGATCATCGCAATGCATGCATTACATTACATTACATTACCGTTCGCAATCCGTATATTTATACCCACGCGTGCATGACGAACGTCTTCGTATTCGAGATCGAAGTAGTCTGCTTCTAAAAGCTGAAGTTTTCTGATCACTTCATCGTATAAAACCTGTCCAGAACTTTTCACCTGAAACACAAAACAAAACATTGCAACACAATAGAATACGATATAATACAATGAAAAACTATATAATATAATACAATATTACAGAACAGTACAATAGTATAATGCAATATAATATGAGGCATTCGACAGCATAGACCAGAGTATAACATGGGCGGCCATAGAATCCTATGGTGTAGACAGGAGGCTAACGCGACTGCTGGAGGAAATAAACGGCAATGCAACAGCAGCAGTGAAAATAGGTGGTGACCGGGGAGAATGGTTCGCAACAAACAGTGGTACAAGACAGGGTGACCCGATATCGCCGAACACCTTCATCTTGGTACTGGAAAGAGTCCTGGACAAGATTCGAGACAAAGAAGGAGGAGTAGTAATAAGTGGCACAAATATTAATAACCTTGCGTTTGCAGACGACATCGACCTTATAGACGGAGATGCGAAAAGACTGGAAGAAACAGCTCGAGAGCTGAATGAAGAGAGCAAGAGATATGGCCTCAATATGAACTTCGAAAAAACGAAAACGCTAGCATTTGGTGAAAAGAATCCCACCGAGATACTAGTCATAGACGGAAACTCGCTGGAGAATGTAGAACATTTCACATATCTCGGGAGCAACACGACCTATGATCTGGACATCAGGAGGGAGGTGCAAACTAGGTTGGCAAAGGCAGCAACATCACTGAAGGCAATGGAGAAGGTTTGGAGAAGCAAAGCCATAGGAACGACAACGAAAAAGAAGGTTCTACAGACATGAGTAGAAGGGAATTGGATATACGGGGACAAAACACCATAATCAACCAATAAAAATTAGTAATCAAGCTAATCCCCGCTTCAAAAAATCAGCTCAACCAATACCAACCAATAACAAATTCATCGAAACTGTGGGAATTTCCAATATTTTCGATTCGTCATGCACAAACCTATAGCCAAGGATAAAACCACATACCCCTATCACGGGAGGCCAAACCACCTCAAGCGCGCCAATGCCTCATCATCGATACCGCGGTGATTTCCAGTAGTATCGATAATGAGTCATGACGCAGTAAAAAAAAAACAACTTTTTCTTGTGTATATAAAATGGACACAAATATTTTATCATCACGCAGTACAAAAAAAACAACTTTTTCTTGTGTATATAAAATGGACACAAATATTTTATCATCACGGCCTAAAGGAACGCCGTCTCATTATAAAATGAACTACTCGAAGAAAACTGTGAAAGAATTACGAAAAATCGCCAAGCAGAGCGGCTTGGTTGGATATACTAGACTGCGGAAAGCGGAGTTGATTGCTAAAATTGACGCCCACAACACACCTTCAATCCCACCTAACGTCAGTTTGCTCGACGCTCCTGTTCCCGTCCACGAATTCCCAATACTCCAACCCGTGCCAGCTGCGGTTGTACCAGCCACGACAGTACGAAAAGTATTCGATGATACAAAATCAGCTATTAATACATTCGCACAGTGGATTGAAGGGTATATCCCAGAAGAACCGAAGAGAAAAGTGAATGAAAAGTTAGAAGCGTTGAAATCCAAAGTGAATTCCATATTCGCTAAAATTCATACGAAGACGCGTAAAATTAGAGAGACGGCAACGGCTATCAAGGGCTTTACGAAACAATACACAGTAGAGGGGGCTAGTGGTATCGATGCTACATCTTTTCTCGACAACATTCGAACACAAGCGGTAGACTTGTTGTCTAAAAATCGTCACACTAAAACCAACTTTGTCCTTACATGCACAATGGAGCGCGTTGACATGAAGACTGGAGAAGTAGATTCCCAAGATTTTCCATTCGTTTCAAGAACTGAGGTGATTCTAGACTCCACCGATGTAGGTGAAATTTATAACAACGCGAAAGATAAAATTATGGAGTCGATGGCAGCCTTCCAGATGCGGGGTAGTAACTGGAGACTCCGTGCAGTTCAAAAATTAGAAATCAACACAGTTGTTTATAAACCGCTGAAAGGTAGTTCTTACATTCCACTACCGAAATATTTAGCGAGGAAAGAGGGGATTATTAATATGAAGAACAAAGATGAAGAATGCTTCAAGTGGGGTGTAACGCGAGCTGTAAACCCCGTTGAAGAACACCCGGAGAGAATTACGAAAGAATTAATAAGACAGTCTGAGGAACTCAATTGGTCTGGTATCGAATTCCCTGTAGCAGCGGATGCTAATGTGCTGAGTAAGTTTGAGCGAAATAATAATATTAGTGTTAATGTTTTTGGTTACGAGAAAGATGTGAATGTATTCCCACTATATATATCGAAGCATGAGAACGATAGGTGTGTAGATCTATTACTCATTTCTGATGGAGAAAAGAAGCATTATTGCTGGATCAAGAATTTCAACAGACTGATGGCGGTGAAAACAGACAAGTCCATTCATTCGATGCACTATTGTAAAAGATGTTTACAGGGATATAGAGATCTAGGTTCGCTTCACAAACATAGTGAGTACTGCTCCCAACACGCCACCCAACGAATAGAACTCCCAGACCCAGGAACCATGTTGAGCTTTAAAAATTATTACAGAAAAATGCGTGTCCCGTGGGCTATTACGGCTGACTTCGAGAGCCTAATTAAACCTATAGACACATGCCAACCCAATCCTGACAAGTCCTACACCAACAAATATCAAAAACACATTCCGAGTTCTTTCTGTTATTATATAAAATGTTTTGATGATGACCTGTATTCGCAAGCCCCAGTAACGTTCACAGCGGAGAGCGAAGACGATGATGTAGCGCAGATATTTATTGACACTCTGATAGAGAATATCAAAGTAATTTACAACGAGTTCAAATTCCCTAAGAAGATGATATTCGGCAAGAAAGAGCAGGTGCTCTTCGACTCGGCTACTGTTTGCCATATATGCGAAGGAGAATTTATAGGCGA